>CM038045.1:8267500-8652500 GCA_021397845.1 Areca catechu | reverse complement strand
TCCGTGTGAGGTTAACTCCCGACCGGGGTTGTGCTCATGCTGCCAAGACGAGCTTTCCTGCCGATGTCAGCTCCCAACCGGGGTCGTGCTCATGGGACGAGCCCTCCGTCTGAGGTCAGCTCCCAGCTAGAATCGTGCTCATACTGCCGAGGCAAGCCCTCCAATCGAGCTTAGCTCCCAATCGGGGTTGTGAAAATGCTCCCTGAGGTCGAGCCCCATCCTGCCCTGTCGGGGTCAAGTTCTCGCCAGTGACAAAGAGGATCGACAGGAATTCAAACCACAACAAGGAGGTTCCCAATTACCTGCAACCTCTGAGAGGTGGCCATGCCCGGCCATGGGCCTGGGCTCTGCAACGCGCCACCCGCATGCTCTGGGCGACCTGCACTCCACCAGGTCTTGGACCCTGTTATGCACCTTCATGTTGACAACAGTGCAACCGGGAGCTTCAACCCCCATGACACAAAGCCTGAACCTCCGCCAAGAAGGGTATTCCACTAAGGCCCCAAGGCCCTACAACGCTCCAATGGTCCCTCCAAAATTAGAAGCTTCCCACCATGGCACAGGGCTCAGTGGCACGGTGCCCGCCCCTCCCATGGGGAACTGTGCCACAAGAGGGATAGAATCTGTGCCATGCCGACATACACCCTGGTGCGGACACCAAAGGCACCAGAATAAGGCAGAGGCTTCTCAACCCTCTGTGAATTGATCAATAATTTATGAGTCCGTCTGTAATAAGGTCTTAGCCCATCTGAGTCCATTTTAGTTATTATTTGAGTATTTTTAGTTGTTATTTCAGTTCTGTACTAGTCAGCTCATGTTGAGCTAGTTCAGTCCAATGCTAGTCAGCTCATGTTGAGCTAATTTTATTTTTTTGAGTCCTGTCCAAGCATACTGAAGACTCAAGACTATATCATACAAGTGAAGACCAAGTCCAACTAGATTGAAGACATGGAAGTATAGCACAAGTCCAACCCAGCTTGAAGATTTGAAGACCCCAGGAGGAAAATTCAGAAAATCCTGATTTCTTGCAGATGCCCTCCAGATGCCCAGATTCCCTTCCAGATGCCAAAGTATATTCATAGATAATGGCATCCATGATTCCAGAGGTCCATCTGCATCCTAGTCCAAAGAAATCAAGCCCAGGTGCCAAGCCCAAGCCCCTAAGAAGCAAGATACCAGGGAATATTCCTGCTACCTGGCTACCAGGCCACCCCAGCTTCCAGAGGCCCAAACCCATGCACCCGAGCCCCTTTGGGCCGGCCTTTTGCTACTCCTAAAAGTCCAACATGCCCCCCTAGGCATCCTTGGAGTCTTGACCAAGTCAAGAAAATTTTTAGGGATTTTTCTACCTAATATTTCCTTATTTTCTAGCTAGGGTTTGAGAAGGAAAATGATTCTTATGTAAAGACTTATGTACCCTTACTTGGAGCCCAAGGTTAAGGGTCTATTTAAGGGACCCTAGCCTCTTGTATGAGGAGAATTTTTGATGAATGAAAACCTTGAGTTCTTCTATTGAGTGGTGTGATACCCTGCTGTGTGCATAAAGGGGTTTGTGAGAGTTCTTCTTCCCGGTGTTTGCAATCATCTTCCTGCTGCCAACAAACCCTCCAGATCCCTGGACGCCCACTCCAAAAGAAGCCTTCCCTTGCTGTTTTTTCTTTGTTTTCTTGTTCCTTTGTGAGTTTTCTAACCCCTGACAGGTCGTTTGCAGGTCCCTGAGTTCCTACGAATCCAACGACTCCAGCCAAGCCTCAATCGGATCACCGAGCAGAAAGCCGGGTATCCGCGGGTCTTTGGCTCGGTTTTCCAGGCCGCATCCATCGAGGAACGAGAGACCCCTTCGCTGCGATCTTCACAGACGTTGTCAGGTACACCCCTCTACCTCCAGTAGTTTTATTGTAGGAGAACTTGCCCTAACCGAGGCTTCTCAGCCCTGGCGGTCCTTCTTTGCTACTTTTCTAGGTCCTAATCTGCATGCTGATCTTCAAAAATTCATACAAAATTCCCTACAAATAATTTTGATATGAAATTTGGGAATTAATCACCTAACTCAACATGTAAAACATATAAAGAAAATTTCATGCATATTAGTTCCCCATCATTTGGTATCAGAGCTTAGATTAGGGCTTGTTTTCTGCAATTTTTCAGTCCGTATATACTCTGTTATTTTAATTATTTATCCCTGTTAAAAACTCCAAAAATTCTGAAATTTATTTTCCTGGATTTATCATAATTCACAGTAATTTTAAAAATCTTTCCAGATTTTATTATGGCCTGTGAATTTTCTGAAAGCCAAAATAGGGCCTGCAGATTTTCGGCTCTATTTTTTTAGCAAGACAAGTTTGGAAGTTTTAGGGTTTTGTTTAGGAGTTTTTGCATATTTCTTAATTTTAGTATATTTCCAGTATATTATGCCATGATTTGCAAGTTTTCTTCTATTTAAAAAATACCAAAAAAAAATACATATTTTTCAAAAATACCAAAAAAAAAATATCTAAACCCTAATTTGCATCCTCATCTGCCTGCCATCATTACATAATTTACTTTTAAGGGCACTCTTGCTATATCAGATGGGGGGAGGATTTGATCACCTCTCCTTAGCCCAAAACCACATCCCTTGCATTCAGTCCCAAGCCTTAACCTAAAATTAATTAGACTTAATTTGCCCTAGTGGGCTAGGGACACCAACTGGTCGGGTCCGGGCTAGTGTTAGATCACTGTGTCAAGTTAACCTGTGTGTGCCTTGTGCTCAGTGTCTAGAACGGTGGTTTAGGGATTCAATCCCGAAGGGCTTGTGTGCTGGTCCGCCTACCTGGCCAATCTCTGATTGGTGTCTAGGATTGGCAATCAGGGACCTAACACTCCCCTTACACCTGCCTGGCTGAGTACAGGGTTACTATAGGCTAGTTTGCCACCCTGATTGAGCATCTAGTTTGGACTCTAGGTCTAGTCAGCTATAGTCGGTCTGATCGAGTCTTGTATGAGCACTAGATCAGGAGTTTCATATCACCCACCTCCTTCACAAATGTCTGAACCCATGGAAAACTTACAAGCCCAAATAAAAGCCCTAGCTGATCAAATGGCCCAGATGACTACCCAGTTAACTCAGTCTGGTACCCAAACCAACAATAGAATTGACCATCTTGCCAAAAGGTTTGACCAGTTAGGAGGCCGTGTAGGGACCATAGCAAGAACCCATGGGTCACAATCTGAGCCAGATCCTGAGTCCCCTCAACCTAGGAGAACCCCAAACCCTGATCTATACCATGAGGTCGAACCTAGGAGATCCCCTTATTCTGACCCGTACTACAATCCTCAACCTAGGAGGACCCCAAACCCTGATCCATACCGAGAGATTGAACCTAGGAGAGCCCCTCAACCTGACCCATACAATAATACTGAACCTAGAAGAACCCTTACCATGACCCTTATTATGATACTGAACCTAGAAGAACCCCTTACCGTGACCATTATTATGATACTGAACCCAGGAGAACCCAATACTCTGACCCATATAGGGAGTCCAATCCTAGGAGAACCCAATACTCTGACCCATATAGGGAGCCCAACCCTAGGAGAACCCAATACTCTGACCCATATAGGGAGCCCAACCCTAGGAGAACCCAATATTCTGACCCATATAGGGAGTCCAACCCTAGGAGAACCCAATATCCTGACCCATATAGGAAGCCCAACCTTAGGAGGACCCCATACCATGATCCATCCTTAGAACCTGATCATAGAGCTGATCCAAAATCCTATGACCCCAGATCCTATAATCCCATGACCCATAGATCTGCACCCTTGTCCTATGAGCCTAGAGAATCCATAACCCCTAAGTATCAACCTAGTACTAGTCATGCTTCTTCTAGTCAACCTGAACCCCATAGGATTAGTATCCCTAAATATGAACCCAGAAGTGAGCCACTACCCCTTATACAACCTGAACCTACTAGGAGTAGTACCCATAATCAGAGACCATAACCTAACCAACTTCCTGCTAGCCGACCTTCTCCAACCATTCCTGAGATTTACAAGGCTTACATTAACGCGGAAGTGTATGAAGCTGATGTGAGCCTAGTGGATGAGTATGAGGGAGAAGAGGTGACACCTTTAGATGACCTAGAATTAGCTGACCCAATAGATACCCAGGTAAAAGCCAACCTAGAGGTAGTTGACCTTGACCACATCCAACCTAAAGCTATAGTGGAAGAACAAATAGAGGAAGATAACCTGGGTACTGCTACTAGAGCCTTACCTGAGGAAACCATAGAGGAGAGCCAAATTATAGAGTCTTGTCCTAAAATACAAGAACCTGAAGAATTTATTAAGGACCTGATCTCTTTGAATCTATACCTTCAAGATGAGCCTCCTCCTATAGTTCCCATTAAGGATCTCTTCCCTGAGATTAATAACCCATCCTTCCATTATACAAACCCCATAGATATACCGCAACCCCGTAAGGTTAACCTCATTAGTATAGGATTAGTTCCTGACACCCCGTCTTTTATCCTACTTTATCCAACTAACCATGAACCTTTTTCTCTACCTTACCAAACTAATTCTGAACCCACTTCCTATTTTCTGCCCTTTCCTGACACCTCCGGCATTTCTAGGATCATTAGATTGCATTTAGCTGAGATTAGCATACTACATGCATTCATCACGCATGTTAGGTTTGCATCTTACTTCTGGCATACTCTTTGAAATTTGCTAGGAGTTCACTGTAAATTTTCATGTGCATGTCAAGCTAGGATCAAACATAGAGAACCTATAATCTATTAGGTTTAGATCTAAAGAGTTCAATAAAACTTTCTTCGATAGGAATGCATAGTCGAGTCTGTTAGGTGTCAGTATGAGTCCTTTGCATCATTTGTTAGGAGTCTGCATGTGCCTAGCATGTTCACCACCCGCACTAATCTTAAAACAACTGGCTAATTCTCGAAGAAGGGTCAAAGAATTTGATGTAGTGGATTCTATCTTGGTTAGGCTTAGGCCTAAAAGAAGCTTCATGCTCGCAGAGCCGAACCTTTTAAAGTGATAGAGAAGGATTGGATCAAATGCCTAGGTGTTAGAATTGCCTTCGGATTTGGGCATTAGTTCTACCTTCAATATTACAGACCTGGTTGAGTATAGGGAACCGGCAGCGATACCTAGTAAGGCCTTTGGACCTATTCCTTTTCATTGTGAGTGACCCTAACCCAGAGTGTCCACTAATAAATTGGCCTGAGAGAGGAGAATGGATCGAGCGTATCCTGGACGATCAAGCCATCACGACCCGGGGCCGTGACTATCAATGCTTCCTGGTCCGATGGCAAGGCCAGCCAGAGTCGGACGATTCGCAGATTTCTCGAGAGGACTTGCAACGCCTCAACCCAGACCTTCTCAAGAGATATGTGAGCCAGTCTGATCTTCACTCGACAGGGTCGAGTTCCTCCAATCCCGGGAGAATTGGTGCGGACACCAAAGGCACCAGAATAAGGCAAAGGCTTCTCAACCCTCTGTGAATTGATCAATAATTTATGAGTCCGTTTGTAATAAGGTCTTAGCCCATATGAGTCCATTTTAGTTATTATTTGAGTATTTTTAGTTGTTATTTCAGTTCTGTACTAGTCAGCTCATGTTGAGCTAGTTCAGTCCAATGCTAGTCAGCTCATGTTGAGCTAATTTTATTTTTTTGAGTCCTGTCCAAGCATACTGAAGACTCAAGACTATATCATACAAGTGAAGACCAAGTCCAACTAGATTGAAGACATGGAAGTATAGCACAAGTCCAACCCAGCTTGAAGATTTGAAGACCCAAGAGGAAAATTTAGAAAACCCTGATTTCTTGCAGATGCCCTCCAGATGCCCAGATTCCCTTCTAGATGCCAAAGTATATTCATAGATAATGGCATCCATGATTCCAGAGGTCCATCTGCATCCTAGCCCAAAGAAATCAAGCCCAGGTGCCAAGCCCAAGCCCCTAAGAAGCAAGATACCAGGGAATATTCCTACTACCTGGCTACCAGGCCACCCCAGCTTCCAGAGGCCCAAACCCATGCACCCGAGCCCTTTGGGCCGGCCTTTTGCTACTCCTAAAAGTCCAACATGCCCCCCTAGGCGTCCTTGGAGTCTTGACCAAGTCAAGAAAATTTTTAGGGATTTTTCTATCTAATATTTCCTTATTTTCTAGCTAGGGTTTGAGAGGGAAAATGATTCTTATGTAAAGACTTATGTACCCTTACTTGGAGCCCAAGGTTAAGGGTCTATTTAAGGGACCCTAGCCTCTTGTATGAAGAGAATTTTTGATGAATGAAAACCTTGAGTTCTTCTATTGAGTGGTGTGATACCCTGCTGTGTGCATAAAGGGGTTTGTGAGAGTTCTTCTTCCCGGTGTTTGCAATCATCTTCCTGCTGCCAACAAACCCTCCAGATCCCTGGACGCCCACTCCAAAAGAAGCCTTCCCTTGCTATTTTTCCTTTATTTTCTTGTTCCTTTGTGAGTTTTCTAACCCCTGACAGGTCGTTTGCAGGTCCCTGAGTTCCTACGAATCCAACGACTCCAGCCAAGCATCAATCGGATCACCGAGCAGAAAGCCGGGTATTCGCGGGTCTTTGGCTCTGTTTTCCAGGCCGCATCCGTCGAGGAACGAGAGACCCCTTCGCTGCGATCTTCACAGACGTTTTCAGGTACACCCCTCTACCTCCAGTAGTTTTATTGTAGGAGAACTTGCCCTAACCGAGGCTTCTCAGCCCCGGTGGTCCTTCTTTGCTACTTTTCTAGGTCCTAATCTGCATGCTGATCTTCAAAAATTCATACAAAATTCTCTACAAATAATTTTGATCTGAAATTTGGAAATTAATCACCTAACTCAACATGTAAAACATACAAAAAAAATTGCATGCATATTAGTTCCCCATCACACCCCCAATGAAAGGGTCTCCTCCTAAGGACCAACCCGACAAGAGAGAGACTGCAGGCAACGGCAAGCCCCTCCCAAAGAGGGCATATGGAAAGGGACACCCGGACAAAGCCCTAGATCTGCTTTGGGCCATCCCACATACATATAGGGCTGGAACTAGGCTAGCTCAAAGCCCATTGGCTGGAACTAGGCCGGGCCAGCCCGAAATTAGGTCGGGCTTCGGGCCATATTTTAAGAATTTTCGGGCCAAGCCCGGGCACCCCTTTGGCCCAAAAATTGAATGGGTTCTATTTTAAAGCCCGAAGTCTAGCTCAATATGCTTAAAATATGGCCCGAAGCCCAACCCGATTTCGTGCCGGCCTGAAGCCCAACCCGATTTTGGGCCTGCCCGAAGTCCATTGGGCTGGCCTAGCTCGGCCCAGTTCCAGGCAATGGGCTTTGGGCCGGCCCAGCTCCAACCCTACATACATAAGGTCAGAGAAAGGAAAAACAAAGGGAGGCGGAGAAACAAACAGGTGAGAAGGAGAGGGTGAGCGAGCGAGTAAGGGACCTCCAGCAGACCCTTCCAAGCTCTCCGCTCCTATCTTCGCTTGCTCTTTCCACCTCACTTCTACCTTTCATCCTCTATATGAAGAGCTCCCCAAGCTCTTCACCACAGAGGTTCTATTCTCTTTGATCGTCCCATCTGACTTGATCGTCGGAGTGTCTCCACCGGAATTCCCAACCCGGGTCTCTTCTTTTTTGTAGGGCAACCAAACCAAGGAGCCAGCCAAGAAAGGGAGGGACGAGCGCCCCACGGGAACCCAATGTATCCGTGACATGTTGGAGCTACAGGCCACGACGATCTTGGCGACAACAGATTGGCATGCCAGTAAGGGGGAGAAGCGAACAAATTGGTTTGATGCCAAGTTCCCCACTGCAAGGGAGAGATCTGTGAAAGCCCACGGTCTAATGGTGACCACGCGGGCCCGCAAAGCCTCCGCTAGCCGAGCGGGAGATCCCTCTCACCATGGCGACCATAGCCTGGAGAGGAAAATCCCGGCTCTACTGCCGCCGCCTCTGGTGGACCCTTAGATCACCATGCTGGCCCAATAGGTCCAAGCCCTGGCTGCGGTGATGCGCCAGCCTTGTCAGAAACAACGGTCCCTGAAAACTCAGCAGCAACCAGGGATGCCGGTGGCTCACCAAGAAGTCAGTAGGGATGATGTCCTGGGGGGCAGGGAGAACCCCGAAAAGGGCTAGGAGAAGAGACTACACCCCCAAAAATGATTGGGGCCCCACCTCGGGAAGTTACTATCGTGACGATATTCACCATTCGCACCTTACAACGCAACCTTGGGGGTGCCCCAGACTCAACCTAATTGACGGCAGGACCTTCGAAGATTTATGCACTGATCCTAGCATCCATCACTGTTTCACTCCGGTAGCCCACCCTCGGACCAACGGGGAGGTCGAGGTGACTAACTGGGCCATCTTGCCAAGGATCCACAAGGAGCTGGATGAGATAAGAGATGAGGCCCGACCCTGGGTGGCAGCCTACTGGCAATGGGTAACGTGCAACCGCAACTCTCGTGGAAGGCCCCGACAAGGTGGTCGAGGCCCAACCGAGCGGAGCCTATTACCTCGTTGGCCTAGGCGGTGCCCGATGCACACGAGCCTACAACGCGAGCGATTTAAGAATGCACAACATGTAATGTAAGACTTCCTCTCAATTATTAAAGTTTATTTTTGGTGCAACCTTGCCTTTCACCTATGCAGGAACGTATCCGTTCGACTCCAAGTTCGGCGGATCAAGTCGGGCCCTTCAGTAGGCCCGCACTCTTCACCGTGCTCATAGTCCGGAGGTTGTGGCAAGGTAACCCACCATCTACTGCTTGACTCATAGTTTGTCATCCTCAAGCCGGGCCCCACCAGTAGGCCCACACTCCTTCGCCATGCTCATAGTCCGGAGGTGGCGCAGGGCAACCTGCCATCTATCGCTTGACTCACAGTTCGGCATCTTCAAGCCGGGCCCCTCAAGTAGGCCTGCACTCTTCATCGTGTTCACAGTTCGAAGGTGGCGACAGGGAAACCCGCCATCTACCACTTGACTCATAGTTCGGCATCCTCATGCCAGGCCCCTCCAGCAGGCCCGCGCTCTTCGTTGTGCTCATAATCTAAAGGTGGTAGCAGGGCAACCCGCCATCTACTGCTTGACTCACAGTTCAGCATCCTCAAGCGAGTCCCTCCAGCAGGCTTGTACCCTTCGCCATGCTCACAATCTGGAGATGGCTGCAGGAAAACTCGCTATCTACCGCTTGACTCACAGTTCGGCATCCTCAAGTCGAGCCCCTCAAGCAAGCCCACACTATTTGTCGTGCTCACAATCCAGAGATGGCGGCAGGGCAACCTACCATCTACCGCTTGACTCAGTTGGACATCCTAAAGCCGGGCCCCTTCAGCAGGCCCGCACTCCTTTGCCGTGCTTACAATACGGAGGTGGCGGCAAAATAACCCACAATCTATCACATGACTCACAGTTCGGCATCCTCAAGTCGGATCCCTCCAAAAGGCCCATACTCTTCACTGTGCTCATAGTCCAGAGGTGGCAGCAGGGCAACCCACTATCTCTTGCTTGACTCACAATTCGGAACCCTCAAGTCGGGCCCCTCCAGCAAGCCCGCACTCCTTCACCGTGCTCACAGTCCGGAGGTAGCGGTAGGGCAACCCGCCATCAATCGCTTGATTCACAGTTTGGCACCCTTAAGCCGGGCCCCTCATGCAGGCCCGCACTCTTTTGCTATGCTCACAGTCTGGAGGTGGTGGCAGGGAAACCCACCATCCACTGCTTGACTCACAATTCGGCACCCTCAAGCTGGGCCCCTCAAGTAGGCCTGCACTCTTTGTCGTGCTCATAGTCTGGAGGTGGTGGTAGGGCAACCCATAATCTACCGTTTGACTCTCAGTTCGGCATCCTCAAGCCGGGCCCTCCAGAAGGCCCGCACTCTTTACCATGCTCACAGTCCAGAGTTGGCGGCAGGGCAACCCGTCATCTCTTGCTTGACTCATAGTTCGGCACCCTCAAGCCGGGCCCCTCGAGCAGGTCAACACTCCTTCGCCGTGCTCACAGTCCGGAGGTGGTGGCAGGGCAACCCGCCATCTATTGCTTGACTCATAGTTCGGCACCCTTAAGCCGGGCCCCTCAAGCAGGCCCGCACTCCTTCATCATGCTCACAGACCAAAGGTGGCGGCAGGGCAATCCACCATCTATCCTTAACTCATAGTTCGGCATCCTCAAGCCGGGTCCCTCAAGTAGATCTGCACTCTTCACCATGCTCATAGTCCGAAGGTGGTGGCAGGGCAACCTGTTATCTACCGCTTGACTCACAGTTTGGCATTCTCAAGCCGGGTCCCTCCAAAAGGCCTGCACTCTTCACCATGCTTACAGTCCAGAGATGGCGGCAAGGCAACCCGCCATCTCTTGTTTGACTCACAGTTCAGCACCCTTAAGCCGGGCCCCTTCTGTAGGCCCGCACTCCTTCGCCATGCTCACAGTCCGAAGGTGGTGGCAGGGCAACCTGCCATCTACCGCTTGACTCAGTTTGGCACTCTCAAGCCGGGCCCCTCAAGCAGGCCCGTGCTCCTTCGCCGTGCTCACAATCCAGAGGTGGCTGTAGAAAAACTCGACATCTATCGCTTGACTCACAGTTCGGCACCCTCAAGCCAGACTACTCAAGCAGGCCCGCACTCTTTACTATGCTCACAGTCCGGAGGTGGCGGTAGGGAAACCCGTCATCTACTGCTTGACTCACAGTTCAACACCCTCAAGCCAGGCCACTCAAGCAGGCCTACACTCTTCGCCTTGCTCACAGTCCGGAGGTGGAGGTAGGGCAACCCGCCATCTGCCGCTTGACTCTCAGTTCGGCATCCTCATGTTGGGCCCCTTTAGAAGGCCCGCACTCTTCGCCGTGCTCACAATCCGGAGGTGACAGCAGGGCAATCCGCCATCTATCACTTGATTCACAGTTCGATACCCTCAAGCCGGGCCCTTTCAGCAGGCCTGCACTCCTTCACTGTGTTCACAGTCTAGAGGTGGTGGCAGGGCAACCCGCCATCTACCGCTTGACTCACAGTTCATCACCCTCAAGCCGGGCCCTTCAAGCAGGCCCGCTCTCCTTCACGGTGCTCACAATCTAAAGGTGGTGGCAGGAAAACCTACCATCTACCGCTTGACTCATAGTTCGGTACCCTCAAGCAGGCCCGCACTCTTCGCCGTGGTCATAGTCCAGAGGTGGTAGCAGGGCAACCCGCCATCTACTGCCTGACTCACAGTTCGGCATCCTCAAGCTGGGCCCCTCCAGCAGGCCCGTACTCTTCACCATGCTCACAGTCCAAAGGTGGTGCCAGGGCAACCCGCCATCTACCGCTTGACTCACAGTTCAACATCATCAAGCCGGGCCCCATCAGAAGGCCCACTTCCTTCGTTGGGTTCTTTAGAAGGCCCGCACCCTCTGCCTCGCTCACACCCGGAGATTCCAGTGGAAAACTCCTGAAGCCTCACCATTTGCCACTTGGCTCGTAGCTTGGCAAAGCAAGAAGCCCCCTAAAGCATTTTGCATTCAAGACCGCGCGACCCCAAGATCGATGGAGCAAGGGTGGGATGCCTGCGGAGTCCTCCATGTCGACCTCAGGACTCCAGCATCATCCCACAATGGTCGAAGGCCTAGGTCGAGCTCATGACAATTATTAAAGTCTGCCTCCCAGCTACGGAAACTTGAGAAGCAGAGGAGGGAAAGAAGTAAAAGCCAAAAATATGGCAGTTGAGTTATGAAGGTGAGTCCTTCATAATTCTTGATGGGCTTCCCTTGGAGTAATTCAGGTAAAAAAAAAGAGAGAAAAGAAAAGAAAAACACATGTTGATTAAGGAAAAAAAGAGCTTTCATTGATAAAAAATTTCATACATCCTAGTGACCCTCGATAAGCCGGGAAGTCTTTCAACAACTCAGTTACAAAACGAAAAGGAAACAAGCTTAGGCCTCCCTCGCCACTCCTTGCCCGACCAGTGGGCAGGTCCTCTCAGTGCGGCCACGATGCTGGCCGGAGGGGCATTCCGAGTGGCTCCGGCTCTGGACCCTACCCCTAGGTCCAGCATGCCCTTGGCACCGGGGTTATCCTGCTCTAGAGCACACCTCCCTCGGGTGTAGGAGGTACGGGCAAGACCGGAGGGGAACATTTCAATTCCTTCTACCCGAGGAGGCAGGCACCCATCAGCGCCACGACCACCGCGGCCGCCTCCATGGTGACCATGACCTCCACCGTCGAGGCAGCCATTTCGTCGCCCCCCTCTGGGGGCACTCCCCCTTCTCCTACTTCATTCTGGGGGTGGCGTTGAGCTCAACGGATTTCTTCTCCAAGACCGGACATCCTCGTCGAGACACTGGTTGACCCCTCTTGAAGGGTCGATATCTGGGACGTAATGCCGGGCGATGCTTCAGAAGGGTCATTATCTGGACCACAAGCTCTTAGGACAGGGCGGCCTGAGCCCGAAACTTGTCCCGCTCCACGTCCAGGCGGTGGCTCCGCCTCATTGATAGGGAATCGCAAGATGCAAGCAACGCAGTGGGGATCTAATTTTTTGGACCCAGGAAAGCTCTTATAAAGGCAAGGGGATGGGTCCTTTCCGAAAGGAGCCCGCCGCCTCCCGTTGCATCATCTTCCGAGGCTTGCCATGTGTTGGCATCCCACGGCAATGATGCTTCGGACCAAGCACGGTAATTAATGGCCTCCTTAAAGGGCTATGCCGTGGCATCGTCCCATTGGCATGGAAGCACGGATTCCAGGGCACCAGTGCCCGAGGCAATGATGGTGCAAGGGGCGCGACCCTCCATGTCAGCAGGGTCATTATTCCCTTCGCCCCAAGTATCGCTTCATCCTCCGGGCCTAGGAATGGGGGATATCTAATGTGGCACACCCGCTGATTTGGAGCCTCTGCTAGCGACCCCACTGGCAAAGAGTCCGCCACCCAAGCATGGTGGCTAAACAAAGAGCCGAGGCAAGCCCTCCTACCGAGGTCAGCTCCCAGCCGGGGTCATGCTCATAGGGCGAGCCCTCCGTCTGAGGTCAGCTCCCTACCGGGGTCGTGCTCATGCTGCCAAGGTGAGCCTTCCTATCGAGGTCAGCTCCCAACCGAAGACATACTCATAGGGTGAGCCCTCTGTCTAATGTCAACTCCCGACCGGGGTCATGCTCATGCTGCCAAGGCAAGTCCTCCTACCAAGGTCAGCTCCCAGCCAGGGTTGTGCTCATAAGACGAGCCCTTCGTCTGAGGTCAGCTCCCAGCCGGGGTCGTGCTCATGCTACCAAGGCGAGCCCTCCTGTCGAGGTCAGCTCCCAGCCGGGGTCGTGCTCATAGGACTAGCCCTCCGTCAGAGGTCAGCTCCCAGTCGGGGTCGTGCTCATGCTACCAAGGCGAGCCCTCCTGCCGAGGTCAGCTCCCAACTGGGGTCGTGCTCATTGGGCGAACCCTCCATATGAGATCAACCCCCGGTCGAGGTTGTACTCATGCTGCCAAGGTGAGCCCTCCTACTGAGGTCAGCTCCCAGCTGGAGTCGTGCTCATGGGACGAGCCCTCCGTCTGAGGTTAGCTCTTGGCCGGGGTTGTGCTCATGTTGCCGAGACGAGCCCTTTTATCGAGGTCAGCTCCCGACCAGGGTCATGCTCATGCTCCCTGAGGTCGAACCCCATCTTATCCTGGGTCAAGTTCCCGCCAGCGGCAAGGAAGATCGACAAGAATTCAAACCGCAACAAAGAGGTTCCCGATCGCCTGCAACCTCTGAGGGGTGGCGCACTCTCGACCATGGGCCTAAGCTCTGCAATGTACCACCCGCGTGCTCTGGATGGCCTGTCCTCCACCAGGTCCCGGACCCTGTTACGTGCCACCATGTTGACAACCGTGCAACTGGGAGCTTCAATACCCATGACACGAAGCCTAAACCTCCCCTAAGAAGGGTATTCCACTAAGGCTCCAGGGCTCTGCAACTCTCCAATGGTCCCACCAGAAATAGAAGCTTTCCACTGTGGCATGGGGCTCAGCGGCACGGCGCCCGCCCCTCCTATAGGGAACTGCGCCACCAGAGGGATATAATTGTGCCACGCCGGCGTACACCCTCAATGGAAGGGTCTCCTCATAAGGACCGACCCGATAAGAGGGAGACCGCAGGCAACGGCAAGCCCTTCCTAGAGAGGGCATATGGAAAGGGATACCCGGACAAAGCCCCAGATCTACTTTGGGCCATCTCACATACATAAGGTCAGAGAGAGGAATAACAAAGGGAGGAAGAGAAACAAACAGGAGAGAATGAGAGGGGGAGCGAGCAATCAAGGGACCTCCAGCAGACCCTTCCAAGCTCTTCGCTCACATCTCTGCTTGCTCTTTCCACCTCAATTTTACCTTTCATCCTCTATGCAGAGAGCCCTCCAAGCTTTTCGTCATAGAGGTTCTGTTCTCCTTAATCGTCCTGTCTGACTTAATCATCGGAGTATCCCATTGGAATCTTTGGCCCGGATCTTCTCTTTTTTGCAGGACGGCCGGACCAAGGAACCAGCCAGGAAAGAGAGGGACGAGCATCCTATGAAAATTTGACGTATCTGTGATATATCAAAACTATATGCCACGATAATTTTGGTGGCAATATGCTACAGTCCAGCTCGAATTTATCTTGAAAGAGGTCTGGAATGAGTTCGGTTGGAGCATCGCAACCAGAGACCAGATTGGATCGCATCAGGTCAATTTCAAATGGCTGGTTTCGGGTTATGGTCTACCCACAACCTGACACGAACCCACTTGACTTTCAGCCTTGTCCAAACCATTACTTTCACACAATTAGGCA
Source organism: Areca catechu (assembly GCA_021397845.1). Classification (NCBI taxonomy): domain Eukaryota; kingdom Viridiplantae; phylum Streptophyta; class Magnoliopsida; order Arecales; family Arecaceae; genus Areca; species Areca catechu. The sequence continues at coordinate 8,637,727 of CM038045.1, read as the reverse complement.
GTGTATATATATATATATATATATATATATATATATATATACATACATACACAAGGGTATATTGATGGACAAAACTGACTCTGATTTGGTGTAGTTCCGGATAAAATAAAAAACATTTTTTTGATAATTAAAATAAAATAAAATAATATATTTTGAATTGTTAAAACTTGTGTATTTTTTTTTGTTGAAAAAAAAAAAATAAGGAATAATTTCCTGCATTTTTCGCTCGTTCTCACCATCCGAAGGTGAGTACGTCAGCAAGATCCCACGAAGTACTAGAACGCCGTCCAATCACGTGTCTGAGAAAAAATTTCTGGATTTAATCAAGTAACCCGCATGGCTCAAATCTTGAACCCGTGATCGGGGAACGAGAGACAAAACTCCTTCCAACTGCACTCTCATCTTAGTGGTAAACTTGTCGTGTACTTTGTTTGAACGACTTTGTTCTTTTGTAAGAACTTTTTTTCAAGTTACTATTCATTATAAAATCATTCTTCTCCCCTCTCTCTCTCTATATATATATCATTTTCTTTAATTAATAATTATGTAAATTTTCTGAATTTTATTTTTTAAATTTTTTTCTGAATTATCTGTCTTTGATCTCAATTGAACTTTCTGCCATTGATTGGCAAGTGGAGATATGTGCTCACAACGTCTTCGTGTTTTCCTAAATCACAGTTGGTGATTAACTAAACTTTGATGAATCTGGGCTGTACGGATTGGACTGGCCCATATATGCTCTAGAAATCCAGGATGCTGGATATCAACTACCAAGTATCAAGCCTCAGAACATCAGAAAATGGTTGGACGTTCTAGTGTGTCAACAACTTTTTGGTGGTAACAAAGATCTCGAATGGGCTATGCGAGCGTTGTTTCACTTATCAAGAATGAGTGATATGGCTTCGGTTGATGTAAGATGCTCAAGTTCCAGACTAATGTAAACTAATCAGATTTGAAATTAGAACTGACATTTTTTTATAAAAAGCAATAAAGGTAGCATAATGCTTACAGTTGCATGCCGAATATATGTTTCTTTAATTGAAACCATATAACGAATAAACTTTTGTTCATGGGATTCTAAAATATTACGTTTCATAGAGTGATAATATATATGTTTTATAATATATCTTATTTTCTAATTCTTGTTCATGATTGACTTTCATTTGTTAATTATTTTAATAATAGAATCTACTTATATTTTTATTTACACTTGAATTAACACCATTTCAAGTTCAGTTATTTGATTTAAATAGAGCCCGTTCAACTTGATTTGAGAAGCATGATCTAAAACTTTAGGTAGCAATGTCGACTTAAAAATCAAAATTGCAATACAAATTTGCTGGCTCATACTAACAATTCTTGCTAAAAATCGGTTTTGAAATATGTTGTGGTTAAGACTAGCTCATGATCATAATTAGTCTCCAATATCATATATATATATATATACATATATATATATACATATACATATATATATATACATATACATATATATATATATATACATATACATATATATATACATATACATATATACATATATATATATACACATATATATATATATACATATACATATATATATATACATATACATATACATATACATATATATATATATATACATATATATATATATATATGTAAAAGGTATCATCAATTTTGGCTTATGAATCTCATAATTTTGTTCTCTTTGACCCATGGGTCTCATGATTTTGTTCCTTAAAATTTTATTGAACGGAATGTTATAACCCTTATACTTTTTTTTTTGGTAAAATGGATAATTCAACCAACAGTCTTGGTATGAATACATTAAAAAAAGACAGAAAAAAGACAGTCCCTGAAAGCCGCAAGCGTCTCGCTAAAATGAGACCAAAATACCTGTCCCAAATTGTAAGCCACATAGGAAGCCACCTAATCCGCTGCTATGTTGGCCTCCCTATACACATGCCTAACAAAAAAGGAGGAACATCCTCTCAACCAGAGAGTAATATCGCGGACCATAGGATGGGATGGAGAAGAACGAACTGCACCCCTGATTCAAGAAATAACTGTGACAGAGTCCCCCTCAATGACAAGGTGATCACAACAGAGAAATCGTCGGGTACACCGAATCCCTATCCAAGCCACTGTGAGCTCCGCCTGAGGGATAATAGAGTTGACAAGATGACAACCCCAGCAGCAATATGCCCAAACCAAAATCTCGGACCACAAAGGCAGCCCCACCCTCAGAGCTTCTGACACTCCCATCAAAATTGACCTTAACATATCTCGAAGGAGGGGGCTCCTAAGAAATAAAAACCCTCCAGGATGCTCGAGGAGCAAAATCGGAACCCCAAGTCTCCATGGATGCCGCAGTCACCAACTAGAACTCCTCCATATGAGCTCGAGCTCTCTCTGCAAGAACTCTGGTGGAACACCTCGAGGAACTGAAGACTAGAGCATTCTGCGATAGCCAAATATGATAAGCAACATAAGTAGGATAAGCAGGAGAGGAGGAAGCAGAACGTGACCTCAAGAGGTCCAAAAATGTAGGCACCTGATCCTCGAACTGCTCTATAATGTAGTCCAACCCTACGGCCCTCCAAATAGCCATAGCCCTCAGGCAAGTGAATAAAACATGCTCAATGGTCTCCATGTCCACATCACAGGCTGGACAGGATGGTGAGAGTTGAAATCCTCTAGCAGAGAGGAGGCTCTCGTAGGGAGGCGATGCCAGGTAATTTTTCACAGGAACAAAGCCATCCTAGGGTGCACTCCTAAGGATCAGATCCAGCCAATGTGACAAGTCCTCTGCTGCTCCGCACTATACATAGGATACAAATCTAACAAGGGGACTCTAGGCACAATCGACGACCTCCAAACTCGAACATCAGCATAAGGATGGGCCGGAAGGGTAATGGAAAGGATCCTAGCTCCCATAATACATCCAAAGATCTGGATGACTAGATAAGAATTCTAGTGAAAGCCCTCAACAGACAAGAGGTCAGCAACTATCCTTGTCATGAAGATCCATAGCAATAAAAGTAGGTCACCGGGCTAAGGAGATATCTGAGATCCAAGGATCATCCATGATGCTAATCAGTCTACCATCCTCGATAACCCATATCATCTGGGAAGTAATAGCTAGGGCCCTTTGAGCCATGTCTCTCAACATGACAAAATAATGTCGAGAAGTACTCAGGTCTCCATCCATCAACAAGGAAAGGGGCCCATATCATACCCTCATCAAGGAAGTCCACAAACTCTCCGGATCCAACATAAGTCTCGTAATATGTTTCGCTATCAGGGCCTCCCTCGTCATCACCAGGGAGTGAATACCAAGCCCACCATTCTGAATCGGCTGACTAACCACACTCCACCCCAACAGGTGAACTCCCCAATGAGAGGTAGAAGAAGACCAAAGGAATGAGCGAATAGTTTGTTCTACTTTGAGGATGATCGACTCGGGGACAATAACATTAGAGAGCATATACATAGGAAGAGAAGTAAGGACAGACCTGACCAAGGTTAACTTATCCATAGAAGAAAGGGCTCTACCCTGCCAACCCTCCACCTCTTCTGAATGGACTGCACCACCTTATGACACTTTGACCTGCGAAGTCTCCCACTAGAAATAGAAACTCCCGGATAATGAAGGCAACCATCCGGAACAGTAATCCACAGGAACTCTTGAATGAAGCTGCATAACCAGGTCGGAGTCTTCAGACTGAAACAAACCTTCGATTTATGAAGATTTACCCTCTAACCCGAAGATGAATAATAGTGCTCAAGGACCATCCTGAATCCCTCCACCGTCAATAGAGAGGCATGTCCCAACAAAAGGCAGTCATTTACAAATAGCATATGTGAGATCGGGGAAGCACTGGGAGCAGGGCAGTACGGCTAGATAGCTGAGTCCCGCACCATGACCCACAAAGCTCACAAGAGAGAATCAGCATATAAAATAAATAAAAGAGGAGAGAGAGGATAACCTTGGCGAAGACCGAAACTAGAGTGAAAGAAGCCCGAAGGAGTTCCATTGATGAGGATAGCATAAGCAGGGCCCAAAATGCAAGCCATAATCTAGTCCATCCAAGCCTAATAAAAACAAAAGTCTTCCAAAGCTGACACCAAGAAACTCCAGTGCATTTGATCATAGGCTCTCTCCGTATCAAGCATGATGTGATCAATGGATGCCTAGCACGGGCTCTCTTTGAATCATGCATAAACTCCTGAGCTATAAAAATGTTATCAAAGATATACTGACCCCCAACAAAAGTCTCATATTCCGGAGAAATAAGCTTACAAAGAATAGGCTTCATCCTGTTGGCCAGACACTTGGCACAGAACTTGTACAAGGTATTACATAAGCTGGTGGGCTTGAAGTGACTCGGTTCATAAGCATCCAGGAGCTTCGAAACAAAAGTAATGAAGGTTTGTTTCCAACTGTCTGGCATTTGGCCTATAGCAAAAAATTCCTGCACAGCAGAGACAACCTCCCTCCAAATAATATACCAGTACCTTTTAAAAAATAATAGAGAAAACCCATCAGGACCCGGAGCCTTGTCCTCATCCATAAACCAGAGGATAGACCGGATCTCCTTAATAGAAAAGGGGCTAAGTAGACAACCATTCTCATTCGAAGAGACCTGAGCCTCAGGACAAGAGGAATAAAAGGGAATGGGGTCCTCTCGGGGCCCAGCCCATCTAGAAGAAAAGAAGGTGAAGATCTCCCGCCTAACCTCGTTATCATCCTCCGCCCAACTCCCCTGTGAAGATCGCAGCACTCTGATTCAGTTCTGTGCTTCCGAACAATAGTAGCCTGATGGAAGAAACAAGTATTTCTATCCCCCTCTTTTAACCACTGCACTCTGGATTTTTGTCTTCATATAGTCTCCTATTGACTTAGAAGGGTATGATGCATAGACAAGAAATGTCGAAGAGCTGCCAAATCATCGTCGCCTAGACCTCCTTCCGTCTCCTCCCTATCCTAAAGTTCTTTGATGGAAGTCTCCATAAAAATCAATGAAGAGGAAATATTCCCAACCTTTTTCTCATTCCACCTGAGAAGCCAGTGCTTTAATAAAGAGAGCCTACGGGAAATCCAATAGCGCGCATCTTCCCGAATGGATAACCTCCACATCTCCCTAACAATATTCCATGAACTAGGATAAGTCAACAAAAAAATTTTGAACCTATAGGAAGCATGACAAGGGGTAGAAACAGCTGTAGAAAGAAGAACCGGATAATGGTCTGAAGCAATCCTAGGTAGATGGCGAACCTGATGGTCAGGGTGCAGGAGGAGCCAATCAGGAGTAGCAAACACCCTATCAATATGCTCCCATACTCTAGCCATCCTTGTTCTGTATTACACCAAGTAAAGCGAGACCCTATAAATCTTACATCCACTAGACCATTGGTATGTAAAAACTGAGCAAACTTTCTAGAAGCAATATCCTCCACAAAAGACCGACCCCCTCTCTTATCCTTGTTGACTCCGTTATTGATTTTGATAATTAACAAAATACTTAAGTATATTTGAGTACTAACAGTTCTTTGAAGTGTATTTTTAATAGAAAAAGGTACTCATCAAATCAGCTAAATTGAATTGCTTGTCAAATGATTGAAAAAGCCATTTCTATGGATGAAACACCAATCATTAATGGACTTAAGTATTTAAGATTTTTTTGAAAGGAATTAAAGAATCAAGTTCAAAAAGGTTTCAGTAGAGTTTCAGTTATTTTTAAAAAAGTTTCAGCAAGTGTCGACTCACAGGTCAAGTGTCGACTCATGACAGTACAAGTGTCGACTCAAGCTGGTATGCAGAAAAGAGTTTCAGATGGCATACTTGAAATGTCGACTCATGTTTTACAAGTGTCGATCCTAAGTATCGACTCAATGATTGACTCAAAGTTTGAGACAAATTTTTTACAAAACATGCTAAAATTCAAGACTCACCTCAAGTGTTGACTCACCTAAGAACTTCAGAGAGCTTCAATACAGAATTTTGAACTAGGTGTCGACTCATGGAAGTACAAGTGTCGACTCAAGCCAGTATGCAGAAAAGAGTTTTAGATGGTACACTTGAAATGTCGACTTATGCTTCACAAGTGTCGACCCTAAGTGTCGACTCAAGGATCGACTCAAAGTCTGAGACAATTTTTTTACAGAACATACTGAAATTCAAGACTCACCTCAAGTGTCGACTCACCTGAGAACTTCAGAAAGCTTTAATGCAGAATTTTGAACTATATGTCGACTCATGGGATTTAAGTATCGACCCTAAGTGTTGACTCACAGCCTGAAGTGTCGACACTTGAAGTTCTGAAAATAGTAACGGCTAGTTTTTTCAAACGCATAACTCGTTCCTTTCACCCCCAACGGCTAGTTCCATGTCTCTAATGGTCATAAACCATCATTTAGGCCTTGGGATGGTATTTAAGTGAATTAAATTCAAAAGGAACATAAGAGAATAAGAAAAAAAAGTGAAAAAAAAAAGAAAAGAAAAGTACTAACTCATATATTCATTGAGAGAAACTACTTTCAAGTAAAAGAAGCCTTCAAGCATTCAAAGCAATCAAAAGTATTTAAGTCCAACCAATTTTGATCATTGATTGAGGCTTCATCAAATTGAAGACAAGCACTTTGTCAAGCTTCAAAAAGATAACAGCTTTTTATTAGAAAGGTTTTCTTGTATTCTTTACTTCAATTTATATTTTGTTGTATCAAGGTTTTTAGTTAGCCTAGTTGAAAACCAAGGAGGTTTTTGGTTAGCCTAGTTGAAAACTAAGAAGGTTTTTGGTTAGCCTTTGAAAACCAAGAGGTTTCTTTGGTGAGCCTAGTGAAAACCAAAAGGGATTTTGATTAGTGAGCCCAGAAAACTAATAGGCTGTAATCATGAGTGATTATAGTGAATTTCCAAGTGGACCTTGGGAAGTGGACGTAGATGCCTTTGAGAGCACCGAACCACTATACTTGCCTTGTGTTTGTGATTGATTGTTTCTTTCTATTTGCTCTTACCTTATTTGTAATTTAGATTTTTGCTGCATACTCTTTAAGAGCACACTACACTTTCATCTCACTAGTACTTGAATTGATTATTGAATTGGCACACATACTTGCAAATAGTTTTTAGAAATCCAATTCATCCCCCTCTTGGATTATTTACTGGGCAACAATCCTTAACAACAAGCATACAATTAAAATCCCCAACGACCACCGTAGGAACACCCTGGTCCACCAAAGCAGAAATTTCTTACCAGGTGGTTCTCCTCTCCCTATAATTAGTGCTAGCATAAATCCCTGACAATAATCAAGTAGGACCTCCATTTTCCAAAATGATAATAGACACCTGTTGAGAACTACGGTTAAACATATCTACCCTAGCTATCCCCCTGTGCTATACCACAATGATGCCGCCTAATAACCCATGTGATTCAATAGCATAACACCCCCAATCACCTTAAATACGATGCCAAAAATGATCCAAAGTAGGTTCCAAAAGCCTAGTTTCTAATAACACACAAATCAGGATTATACAACTATCCCAACCGATGAAAAGTTGAATAAAATGAGGGCTTTCCTGCATCCCTAATATTCCATACCAAGATCTTCATTGCAACAGGATAGAAAGAAAGAAAACAACACACACTAACATTCCTTCTCCATGGGATTGGAAATCCCTGACCCTCCTGCAAACAAGGCTTTTTTCAATTTCTTTGCGATCCCCTCATGGCTAGAATTATCATCTAGAGCATGCCCTGTGGAGCCCTCTTGTTCTGGATTCACCCTGCCCCCTTTGGAGGACTACCCCAGTCCCATCATCAGATTGGAAGACCCTCCACAAGCCTTAGGCTCCTAAGTAGTAGAGTGGACCACCTGGGAGCCGACCTCCTCCATCGCTCCCTCAAACCTCTGCACTCGACCAACAACAACTGCAGCAGGAAGACTATCAGCACTAGCAACAATAGAGACATCGATAGCAGGAGGAGGAGCACCACCACCAAGAGGAATAACAGCACCAGCAACATCAGAAGCAATAGTAACAGGAGCAACAGAGACAACAGCTCCCACCATAGGAGGAGTACCAGAGGAACCAGCAGGAACAATTAATGTCCCGCCCTCGTTGGTCACCTCCGCCATTCCCACACCAGAGTCAGTTATTCCCACAAGATAGTCCAAACCCTCGTCCACACCCCCACCATCCACCACAGTCATAGAAGAGGAAGCAGAGAGAACCATAGACATAGAAGGAGCAGAACACAGCATAGGCATAACAAAAGAACCAAAGGAAAGAGAAGCCATAGACCTCTTAGGGCCACCCTCAACCCAACCCCCACCCAAGCACAAGGGATGAGAGCTAACCTGATCAGAGACCGGAGAAGCAGAGCACACAACTAGAGAAGCCACAGACTGCTTAGGTTGAACCAGAGCGGCCAGGTTGGGATCATCCAACTTCGGTGGGCTTCTTGCTTTCTTCAAGGACCAGGAAGAAGAACAGCCATTGGCACATCTCTCAGCCCCACTCCTTCAATACCACCCACATCCATCCTGTCCCCCAACAATCCAAGAGCAGAGAACCCATTACCTACCGCTGAATCATCCTTTGGCGGATCGCCTGCACCGAAACCAGGAGACCGGCGACGAGCAACTTTGGTTGGCTTCTACCAACTGTCTGAATCTGGTGACGAGTTCGGGGGAGAAGAGATATACGTTGGGGAGCTCCGAGGAGGGGAAGACTAGCACAGATCAGATGACTCAGGGCCTCCGTCATTGCGCTTGTCTAGATCCTTTCTCCTTCTCATCGGAGCTCTAGGAGCACGAGGTTGCCGGACACGGGAGGTCACCAGCCAAGGACCGAATTTGGGATGGCCTCCTCCATCCGACCTGCTGTATTCTTGCACCAGAGGACACGGCCAGCCCATGGAACCCTCCCCCTCCTCAACCATCACATTATTCGGCACCACACAGACTTGAGCTTTCACCGAATCGGAGGAATCCTTAGAGTACCCACAATCATCCTCCAAGTGACCCATCCTACCGCACCGGAAGTAGATCACCGGAAGGTTCTCAAATAGAAATTGCTACCAGAAAAGACTGTTTCTCCCGTGAAACAGAACCCCCGGCTTCAACGACAAGCTAGATAGCAGCTCCACCTTAACCTTAGCATACCCGGTCTTCTTAAGGTTCTCCGTGAAATAAACAATGGCCAAGGGTTTCCCAGACTTCGCGGCAATTGCCATTATGGCATTCGTGAACCAGAATTCCATTGGAAGCTCTGGCAGCTTCAACCAAACCACCATTTTTTGGATCGAACGGTGGCTTGGAACAAAGTCTGGTTGCCACGGCTCCAGCACCATCAATTGTCTGGCCACAAACCACGAACCTCCTGAACGAGCCAGAGCGTAGTCCTCTTTGTTCTTGAAATGAAGGATAATATGGTCTTCAGCCAAAGGGAACACTCCAGCTCGTCGTCCAGCTTGAGCTTGAACTCCCCGGTCACCCACCCAGCCGACACCTGATGGTTGAGACTCCTAACAAACACCGCCCTGTGCTCCCACTGGCGTCGAGACTCCTCTACCCCAGAGTGGGGAAGCTCTAGCACCCTCGAGAAATAACTCTGCAACTGCTCTATCTCCTCCACCGAGATCCAAAGAGATGTCCATGAAACTCCACGGGGGAAGCCTTGCACCACACGCGACCAAGAGCGCTCCTCCTCAATTGAGTGGGAAGCCCCTCTGCCATCCTCCTTCCATTGCTCCCCGTTGTTCGCCATAGCTCCCATCGATGGCACCGAAGGTATTCGATGGAGAACCACAAAGAACCTCAGCACCGGGACAAATCCTAAGCCATTGCCCTTCACCTACCACCAACGCTTATACTCTTTTCCAAAAAAAGTTTCGCACGGAAAAGAAAGTTCCCTCGATATAAAGTCATAGTTTTTCTTGATTTATAGCTGATGTGGAGCTAAAAAAAAATTTTATCCTTGCATCCGCAACAAAATTAATATATATTTTTTAAATGATCAAAGTATTTTATTTTATTTTATTTTTTTAAAGAGAGTTCGAACTTATTTATAAGCGGTGAGAATCTAAAATTCATCGGCAACCAAAATTGCTAGCAGCCACAAAGAAGGGCAAGGCAAATCAAACTAAATCTCTTATAGTCCTATAATCTATATTATTACATATTTATCGGAAGACTGGAATTATAACGCCCTCTCCTAGCATTCATATACTAGCAATGCCAATTCCCGGCGCAGTTTGACCAAGGAAAACATATAATATTGGAACAGTATCCAAACACCAACATGTTTTTACCAAAAGAAGAACAATTTGAGGGAAATGATAAGGATTTAGTTGACCGCATGATACGGACAATTTTGTACTATCTATGGTTCGATCGACAACCTATTTGTATAGAATTTATTCCTCGGTCAGCTTCCGTGCTTGAGGTCCCAGCGTATAATTTTTTTATTCATTAATTTAAAAGATATTCTCCTTTTGGAGAGCGTTCAAGGCACGGTGCTATATTATTAAGTTATTGGTAGCATTGTTATGATTCATTGAGCCAACGTCAGCAATAAAGGCTTAAAAAATCATTTTCAAAATTTTTAATCTCACCTGAGATCCAGGAATATTAGTATGCATTAGGTACTTGTCAATATAAAATCAATATCTTGTCGTCAGCATAAAATGATACACCCCAATATATCCATCAATATAATATTAAAGTATCTATCGAGATTTCCTAATTAATATTTCAAATTTTGATAATAATTATTAATATATAATATTGAGATATGAGATCAACATTTTTGCCATCAAATTCCAGATAGTTGACTTACTCGATTAGGCTGAGTAAGTCAGTCACAGGGACAATATTAGCTTACTTCCTGGTAACCAGATTCTGTTAAGAAGTAATCTTCCTATGTTAGCTATAACAGTATTTTGTTATGGTTAGCCTCTTTCTGTTGCAACATACAGTTAGTACAATAACTTTTTATTACGATGGCCACTCTTTTATTCGCACACTTGGCCGTCAGCAACATCGTGACATCTTATTAGTAGGCCACCTCATCTTGTCTGACTATTCGGTTACCTTATTTCTTGAAGGAGGAAAATCCCTATCTGACTAATTCTTGAAATAGAGTTAGTCGGACCTTGATATCATTAATCGGCCCTGCTTACTTTCGGTTGAGTCACCAGGTCGCTATACATTGAATCACTTAAGTACTCTTAGTCGGCCGCCAAATCTTTTATTATCAGCAGGTTCGATCAATTGGTATAACAATTATCTTCTACTCCTAATTTCAAGGCACTTTATCATCTTGGAAAACAGAAGTACGATAAATATGGCTTTATACAATCTCGAGTCCCACCATCCTTTTTCTTTGCGCTAGCCATAAATATATTTCTAGAAAATTATAAAAAAAGTTATTTTGTCGTTTCGATATCAAAGTAGCCATCATTCAAACAGATGATCATTAGGATCGGCCAGCGATTCACAGGATCAAATTATTTTTTCTCTAGGTGCTTTGCACTTGCCATGTGCTGAATTTTATTGACGGTATGCCATTCATGCAGATCATGACCACGTGTTAGCATCTCGATAAAGGTATGGTGAAAAACCAAGCACTTTCCTTGATCGCAATTTAATCACATGGCATAATCTTGGTAGGTTTCTCGTCATTCAAAGATCAAATCGTCGTCATTGATGTTGCCTATATAAGAGGGTTTTCTTTTTCTCCAAGGGTTCTTTGAACCCTGGGATCTTTTATTTGCTCCTGAGAGCTCTCTTTTTAGTTAGGGTCTTCATCTTCTGCAAGTTCTTCTTTTCTCCAGGGCTTTCACATGTTAGGTTTTTTTCATGTTAGTGGCTCTTCTTCTTTATCTTTATCTTCAACTCTTGAAGATTTAAGGACTTTAGAAATTTTTTCAATGGACTTTCCATCGTAGATCCTTCTTTATTTTTCTCTTCTTTCCCTTCTTTCTTTTCAAAGGAGCTCCATTGAAATGGTTAGGTTTCTAGAAGCTTTTATTGCTGCTAAGGCTTCTACTTATTAGGGGGAAGCTCCACAGCAACCATGTGAAAACCCTAAACCCAGGAAGATGAAAGGTCTAAGTATTAAACACCTTCGTCTAGACTTGGTAAAGAGTATTTTGACTGAATTTAAAGTGGCTTACTTATAGAATTACTATAAGATTCCACAGGATATCCAAGTGTTTGCCCCTAGCCCTGATGACCAGATAAATAGGGCCCCTTCTAGTAGTATAGCCGTATATAAAGTCCATCTTAAGGCAGGACTTTGTTTTTCTCTTTATCCATTCATCATAAAAATATTTAACTTATATAAGGTTGTCCCAGTACAATTGACTCCAAACGCCTTTCGGATCATTTGCGCCTTTTTGGTCTTATGTCACATCATGGGATTGAGCTCAACACTTTCCTATTTTGTAACCTTTTTATGATAAAGAGGGATCCCCATGGCCGAGGATAGTGGGTCATCTGATCATGCCAGGGACAAAAGTTCATTAAGGGTCTTCCTTCTGCCATTCACAAGTAGAAACCATGTTTTTTCTTTTTGTCATCTAGGTAGTCTTGGGATTTCAATACTGAGTGGAGGAAATCTCGATTAACTTCCAATGATGGTAAGAAAGTCCTCATAGTTGACAAAGAGGGTTTCGAAAAACTCTTAGGAGTTTAAGTCCCACTGCTAAAGGAGCTGCTGAGCAAGCAAAACCTCTCCCTTGCCAAGATTAGCATGATGCCTAGACTAGGTATATAGCTCGCATAATAAGTCATAGTTTTAGATATTCATCGCATTCAATTCTTCCCAACTAAGTTAGTCAAATTTTTCCTTTGCAGAAGAAGGAATGAGACCTGATGCTCAGAAGGTATAGCAAGCAGTTCGAAAGAGGTATGTCAATCCTTTGGAGTCATCTCAGCAACAGAAGAAGCCGTGTGTGACTCCGAGTTCATTAGCCACTGGAGTTTTGTTAACTCCAATTGTTCCTACCCCCACTGCTGCTGAGATAGAGGCAGCAACCAATTTTAATGACAACATCATCATCGTCGAGTCCCATCCGACAAGGCCTAATCAGTTGGTGGTTTTATCTTCCAGGCAATTAATCAATCTGCCAATCAACCCCTATGCTCATGCTGATCGAGGGAAGGTGCCATAAGCTTCCTCAGGGGTAGAGAGAGTCTTAGACCACTGAAGAAGCTGAGATTTTTGTCAATCTCAACATCTACTTTGACGAGTCAGGGCTCAAAACCCTAAACTAGCTTATCAACTCCTGAAGGTTGTCATCATTCTGAGAGACTAGGAGATGACTAAGTCTCGCCATCTAGACGATATTGTTCCATCATTGTGCCCAAGTTTTTTGAAAGTGATTTTTCTTTCTCTATTTCAATCTTGTTTGATTTTCCATTATTGTTGACCATCTTTAAATTGAAATTTTTTTTCTACTATTTCAATTCGTTCATGAAATGACTATTATTGAAGAAAGCTTTCAGGACTTTACTAAACTTAGTCAGACTCTCAAGGATCAACTTGAGACTACTAAAGCCCAAAAAGAAGTTGCAAAAGAGTTGAAGCAGAGTCTAGAGACCAAGCTGGAGAAGAGCATCGGAGGTCTCCCAACTCCAAAAAGAACTATGCTTAACGAAGAACAAGTTTGCCAATATAGAGGCCAAATTGAAGAAGAAGAAGAAGAAAAAGCTCCTATCCGATGAGAAGACAATTAAAGAGCTGAAGAAGAAAGTTATTGAGGTTGTCACTCAGGAGGAAGAGGCCAAGAAGAAGGCTAGGCTGGCAGAGGGAAGGCCATAAGGGCTGTGGACAATTATAAACAATTGACTGCTTTCGAAGATGAAGTCACTAAAGCAGTGGTCCACACTTATGAAATTGGCTTTAATGATTGCAAAGTTAAAAGTCAAAACAGATTTCTTGAACTTGGACCTCTACAAAATTGTTGTCCAAGGAGAGGAAGGAACCAACGGAGAAGCATGTGAGGAGGGTGAAATTCAGGAGGAAAGGGTTGATGAAGTTCTAACCAAAAAAGTTTCCCCTCCAACTACTTCTAAAGCACCAGTAGAAGTAATTCCCCTGGCTACTAAGTCAGAATTTGTTCCTCTAATCAAGACACCGATTCTTGAACAGCCTCGTCAGCTAACTCCACCAATTGAAGATTAAGCCTAAATGGCTTTTTACTCTTTACTTGTATAGTAAAACTTTGTTTCTCTAGAACTTTTTGATAGTGTGATCCCAATGTAAAGACTTCTAACTTATGTAGAAACTTTTCTTTATGGATATTAATGAAGTTTGCTTTCTTTTTCAAATACATTTTTTTTCTTTGTTTATTGCTTGAAGATTTATAAGTGTGAAATCATTGACCATTTGCACAGCACTGACTGACTGATTAGCATCAATAGATCAACTAGCACTAGCCAATTGGCTAGAACTTCAAACCTTAACCACCACATTCTTTAGTAGTAGTTAACTTCATCTTATGATAATCAACTTATTGGTCAACCTTCACAAGATGGCTGGATGCATTGACTAAACTTAGATAGCCGATTAACTAGAACTAGCTAGATATTCTTTAATTTATCAGACATACCAATTATAGCCAAAGACTAGCAAGCTATCTTTTAATTTATCGGATATGCATATTATAGCCAAATACTAGCCAACTATCTTTTAATTTATCGAACATATTGATTATAGCCAGGATATTAGCTAGCTATCTTTTAATTTATCGGATATACCGATTATAGCTAGGTACTAGCTGGCTATATGATATTGTCAGACATACTAATTGGTTGAGATAGTTAGGTATTAGTTAATTATCCATTTGTTATCATAAAGTACTCTTGTGGAACACAAAAGGTAACTTTGTTAACTCATTGATATTACATGCATAGTTTCTCAGCGTTCCACGGATGAGTAATATAGGATACGTCCATGTTTTCAAGCCAATATGCCCCAGGGCGTATCACTTCAATAATCTGGTATAGGCCTTTTCAATTTGGAGAGAGTTTTTTCTGCTCAGTGGGCTTAGAAACTTTAGCTCTTTATAGTATGAGATCACCCAGTCGAAAGTTTTTTGAGTTAACCCTAGAGTTATAGTATCAAGTGATGTTTTGTTGATAAGAAGCTATCCTTAGATGGACTTGCAATCTTGTTCTTTCTAGTATATCTAAGTCAACTCTTCATTACTCCAAGTTACTTGGCTCTTCAAAATGCTTAACTCGCATAGATGGCAAGCCAATTGCTATTGGTATCACTGCCTCGGTCCCAAATGTTAGGTTGAAGGAAGATTCTCCTATTAGGATTCGAGGAGTCATTTGGTAAACCCAAAGTATAAAACTTACTTCTTCGGTCTAGAGTCTTTTGGTTTTATTTAGCCTTGTCTTTAGATCATATAGGATTATCCGGTTTGTTACTTCAACCTCACCATTTAATTGAGAGTGTCTGATAGAGGTTAGTTTGTGAACAGTGTGGTATTGAGCACAAAAATTTTTAAACCTTTGATTGTCGAATTATCTCTGATTATCAATGATGATGGTATGAAGGATTCCAAACCGATAGATAATATTGTTCCAAACAAATCCTTCAACTTTTTCTTCAGTTGTGTGCCAAAGTCTCCATCTTCATCTATTTGGTGAAGTAGTTAATTAACACGATGATAAACTTTCTCTAACCAGGGGCCGGGAAAAATGGCCTAAGTATATTAATTCTCCGCTAAGCAAATGGCTAGGAAGCTGCTAACTAAGTTAATTGGCTTGCAGGACGCCTCTGGATGTTTATCTTTAGCATTGATCACATTTTTTTGATAAAGTCAACTGCATTTATGTAGATAGTCGGCTAGTAAAACCCTTACCTCAACACCTTATAGGCTAGAGACCTGCCTCCCAAGTGACTACATGTGCCTTCATGTACTTCTATGAGTGCATAATTTGCATCAATCGATCCCAAACACTTCAGCAGGGACATAGTAAAAGACCTCTTATAAAGGGCTCCTATAATTATATATTGTGAAGCCAACTATCTAACTCATTTATTTTTCACAGGATCACTTGGCAGAACTTGATTGGTTAGATACTTGATGATTGGATCTATCTCTTCATATTCTACTTGGTGTATCTCCATACCTTTATCGATGCTGGGCACTCCAAGGTGCTCGACATATGTTCAACCAAGTGAGTCAATGGCTGATATTGCTAGCCAAAAAAGTTTGTCAACCTAAGCATTTTTGGCTCAAGGGACATGAGAGATTTTGAAAAACTTGAACTCAGGTATGAGAGTTTGTACTTTCTCCAAATACTTTACCATAATTGAATCTTGGGCTTCAGATTTTTTCTTTATCTAATTAACTATTAATTGGAAGTCTGTAAAGGTTCTCAAGTTCTTAACCTTAAATTTTTTAGCAATTCTTAGTCCAACCAAAAGTACCTCGTACTTGGCCTAATTATTTGATGCTTGGAAAGCAAATTGAAGTACATATTCAGTAGCCACTCCTTCAGAGTTTGCCAAAACTTGTGCTTTCATCACTAGGCAAGGTTAGTAAGATATGTTGAACTCACATAGTCAAACTACATATTTTGCCATTCTTCCTGATGTGTTGAGGGGTTACAAGGTAGCTTTTAGTAGTTGAGTAGTTAGTACCACTATCTAGTGAACCTGGAAGTACAACCTTAAACATTTTGTGGCAACTACTAATGCATAAACTAGCTTTTCTGCCTTTGAGTATCTTGTCTCGGCATTATGTAATACCTGGCTTGAATAGTAAATCAGCTATTGTACCCCTCTACCTTCCTTTTTGACCAATGTTGAACTTATCACCTCATGTGAAGCAGAATGATATAGGTACAAGACTTCTCCTTCTTGGGGTTTCGAGAGTAAAGGTGGGGAGTCAAGATACTTCTTCAATTCTTCAAAGGCTTGTTGGTAATTATCAATCCACTCAAGATTTTTAGTTTGCCACAAGGTTTGAAAGAATGACAGATATCTTTTAGCTAACCAAGGGATAAATCGCTTAATGTAGCTACACGTCCGACCAGTTATTGACCTCTTTTTTGGTGGTGAAGTATCTCATGTTGAGAATTGCCCTAGTTTTCTTTGGATTAGCTTCAATTTCTCTGTTGGTAACAAGAAATCTGAGAAACATTCCAACTATCACATAGAAGACACTTTGTCAGATTTAGCTTTATTTGATGGCATCATAGTACACTGAAAGCTTCCTCCAAATCCTTGGTATGATCCAATATTTGAATGCTCTTTACCAACATGTTGTCGACATAAGCTTCCATATTTCTTTTAAGCTATTTCTCAAAGATCTTTTTAAGTCATTGATAAGTCATCCAAACATTCTTCAAGCCAAACAACATCACCTTGTAGCAATATAGACCTTTCTTGATCATAAAAGCTATCTTTTCTTCATCTTCAGGATCCATGTGGATTTGATTATAATTCGAGAAAGCATCCATAAAGCTTAAGAGATTGTGCCTAGTAGTCATATCGATCAATCAATATATTTTTGGCAGGAAGAATCTATCTTTAGGACAAGTTTTATTTAGGTCCATATAACCAATACAAATCCTTCATTTTTTATTAGCCTTCTTAACCATTATGATGTGGGATGATTTATGCATGCAAAGTATTTTTCCATGATTAACTAAGGAGTTAGGGTTTTAGATCCTAAATTTCAAGCCAAAACTCAAACTAAAGAATTCTAGAAAATTCTTAGAAATCATGCATGCAGAAATAAATCCTAAAAGTTAGAGAAAACAGGATCGCCAAGGTTTAAGAAAATCCTGGTAAGGCTGCTTTTTTGCAAGACTACTTCTGGAAAGTCAAGGGGGTATACCTGGTAATGGTTGAAGCACCTGATGAAGATCGTGCACGAAGAGATCACTCTCGCTCTTGGATGCGGCCTGGAAAAGCAAGCTTCTGACCTTGCGGATTCACGGCTTTCTGCTCGGCGATCCGAAGGCTGATCAGAAGGTATCCTCGGATTTGTGAGAATTGAGGGACCTGCAAATCACCATCTATGGGTTAGAAAATGATGTAGGGATGAAGAAATAAATCAAAAACAACAAGGAAAAGAGTGTTTTGTGTTGGGCGGCCAAGGCTTAGAAGGAGGGCGGCTAGGGTTTTGATGTTGGGGATGGAGGCAGGGCACAGGTACAAGGAGAAAATAATTCGCACACAGCTTGCACACAGCAAAGAGAGAAAACTCAATTTAGTTCATCAATTCATCTCCAATTACATGAGGGGAGGCCTTTATATAGGCTTACAAACTTGGGGCTTAAGAAAGAGTATACAACTAATCTCACAGTAAACCCTAACCTATACAAACTCTCCCTCAAGTTCTCTCCACTTTTGACTGAGCCTCTCTCTCTCCCTCTCCTTCTCTTAGTCAGCCAAAGGGTGGTGACCCTAAGGGTGGCCGACCAAAGGGTGGTAACCCTAAGGGTTGGTGCCTTCTTGGTTGCTCTTGGGCCCTGGGAGGCCCACTACAATGCTGGGCAGGCTTCAGGGCTTCTTCAGCTATTCTCCTCTCTGGCGGGCTGGATCACATGTCCTCCAGGTCTCCCTTGATGGCTTCATGCTCCTAAATGGCTCAACTGGGTGGATGACTGGAGTGTTATGCTGACAGGCTTCAAAATGATTTGAGTCTTCTTCTTTTTACATGACTAGATTGGATTCAATAGACTTGACTCACACTTACATAATTTAACTTCAAAATTTATATGACTCAAAACTTGACTTGACTTAACTGACTTGATATAATCCAAAAACTGATCTCAAATCCTGATAGTATGGATCAAAACCCAAATACATGACTCAAATATTGAAAGGCCCAAAATAGGACTCAGGGGCCATACAAAGACTCATATGGACTAATCCATAAAACTCAACAAACTCACTCAAATTAACTAAACCCTAATTTACAAATTGGACTCAAATCCTAAAATCTAATTTGATAACCACAGAGGATTGAGATGCCTCTGCCAAAGTCTGGGACCTCTGATGTCCTCATCACATTACCCCGTTGGCAAGCCAATAAGGGAAATGGGTTTCTCGGATGAACTTGGCATTGAGAAGTTTGTCGACTTTTTTATCGATAATCTTTTGTTGCTCGAGTGCAAAGTTTTTATTCTTTTATCAAATAGGTTTGAACTTTGGGTTGACTTTTAACTTATGAGTCATAATTTCTGGAGGTATCCCAAGCATGTCTGTGGCCAACCAAGTGAAGATATTAGCATTACATCAAAGGAAGTCCCCAAGTTGTGCTCTCATTTCTTTATATAAAAGATTTCCAATTTGTATGGTCTTCATTGAATCTTCTTCTTTCAAGGGTACAAAGATGGTCTTCTTGGCGGGTTCTCCATATCTTTTGGGTTCCCTTTGGTCTAACTGATCAAGGGACAATTTGCTTATTGTCTGCTTGTCCTGAATCATCAGGCATTGCCTAATAAGTTGTTGATCTCCCCTCATTTCTCCAACCCCTTATCTGGTTGGAAAACATACTAGGAGATGGTAAGTTGAAACGATCGCTCGGCATCTATTTAATGCTGGCTATCCGAGTACGTATCGCATTGTAGGGTGATGGAACTCGGACAACAGTAAAATTAATATAAAGGATTTTTTGTCAGGGATTTGTTCCTATGGTTACAAGAAGGCTAGTTTTTTCTTCGACACTAACTGAGTTACCATCAAATCTATACAATGGAGTTGATATTCTTCTTAATCGATCGAGAGCGAGGTTCATCTTAACAAAAGTATTATGAAGTAATACATTAGCAGAACTTTCATTATCGATCAAAATTTTATTTACATCATAATTTGCCATTGTTGTTAAGATCATCAGAAAAACTTATTACAATGTTGCTCCGATATCTCTTTGGAGCATCTTCCTAGGCACCTGCCGCCTAGTGCCGACCAACCCTTTAGTGGGTTTTTGGTTGGCGAGTTCTGGTTCATCAGTAGTCTTGTTTGAGGCAGTAACTTTACATGATGATTTTTTGCATGCACATACTTCCCCAGGTAACCACGTTGGATTAAGTCTTCAATTTTGTCCTTCAACTGAATGTATTCTTCAATGGTGTAGCCATAATCATAGTGGAATCAACAATTTTTGCTCCAATCCCATAAAGTAGGTGGTACACACATGGGCCAGGGCCTTTGCAAAAAACTTTCCTTTTTTATTTCCATCAGCATTTTCTCTCAAGAAAGGGATAGAGGAGTATAGTTATCAAATTTGTAGGTCAAGTTCTTTAGCTTTGGACTTTGTCATCGAGACTAGGCATTCTTGTCATTGCAAGGCCAAGAATTGTTGTCTTCCTAGATTTTCTTCTTATTGGCATCGATTTTCCTTTAGCTTAGCACCAACTTGTGACTTGTTCTTTAGCTAATGCATATTTTTAAGCGCGCGCTAGCAACTCCGAGTAACTCCTAGAAAACTTCTCGTCTAGGAAAAAAGTGAGTTTGGATGATCAAAGTCCATCGAAGTTTCTTCTTCATGATCGACATGGCTATAGATTCATTGAGATTTGGGACCTTAAGCATTGCAGCGTTGAAGTGTGCTACATAATCTCTTTGAGTCTCTCCTTTCTATTGAATGAAGAAGAGACTATTTGAATAGTATAGCATCCTTCGACTTGTACGGAAATCCGCCATGGACTGTTTCTTTAGCTAGTTGAAGGAGTGAATGGCACCTGACTTAAAGCCTGAGTACCATACATGAGAAACTTTCCTTAGGATTGCCGGGAAGGCAAGGAATGGAGAGCATCACTAGTGCCTTGAATCATCATGTGGACTTTGTTGCTACCTAGATGATCTAATGGATCCATGGTTTCATCATAAGGCTCCAGTTAGGGTATCTTAAAATGTGACGGAATCACTTCTTCTATGACCTACCGAGAGAACTTGGACTGAGAATTGTAATCAAGAGTCATCGATTCCTCGATTATCGATCTTAAGCTCTATAAGTCGTTGCTCTAACTCCTGAAACTTTCTCTTATAGTCATCATATTGACAAGTTTCTCAGCTCCATTGAGTAACTTCTGGAGTGAAGTTTTTTCTTAAAGACTTCAAAAGAGACCTTGGCCACTTCTCTCTACGCCAACTATCCCTCTATTGGTCCCATTCAAGACCTGGTCATCGTAGGGGCTTTGTAAGATTGGAGAGTGTTGATGGGGAGATCATCAATATTGGGGTCATCGGATTGTTGGTTCATGCCAAGATTCTCACGATGGAGATCATCGGCTGTGCTTAGAAGCTACAACTGGAGTGGCTGACTTCAGCAGGTATTGTTGATTATTGGTTGCAGCTTCTTGAAGGCCTAGCACGATTACTGCCAAAACCTGTACTTCGTTCATCAAAGTAGTGAATTGCTATTGATCCGCTACCACCACTGGGGGTGAGTTGTTGACCTAGAGCTATAGGCTAAGTAGGTGTTCCACCTAGATGACTCATGGCCCCTATCGGTAGAAGCATTCCATGCTTTTCTTTTTGCCATTGCTCTTTCATCTTTAAATCCCCCTTCGTAATTAGGAAATATGAACTTCTTTGCCCCTACCTGGCATGCTAATTTGTTGCCACCAAATCCTAAATAGTCGACTTACTTGATTAAGTCAAAGGTAGGAGATGTCCACGGGCCACCTATAGCACTTGCAAAAAAAAGTCCCTAATCAAAGATTCTCCGATAGAGGACCTTTTCGATGCTTAAGTTAATAAAATTTGTGGAATAGATAGGAGACTCAGAAAACAAAATGATAGAGTTCCCAGGCATAGTATTAGCTTACCCCTAAAGGTCCTCTTTTACCAGTATTTATAGATACTTGTAATAACCAGATTTTGTTAGAAAGTAACCTGCTTTTGTTAGCCATAACATCATTCTGTTGAGGCTAACCTCCTTCTATTGTAACATACAACTGGTGCAACAACTTTCTGTTATGATAGCTACTCTTTTTTCTGCATATTTGGCTGGATCATCGAGGACATCTTGATGCCTTATTAATTGGCCACTTCATCCTTTTCGACTATTCGGTTGTCTTGTTTCTTGAAGAAGGGAAACCTTTATCTATTTAATTATTGAAATAGAGTTAGTCGGATCTTGATATCATTAATCGATTTTGCTTACTTGCAATTGAGTCACAAGGTTGCTATGTATTGAATCACTTTAGTGCTCTTAGCCGGCCAGTCAAATCTCTTTTTTGTTGGTAGGTTTGACCAATTGGTGTAACAAACACTAAAATGATATTTATTCTCTGATTTTCTTTTTTTTTTTTTGATAAACAAAAGAGATGGGGGAGGAAAAACCCCCGCTGTAGCTGTTGCCACTGGGCCCCCGCCCCACCAGGCCATGTTCGATTCGGGCTGCAATTTTCATAAGTACCCTCCCTATCCGAAGGTGAGTACGTCAGCCTGATCCCACTAAGCTGCCAGAGTAAAGAGCTCTCCCTCTAATTTTTTTTTTTTCAACCGAGACTTTAAGATCCTTGTATTATTAACCAAGAGTCAGAATAACCAAATTATTTATCTGCTTATTTGAAGTTTTATGCTGGTTGAGATAAACTGACACCTTGGTCCCTTTCAGTATCAGCCTCCACCGAGATGTCTCGGAGGATCTCAAACTTTTAAAAATCAACCATACTATAAAATTGAGGGTTCCATTCATCGATGATGCAACCCTTGCTCTCTTTTTTTTGGGATAAAGTTAAATTATTCCGAGTGGCATCATGGCCGACCTCCTTGTTTATCTTTTGAAATTAACCCATGGCTAACCCACATAGAATTATCTGGTCATCCCTTTCATCAGGTTTGCACTACCTCAAGCAATACCATCCCAGCTCCCTGCATCTCAATTATCTGTCGTGGCCTCTTGCATGGCTACCATTCAAAGTTAGTTTGCGTGGAATTTTGTTTAGATGATTCCACCCCAGTTACGAGTTGTGTTCCATGCTTAATTATTCTACAGGTTGTATTTACTCAAGAGTTATGGTTATCTAAGAAAAAAAAAGAAAGAAAAAAAATTCCGCGGTCATAACTAATGGTCCGAGGGGCGTGCTTGCCTTTGCTTCATCTCTCGTTTGTTATCATCTACAGCCATGGTTGCACGAATAATGCTGCCGCTTCAAGAAAGGCAGGCATAAGAGATGCATGATAGCCATGGCAAACATAAACTCTCCATTCTGTTATAATCATGAATCTCCAGACTTGGGCATAGTTGTTATAACCAACAATGTGGCCACGAACTCCGGCTCCAATGGAATTAGACATGGCCATCACTATAAATAATGATAAGAAGGGACACTCACGGTAAGAGAGAGCTCACCCCTGAGCTACTTCTCATTTTCTTCTCCAAGAGAACTCTCCATGTTGTTGCCAAGAGCCCTTACTGACTTAGGCATCGGAGTGTCCCCCACCAGAAAAACTCCGGTCAGAGACTTGTTTTGCAGGATTCGAAGAAGGCGCACCGAAGGTCCTGCCACTTCATCCGGTCCACGAAAGTTCGATGTCAACAGATTGGCGCACCAGGAAGGAGAAAGAAGGTGCAGTACTTTGAGCATCAAGAACTGCCAGACCCTCTCTCGCAAAGGAAAGTTCTAAGAAGAAACAACAACTACCATGGTGAGGGATAAAGCTCAGAATATCTCGACAAGCAGGGGGCGTCCTCCCTCCTAAAGGAACAACCCCCCAGTGGAGAACGATGTCCCACCTCCAACTTTGGTCATGGGACGATACTAGTTTGAAGCCCTTTTGGACTGGGTTGATGCTCTCACAACCTTGGTTCAGAACTTTCAGGAGGCTGCTTTTCAGGTGGGGCACCCACCGACCATCTCCTGACATAGCTACCGAACCGGGAAAAAAGGAGACCACCGCCGTAGTTCCACCCAACACTCTCTCAGGGATCGACCTTCCCATGAAGGCCAAAGCTCGCGGCGTCCGAAACAATTTGATAACCGACGAGAAAGGAAGAGGTCTAGGCAATCTCTCTATGACTCGTCTGAAGATTCTATTTCTCAAGATGTGGGGCCGAGAGAGGCCCATCACAGTTATGAAGAAAAATTTAAGACACTCGAGGTGCAGATCGCGAGGCTCCACGACCTGCAGAGAGATGGCAAGCACGCAACCTATGACTCGCGACCTCCATTCACCTCCAGGATAATGGAGGAAATCATCCCATGACATTTTAAGGTCCCTCAATTGGAATCTTACGATGGGACTACTGACCCCCTGTATCATCTTGACAGTTTCAAAGCCCATATGATGATCCAATGAGCCTCCGATGTATTATACTGTTTAGCCTTTCCTGCCACCCTGAAGAAGGCAGCTCGAATGTGGTACTCGAGCATCTGTCCAGGTACCATCGACTCCTTCTCTGAGTTAGAAAAATTATTTGTCTTATATTTCAGGACTTGCCGAAAGATGTCCCGGAATACGGATAGCTTATTCCTCCTTCACCAAAATAAGGGAAAGAGCCTCAAGGACTACATCACGAGATTCAACACGGTCACCCTCGAGATTCCAGATCTCAACGAGCATGTGGCCATGTCCGCTCTCAAGAAGGGGCTCCGATCGTCCAAGCTCACATTCTCTCTAGACAAAAGGTTCCCTACAAGCTACGCTGAACTCCTGACAAGGGCTCAAAAATATGCCGACACTAAACAACAAGCAGCTAATTGGCGTCTGACCGAAGGGAGACCTGTCCCCAAGAAGAAGAATGTCAAAGGGCCAAATTCTTCTGCTCCCCCTAGCAACGACGATTCTACTCAACGGTGAAGCCCCAGGCCCAAAATATTGGGCAGAAAGTTTGATTCATACACTCCCCTGAACCTCCCAAGGAAAAAGATCCTGATAGAGATAGAAAAGGAGAACTATCTCCAACGACCACGCCCTATAAGATCATCCTCTTCTGCAAGAAACAGAAGCAAGTATTGTCGATTCCACAGGGATCACGGCCATAATACCGAAGATTGCATCAAACTGGAGGATGCAATAGAGGACCTCATCAAGAGGGGATACCTGGAAAGGTATGTCGGACATCCAGAATCTTGACTTGAAGCTGTCGTCCCTTAACGGGCTATAGAGGAAGCTGAACTCCCTCATTAAAGGCCCACCAATTGAAAAGTGGGCATGCTACACTGACCGACCAACTGGAGGAGAGCCGAAGAAGATACTTCTAAAAGGCTCAGGAACAACAACTCCATATACTTCTCCGACGATGACCTCAAAGGAGTTTAGTTCTTCCATGATGACCCCATTGTAATCTCAGTCATTGTGGCCAATTATGATGTAAAAAAAATTTAATAGATAATCAGAGCTCCATGGACGTTTTACTGTATGATGCATTCTCCAGAATGAGTCTATCTAAAAACAAGCTCCAGAGATCTCTCGTACCTCTGACTGGATTCGGAGGAAACTAAGTTGGAGTCGAAGTAGAAATAATGCTGCCAGTAACCCTCGGCATGGAGCCCCATCAGAAGATGCTCCTCATCAATTTTATCATGGTCCGAACCCCATCGGCTTATAACGCAATCTTGGGACGTCCTGCCTTGAACAAGTTCAAGGCTGCAGTCTTCACATATCATCTCTTCGTACGTTTTCCCACCAGAAATGGGATTGGGGAAGCGAGAGGAGATCAAAGGGCCGCCCGTCAATGCCTGATGATATAGGATAAGCAGGCGGCTGATCTTATAACCTTGGATCAACTGGACCCAAGAGACCTGATTGAGAATTCAGGGGAACCATTTGAGAGGACTATCTCGGTGCCCTTGACCGAAGATGATCCCACCAAAATAGTGCAGATTAGAAGCCTGCTTGATGAAGGAATGAAGGCGACACTGATTCAATTCCTCCGAAGTAATGCCGATGTCTTCGCCTGGTTGGCTTCCGACATGTTGGGATTCCTGTCGAAGTATTACTCATCTGCTGGAAGTTGCTCCTGGCTACAAACCGGTTCGATAGAAGAAGAGGAGCTTCGCCCCTGAAAGGCAAAGGGTAATAGATGAAGAGGTAGATAAGCTCCTCAAAGTCGAATTTATCAAGGAGGTACATTATCCCGAATGGCTGGCTAATGTCATGATGGTAAGGAAGGCCAACGGCAAGTGGAGGATCTGTATCGATTACACAGATCTCAACAAAGCCTGCCCGAAGGATAGCTTCTCCCTGTCAAAAATAAACTAATTGGTCGATGCCACTACCGGCCATCAGTTACTAAGCTTCATGGATGCCTTTTCTGGCTACAACCAGATACAAATGAATCTTAAGGATGAAGAGAAGACTTCCTTCATAATGGAGAAGGGGTTGTATTTCTACAGGATGATGTCATTTGGTCTGGAGAACGCCAGGGCTACATTTCAAAGACTGGTCAACAAGGTGTTCGAAAAGTAACTGGAAAAAAATATGGAGGCATATGTTGATGATATGATCATGAAGAGCCTCCTCAAAGAAGATCACATTGGAGACTTAGAGGAATCTTTCGATGCCTTACGATGCCACCGGATGAAGTTGAACCCAGCCAAATGCCTCTTCGGAGTGACCTCTGGCAAGTTCCTGGGATATCTTGTTACCAAACAGGAGATAGAAGACAATCCTGAGAAGATACAAGCACTCCGAAGTGTGAGACATCCCTCATGTAAGAAGGAGGTGCAGCAGTTAACTGGGAGAATAGCTTCTTTGAGCCGATTCATTTCCCGATCAGTTGAAAGGTGTCTTCCCTTCTTTAAAGTCCTCCATCGATAGCAAAACTTTGACTGGTCTGAAGACTATCGCCTCGCCTTCAAAGAGCTGAAGAAGTACTTGGAGAGCCCTCCTTTACTTTCGAAGCCTCAGGAGGGGGAAGCTCTTTACTTGTACCTCGCTGTCTCGGATGAAACGATCAGTTCGGTCCTTGTTCGGAAGGGAGACAATGGCCTTCAAAGGCCAATCTACTACATCAGCAAGGTCCTGCATGATGCAAAAATGAGATATCCCAGAATGTAAAAGCTTGTGTACTCCCTGTAGTTACAACGAAACGATTATGATTGTACTTTCAGTCTTACTCAGTCATCGGCTTAACAGACCAACCCTTGAAGGCTGTCCTCCAAAGTTCAGACACTTCAGGAAGGATAGCTAAGTAGGCCGTGAAACTTGGAGAGTTCGACATCAGCTTCCAACCCAGGACGGCGGTGAAAGCACAGGTGCTGGCTGACTTTATAGTCGAATGCACATGGGGCCCATAAAGTGACTTGCAACAAGTCGAAGAAGATAAGGCCATCCGAAGTGATTCGGAGTCTATGTGGTTACTCCACATAGACGGGGCTTTAAACTTGACAAGATGCGGAGCGAGCCTCATATTGGCTGGCCCAGAAGGGCCCACTGTGGAATACGTCCTGCGCTTTTCTTTTCATGCTTCCAATAACCAGGCTGAATATGAAGCCCTTCTTGCTAGACTTCGAATCGCCAAGAACTTAGGGGTTCGAAAGATCCAAATTTTTTCAAACTCCCAGCTGGTGGTAAATCAAGTAAAAGGCAAGTTTGAAGCATGAGATCCAGCCATGATCCAGTATCTGGAGAAAGTGCGGGACTAGGCGTCACAGCTTGATTCCTTTGAAATCGCCCATGTCTGATGGACGGAGAACTCCCGAGCCGATGCCCTATTCAGACTCGCCATCACCACCCCAGATTCCCTCGGTCGTACTTTCATAAAGTACCTTGAAGCTCCAAGCATAACGGAAGAAGCGCAAGGGGTGCACCAGGTTGAGCGCGAACCAAGTTGGATAAATCCTATTATTAAGTTCCTAAATGAGGGCACCCTGCCCGAAGATAAGATCGAGGCCAAGCAAGTCCATTGGATGGCATCCCAATACATCATCTTGGACAGAACATTGTATAAGAGATCCTTCACTCAACCTCTGTTGAAGTGCTTGGGGCCCATAGATGCCAACTACGCCATGAATGAAGTGCCCGAGAGTATATATGGAGATTACTTGGGAGGAAGATCCATGGCATACAAAATTATATGTCAAGAATATTATTGGCCGATGATTCAGAATGATTCTACGAATTTCGTCCGAAGATGTGATCAGTGCCAGAGGTACGCCAACATTCAAAGACGTCCCGCGAGCCAGCTTACCCAGTTAATGACACCATGGCCCTTCGCTCAGTGGGGCATGGACATCCTTGGCTTGTTTTCGTTGGCATCCGGGCAACTAAAATTTCTCGTTGTAGCCATCGACTACTTCATAAAGTGGGTCGAGGCTGAAGCCCTGGCACATATCATTGAAGGAAAAATTAAAGGTTTTGTTAGGAACTCTGTCATTTTCCGTTTTGGGATTCTGCAAGCCATAATCATTGACAACGAGAGACAATTCGATAATCCCAAGTTCAGGGATTTTTGTGTCCAATACCACATACTCCATAGATTGACCTCCGTTGGACATCCCCAAGCCAACGGAGAAGCCGAAGTCACGAATTGGACCATCCTCTACGATCTGAAAACTCGACTAAACGATGCCAAAGAGCTATGGGCCGAAGAGCTGAATTCAGTCCTCTAAGCATATCGGACCACTCCTAGAACGGCAACCGGTGAATCTCCTTCCATTTGGCTTATGGGACAGAAGCAATTCTTCTTGTGGAGGTTACCTTGCGATCCTTAAGGATCGACCGGTACAAGGAGCCTGAGAACTCGAAGCGCCGAAGAATAGATATGGACTTGCTACAGGTACCAAGCTTTCCACTCAGATGAAGATGGTGGCATATCAGCAGAGAGTCATCAAATATTATAACTCCAGGGTGAGGGAACAAACTTTCCGACTCGAAGATCTAGTACTGCCGAAGTCCGAAGTGTCCAGGCCAATGGAACAGGGAAAGCTCTCTCCTAATTAGGAAGGCCCCTATCGAATCAAGGAAGTCATACATCCAAGGACATATCGACTCGAGACCCTGGCTGGTGTTGTGCTACCTCGGCCTTGGAATGTAGAAAATCTCCGCAAGTACTATCAATAAAAATTTTCATCGAGGAAGATTTCCAAAAAAAAAAAATTTGATTGAAGATAGGTCTGGTCAGCCTGTCTTATTACCAATCAGCGATACAAGGAGGGTCTTAGTGACTTACCCAATGAAATCAACAAAAGTGCAAAGGTGGGTCTGATCCACCTGCCTTATCGGTATGTCCGACGCGTGCAAAGGATGGTCCAACCAGGCCACCTTATGATCAACAATCAAAGGTGCAGGGATGGTTTACGTAACCTACCCTACGGTAAATCTGCAGACGCGCCGAGGTGGGCCTAATCAGCCTACCTTAATATCAGATAAAAGTGCAAAGATGGGTCAGATCCACCCACCTCATTGGTATATCTGACAAGCGCAAAGGATGGTCTAACTAGGCCACCTTATAATCAACAATCAAAGGCACATGGATGGTTTACGTAACCTATCCTATGGTAAATCCGCGGACACACCGAGGTGGGCTTAGTCATCTTGCCTTGACATCAATTGAAGGCACAGGGATGGTCTAAGTGACCTGTCCTATGATAAATTTGCAGACGTGCCACCGTGGGTCCAAACAACTCACTCTGTTATTAACGGATGCCACAGGGACGGTCCAATTGGCCTATCCCAGCAACAAATCCGACCCAAGTGAACGAATGGACCTTTCTACCACCTACTATGCCGAAGAGTTCACACTTAACACCCTTTTGGATTGTGTTAGTCCAACTAAAAAGAATCTTCATTCATTACTAGAAAAATTGTACACAAAAAAAAAAGAGAGAAAAAGAAGAACGTATATGTAACAAGTCATTTCTCATCAGCAAGCCCAGTAGTGAGAGCAGAAACAGGGACCTCTGAAGAGGTTGGTGATTCTTCCGCCAAAACCATCGGTTCGTTAGCTGAAGAAAGGTTCAAGTTTGGATGGGCCTTCTTGATCTCCTCTAGGAAATCCCAGCGGTCGGCGAGATAACATCTCATCTTTGAAGGCTTGGGATCTCTTGTAGACTTCAATAGCCTGAAGAGTATTCCTCTCCGCCCGCTTTGCTCTCTGATGAATCGATAGGGTGTCCGCCTCCAGCTGGGCGACCTTACTTATCAATTCGGCCTTTTGGGCTGCTTCTTCTTCGACTCTCTGAAGACTGTCTTTTAACAATAATTCTCTAGAGATCACCTTCTTTCTTTTCTTCTACAACTCCGACACTACTTCGGCTACGTACCCTTCGAGCATCCTTAGTTCCCTTTCCAAGGAACTATTTGCGGCGACAGCTTCGTCCGCCTTTTTCACAGCTACCCCTCTCTTGGCTACGGCCGAATCCAACTGGTCTTGAAGACTTTCGTCGAAGACGATTGACTCGCGGATGCCCTCCTCTAATAAAGAGACATCCTGAGCAACCTGGCAGACTAAAGTACATATGAAATCAGTTCAACTGTAGTTGATATGTATGTGACACTTATGTCGATACTTACTTGCAAAACCCTGGGGAGGATGAAGGAGAAGGGATCCCTAGACCCTTGCACCACGGTCTCCTCCCTATCCCTTCGAGAGATGGCTGAAGACCCTCTTGGCCCCATGCCGTTGGGGCTCGTGCCAATGGCAAGGACATTGCTGTCCCTCAACTCCTTTCTCTTGGAGAGCCGATGTTCAAGTTTAGGGTCCTCATCTCCAAGGGGAGTCTTACCCTTAGCTTGAGGGCTCCGCTCCCCAAACAACCCCGCTGTGGCAGGCGTCACTGGACTCCTGGCAAGAGAGGCCTGAGCCCTCTCCGGGAAGATTCTACATCGAGTGGAGCCCTGCTTCCGGCCGGGACTCGTGGGAGTGCCAAGACATAGGTCCGCTTCCGATCGGATTGCCTCACTGGAGTGCTTGATGCTCCATCCTTTTTTGCTACCCATTGGGATTTCGCGGCATTCGCCCTCATGGTTTGAAAGAACTGCGGGGACCGACTAGAGGAGGAAAGAGGAGGAAAATTGCTCAGGGGGCCAACAGTACCAAAGGCTCGAAAGAGTTCTACCTTCAAAGGTACCAAATCTATTATATATGGACTACTAATGGCCCAGATTGATTGCCCATGATCTGAGCTACCCCCCTAATCGTGCCACGTGCACCTATCCTGGATGATAAACCCCTGGGTCCACAGAAAGTTGGACCCGAAAGATCCAAAAGTGGTGACTTACCTAATTCCAGACACATGCAGCCTTAATGACCCTGAGGATTACAGTCCCACGATTTGGGCAATATTTGCTCCACCAATGATAATTGGATAGCCGGTAGAGCCAAAGCGATGCATTGATGGG
Organism: Areca catechu; assembly: GCA_021397845.1. Lineage (NCBI taxonomy): Eukaryota > Viridiplantae > Streptophyta > Magnoliopsida > Arecales > Arecaceae > Areca > Areca catechu. Next base: position 8,606,463 of record CM038045.1, on the reverse strand, counting down.
TGAATTAATATCCCGAGATTCCTTAATCACGGATTTGAATACTAAAGAACCTGACCCGTAAACAGGAAAAGGGTGATCTGATCATAGGCCAGAACAATTGCTTCATCTTCAAGGCTAATGGTGTCATTAGGGCCAGACTTGAGGATTCCTATTCCAAAAAATCATCCATGCATAGGGAAGTCTCTCTCTAAAGACGCGGCCCATCCAAAGATTTCATGCGTATAAAAAAAAACTCAAGCGAAAGGAAGGAAAGATGTATTTTCATTAATATCCCTATAAACTGAGTTACACCCAGAAAAAAAAAAGAAAAGGGATAACAGGAAAGGAAGATTTAAAGATCGGCCGCCGGCCCCTTTCTAGACTGATGGGTGATATCAGGCCTCCGTAAAGTGCTCGGAGAGGCTTCGGGTTCTGTCGTCGCTTCCTCTGACTCCGACCCCTCATCAAAACCAGGCTCGTCCTCTTCCCCGGGGTACGGAACAGAAGACCTTATATTTTCCAGCCCCTTCAGGTGGTAGAAGCGGAAGGCTTTGTTCTTATGCTCCTGAAACCCACGGTGGTAAGAGTCTAAGACAGCCTCAACGACCTCATCTTTGAAGGCCTGCAATACCAGGAACTTAGGGATGGCCTTTGCCGCCTCCCTCTTAGCCAATTCCACCATCGCGACCACCACTGTGGCTCGAGCGTTTGCCTGTTCCAGCTGGATCTCGAGGACTTGTCTCTCCTTTCCAAGCAGGCCATTTCTTTGGCCCAGAAAGAATCGTCGACGCCCCACCGACCCTGGCACTTGGCTCCCCCTCTGGTCCCATGACGGTGACCCTCTTTCGAGACATCTCCCGGAGGTCTTTAAGGCTGAATTTCATCTCTATTAAATGAAGAAGAGGAAGGGGAAGGGCAACTTCGAAGTGAAGGGATCGCTTTTCTACTGCTTGAAGAACTTCTAGAGGCAAGAAGGATGAATCCTATTTAACTGCCTGGAGCCTCGTCGTTCGTGCTAATAAAGGATGTGTCCCACATCTCACCACCAGCCAACTGAGAAATGCCATGTGTTAAAGCAACGCTTCAAACCCGGAGCAACGTCTTTGAAGTCGATGCAGAATCAATGACCGTCTTTGAGAAAAGAAAAGTTGGCAATTTCCAAGTAGCATGAAGGCGCGGCCATCCAAAGGTCAGCACCTTTGGCATTAATAATGGGAAGCACATGCACGTCGACTCGCCGTCTTCCTTTCGGATGCCAATGATAGGGTGACACCTATCCTCCGCACAACTATCGAATCAGGGGGGCAGTTTGGCAAATGACCGACCCTAAGATTTGCCATTATTGTCACACCTTTTTCACCAGCAAATGACAAATCATTAACACTCCCACTTTTCGAAGCGGATAATTGCTTCGTTAATTGAGAGTGGGGGGTAACTGTTGGAGTACGCCGGCTCAACTAAGGCTAACCCTCGGTTCAGAGGTCCGGTCGGGTCTCTCTTGAACCAAGCATCCATGCCAGAAGAATCGGAGATAACCCAACCACATAGGGCTCCCTTCCAAGATCAATCTTCGGCCTAGGCCGAAGATACTGCCCCCGAAGCTCATCTTTCAGTTGCTCACCTCCATAACCGGTTGATCCAAAGAGGATCGGTCTGAAAAAGGTCAGTTTGAAGAAGACGGTCACTTTATTTCTCCAATTGTTCTCAAAAAATCAAGTACAAATCGAGCAACCCAACCCACTCCGAAGAATGTAGCTCCGATGTGAATGGTTGAGATGTCTTCGGTCTACTCCGAAAATATTAGGTACGGGATAGTCAATTAGCTCGACTTCGGTCCTCGCTGAAGAAATGCTACTAAAGCGAATCTCCAGCTGGTCACGAATCTCCAGATATGGGTACAGTTGTTATAACCAGCGACGTGGCCACGAACTCCTGTTCCAATAGAATCTCCAGCTATCATGAATCTCCAGATATGAACATAATTATTATAAACAACAATGTGACCACAAATTTCGACTCTAACATAATCAAACATGATCGTCACTATAAATAATAGTATAAAAAAATATTCATGGCAAGAGAAAGCTTATTTCTGAACTACTCCTCGTTCCCTCCTCCAAAAAATAATTTTTCGTTCCGTTGCCAAGAGCTTTCTTTGATTCAAGTAACAGAGTATCCCATCAAAAAAAATTCGATCAAAAACCTATTCTATAGGATTTAAAAATAATGTATCGAAGGTCCCGTCACACCTTCCGATCGCCGGTGTTCAATGTCAACACGGTGCATAGTTATATAGATGCACAAGATATTGATATTATCGTAAATTGTACGATCTATTCTGTTATTATATTTCTATGGCCGCACTAAAGGCCCAGTGCGCGCGTAGCGTTGTGCGCATGGGTAGGTACGCTTTTATTTATCTGTTTATTTATCTTTTTTTAAAGGGGGAAAAACAGAAAGGAACCTCTGTCACTCGGTCAGTCTCTCGGCCCTTGTCCTCCATGCCATCTTCGTACTAATTGCGTAGCGGCAAAGGCGTCCATCGCATCTTGACACCTGTGAACCAATTTATTTTATTTTGTATCCCTCGGTTCGGGAAACGAAGATGCATAGCGAAACCTACTATTTATCAATTGAACCCAAGAAAGAAACTCGCTCACAGAACGAGCGACCGAGCATCTCCCACGGCTTGAAATGGTGTCTTTCCGTGGTCCGGAATTTCGGTGGCAAGAAAGAGAGGAAAGAAACGCCCTGGTGGTGCGACAATAATCGACGGTTGGAAAGGGACCGAGGACGTATCGAGATCGAGAGAGAGACTCGGGGCGGGCGTACCTATTGATGGGGCCAGCCCCCAGGTACCCCCGTCCTTAGATAGGTACGGGCAGCCCACGTTCGTGGGACCCACCTCCCGTCTCAGCCCATGGTACGGAATGACCTTATTTTTGATGAGACGGAACATCCTTATTAAAAAGAAGGGAAAAATAAAAAAGAAAAAAAAAAAGGACCTCGGTTCCGGTGGAAGGGAAAAAGAATTGTCAAACGTTTGCCCTTAGGCCCTTGGCAAACTCAGGATTTATGAATGGAGCTCTTTCCATGGGATTTGTTATTTGGCAGGAACTTGGCAAACTCAGGATTTATAAATGGAGGATTCCTCCTGTCTTAAAACAATCTCTTCTTGAGATAGAAAAAAATGTTAAACAAATATTATATTTGTTGATGGACAGATGATGCTTGCAAAACAGATTAAATCAGTGTCAAGATAAAAAAGATACGAATAATGAAATGATACTTAATAAGTGTCTGTACAAATTGGCAAATGATTGATTTATATTAAGATGTAAATGAATTAAATATATTATATCTAAAAATTGAACTTCGATGTAATTTATATGGTCAAACAAAAGTTAGATCTTGCCGATCTATTATTTATATGAATGAATTTTTTTTATTCTTTTATAATCTTTTTAATTAAAAAAATGATACCAAATTATTTTTCATGTATTTTTCTAAACTTGTTTAATGACGGCTTCATATAAATGACGATGATAATTTATAGATTATATTTTAAATTTTTAAAATTATTAATAATATGATTAAAGATTCAACCCAATATATCAATATCATATTCATTATTCACTCTTTTTAAAAATATAAAAGAATTATATTTACTGCAATCCCGTAAAAAAGATAATTTATCCCGTCTCTTATAATTACCTCATTCAATCATGCATAGAAATAAAAATAATATTAAAAAATATAAATAAAATAAATATCTGTAATATCACGTGCAGCCGACTTTCTAGTCGATGATTTTATGATGTTTGCATTAAAATTAACATAAATTTGAAGATAAAATTTCTAAATAAATGATCTAGATCACTCCTCGAATTTATTTGTTAGCGATTTGGACAACTGTTTGAAGAATCTCTTTGAAATATATTCAACAGTCAAGGAGTTTTTTGCAAAGTATTACAAGGACCCAAGCTGGCAACAGCGTGCACGATCGTGAACGGCTCTGTACTTGGGGCGGTACCTTCATCCCCACACAACCCCTCCTCCAATCCTTAAGCGGCATTTTGTCCCTTTCATTCCCACTTCTCCGTAATACCCTTGCAAACCTCTTGTTTTACGCTCTCCAACGCTGTCGATCGGCGGGCAATTTGAAATCCTCGTTCAGGATAGTTTTGTCATTCGGACAACCGTGGTGGTGATATTCTAACCCGAGGGAGGCACTTTCCGGAACGGCGTCTCTCTTTTTCTCATCCTTCCCTTTTCCACGGACTCAACCCTGCCATTCTCTTCTCGCGCCGGATAGGCTCCGCCGGTTTCGTTATCCCGCACCGGAGCCCCCCCCCCCCCACCCAAAAGCCCGGTAGATTTAGAAGCGGAGACGCACAACAAATAGAGAACTCCTCGTCTCTCCGCCAATCATGCCATCGGCCCTCAAAAATGCTCTTCTCCGCCGGCGTACCAGCTTCGACTCCCTCCTCTCCCTCCTTCACCCCTTCGTCCCGGTCCCCTGCTTCCTCTTTATCCCCACCTAAAAAGCGACGAAAAACCTCCGCCCTTTTCCCGAATAATTGGCCGGGAAAAGTCACGATGATGAGGATCCCCCAGCCCCCTGATTCGATCCTGGCCGTCCTTCCCGTAGACCTCTTGGTACAGATCCTGGACCGCCTGCGGGACTCTGCCGACCGGAAGTCGTTCCGCCTCGTCTCCCACGGCTTTCTCAAGGCGGAGGCCCTCCACCGCCGCGCCCTCCGCGTCCTCCGCCGCGAGTCCCTCCCCTTCCTCCTCCACCGCTACTCTGCCCTCGAATCCCTCGATCTCTCCCCCTGCCCCGCCATCGACGCCGCCGCCCTCGCGGCTGCCCTCGACACCGCCGGCAGCCTCCGGACGCTCAAGAACGTGTGCCTCGCCCGGGCCACCGGGATCGGGTGGCGGGGTCTGGAGGCGCTGGTGGCGGCGTGCCCGCGGCTGGAGGCGGTGGACCTCTCGCACTGCGTCGGCGTCGGGGACCGGGAGGTGGCGGCGCTGGCGGGCGCCGGTGGCTTGAGGGAGGTGAGGCTGGACAAGTGCCTCGGGATCACGGACGTTGGTCTGGCGAAGCTGGCGGTGGGATGCCCCGGCATCGAGAGGCTCGGCATCAAGTGGTGCATGGAGATCTCCGACCTTGGGATCGATCTCCTCTCGAAGAAGTGCCGAGATATTAAGGTCTTGGATATCTCCTACCTCAAGGTCGCTTCCAAGATCCCTTTTAGCAAGTTGAGATATTTTCCCTCTATTTCCTTCTCCGGTTACCAAAAAAAAAAAAAAAAAAGCTTTTTGGCTCTTTTTTTATCATTAATTATGGTTACGTATGCTTTTGAAGGATTATCATGGATAGAATTATAATCTGTAAGTTTAATCTTCAATTAGCTTTTTGGATTTTGTTTTAGTGTTTTGATTGAACACTGGATATGTTCCGTATGTCTTTTAGAAAATTAAATTGATCCATGAGCTGCAATTATGGTTCATTAATTATAAAATGTATACTTTTTGTGATCATTTGGATTCTACTCATAAATTTCAAGGCTCGGTGTATGTATGATTATCACATCTAAGTGTAATCTAATGGAATTTATAATTTTTTATTAAAAAAGAAAACTTATTTAGTTGTTTCTCGAAAAAAATTTAGTTGTTATTGGACAGTGGATTATCTTCTAAATTTATTTATTTAAAACTCTCTGATTGTTAGCTTCTAAATATGGTTAAATCGTTAATAAATAAATTTTTTTCTTCCAGGTGCGAGTATTTTGATGTTGGTTTCTAAACTTGGAGAATCTAATTTTTAAAAAGACTTTTTTTTTTTTTTCCAGGTGACAAACTTTTGTCTTCAGTCAATCTCCTGTCTTGGAAAGCTGGAAGATCTGGCAATGGTCGGATGTTCTCAGATAAGTGATGAAGGTCTGAGATTTCTCAAAAACGGGAGCAACTCATTGCGGGTAATTTTAACTTTGTTGTTTCTTTTCTTCTTGTCAGTCGTTCTCTTTTAAGTATCGATAATTATTTGTGTGGTGTGAGAATTGCGGAAATGAAGAAGTTTGTTGTTGAATTTGCTGATATTCATTTAATAATTCCTTCACTGTAAATCAAGTATTTAATGATGTCAGCTGCTTTGCTGGAAATGGTCTTGGCAATCTATGGAGCTATAAGTATTAATAAAGCATGCAAAAATTAGATCTGAAGTTTATTGTAGTGTCTGTTTAAGTATATCGTATACATTTTTGAACATCATATAAAAATTGTCGGCCAAATCCAATTTCTTTATTTGATTATTTCTAGTTTTCGCTTCTTCTTTCTTTTCAATTTCAGAGAACTTTTTTTCTGGAAGGCTGTCAAAGGTGTTACTACTCTAATTCTACATTGAGCAATGCCATGACTGTATTTTGATAGTTTTGAATTTACTGTGAAACTTTGGAGGCTTTCATTGATCAATGTAATATTGGCTGATTTCAGAGCATTGATGTTTCACGGTGCAGCAGTGTAAGCACATTGGGCTTAGTCTCGGTCATTGAAGGACACAAGTGTCTCCAAAGGATCAATGCTGGGGACTGTTTTCCAGTGAGTCAAGATGTCAACTTCCAATAATTTCCGTGCATTTTTTTTTTCACACTTGTCATTTGATTATTATAAATTTGTTGTTGTAGGAGCTAGTACCACTCTTTCTCTCCAGGTTGAGTGTTATAAGAGGTACCTTGAAGGTATTAAAAATAGATGGTTTTCATGTTTCGGCTGCAAGCCTTCGGATCATTGGCATCCACTGCAAGAATTTGGAAGAAATTGGGCTTGGTAAATGCAAGGGTGTGACAGATGATTGCATTTCCGAGCTCGTAACATGCTGTCCAGAATTAAGGACAGTTGATCTCACATGCTGCCATTCGGTCACAGACAATGCCCTTGTTGCAATAGCAGATCACTGTAAAAGGCTTGAATGCCTCCTGTTAGAATCCTGCTCGTTAATCACTGAGAAGGGTCTTGATCAGATTGGGACTTGTTGCTCTGATCTGAAGGAGGCAGATCTCACTGATTGTGCTATCAATGATACAGGTAAAAGGTCGGAATTCTCTTCTACTCTTGATGAATTGGTTTTTGCACGGGCGCATTGACTCAGGTTCCATATTTTTATTTTTTGGCAGCACTTAAGTGTTTGTCTCGATGCTCAGAGCTGAGGACATTGAAGTTAGGTCTTTGCCCAAATATTTCTGATAAAGGCCTCTTCCATATTGGATCCAACTGCAGAAAGCTCCTAGAACTTGATCTCTATCGGTAACTCCATGGATTATGATTCTTTGTTTTCAGTCAGTTATATTTTTTTTGTGTAATTGTTGAGGCTTACATACAGTCTATTCCCTTCTACAGTTGCACCAGTGTTACTGATGGTGGGTTAGCTGCCATATCCGCCGGTTGCAAGGATCTAAAGAAGTTGAACCTGTGCTACTGCAAGCAGATCACTGATGAAGGGCTGAAGCATCTAAGCTGTTTGAAAGAGCTACTGGACTTGGAGTTGAGAGGGCTGATTCATATTACAAGTGCTGGTATAGCTGCAATTGCCTTTGGTTGCAGGAGTCTAGTTGAGCTGGACATCAAGCGCTGCTACTACGTAGATGATGCAGGCTTGTGGGCTCTTGCTCAATACTCGAAAAACCTCAGACAAGTAAAGTAGCCCTACCATCTCCATCTCCATCATTGGACTACCTTGACATCAAGAAAGCTTATGATCTAATTTGATTTTCATTTGTAGATTAATATATCATACTGCCTGGTTACTGGCGTGGGCCTCTGCAAGCTTCTTGGGACTCTAAGGTGCCTGCAGGATGCAAAGCTGGTTCACCTCTCGAGGGTGTCGATCCAGGGGTATGAGCTTGCGCTGAGTGCTTCCTGGGATAGGCTGAAGAAGCTGAAACTGCTTGGTGGGCTGAGATATTTACTCTCCTCCGGGCTACTTCAGATGCTGAAAGCTCGTGGATGCAGGATTCGGTGGGTGGACAAGCCTCTGGTATTGGGGTGATAGAGAGAGTTCTGCCACCTTCCTTTCAGCAAACTTGTGTAACAATATTGTGTGACCGAGTAGAGAGACCTGGCTTTGTTTGGAAATGTTCTTGTTTTGGTTGTAGATGCTATCCACGAAAGGTGATGCCTGCCTTTGATCACAGAACCAAAGATCTTTGGCCCCGGATGGTTGTCATGGATGGAATTTTTAAGATATTGGCCAACTAAATTTATCCAATACTTGTGCCATGCCACCTTATACTCTGAAAGATTGTTGTTGCCCAAAAAAAAGAAAGATGGTTGTTTTGATGTCTCTGCTGGAGTGGGCTATTATTCTTGTGTCAAAGAGATCCTCTCTCGTTTACATCTCAATGCTCTGCGGTCCACTGTCATGGCTTGTGAGCCCTGCTATGCCCTACAACACCTTCCAGATTCTTCTCCTTCATGTGGTAGTGGTACCCATGCGAGTATTTTTATTTATAATCGTTGGAATTCTCAAGAAAACCGAGGCACTACTAGTCGGCGGGGCTAGTTTATTTTTAATATAATGCGTGGTCCACCATTGTGCGAGCCACCTACTATGCTGACAGGGGATTAATTGTCCTTGAATGCGGCGATGGTGGCTGGGCGAAGGCAGCGCGAGGCATGCGTGGACTGGCCAGGGTGACGACTCTCCGCTAGAATTGCCCTTGGCTGCGGGCAATCTGGATTCCAGAAAGATCTCAAAATAATTAATCTGCAATATTTTTTAATCATGTCTTTATTATTATTTTTATTTTTGGTCAAGTTAAATTTTTGTTTTTATTTTTATTTTTGATAAAAAAAAGGAATGGAGAATAAATTCTGGTGTAGGTATTATCGTAGGTTTCAATCTCGTCGTAGGTTTCAATCTCGTCGTGTCATGTTCGAATCGAGTCGTAATTTTTATACATATTTTTCTCATCATCGATAAGTACATCAATATGATACTCTAAGATGCGAGAATAGTACGTTCTCTTGTCATCTCAATGACATTCTAAGATATTGGAGTGGTGTACTTTTTTGTCATCCTGATTACGTGTTCCAAGAAAATTTTTGAATATAATCGAGTCACTTATAGAGATCATGTTTCGAACCCGTCACCGATAAAAGCGAGGCTAAGTTTCTAAGTTTACCAATCGGACTACCGTTAGATTTTTAAATTTTTTGCATGTTGATGGGAAGGCAAGGATGTGTGCCCTCGACATACTGTCAATTTCCTCCATTTATAAAAATCTAGATTTTTTTAAATATTCAGAGAGAGACCTTATTAGGATTATTATAGAAATATTTTTAAAATTAAAAATTAATAAATTAAGCCGTCTTTATATGGTTTAAGGGTAAGGATTAAAAATATTAGACATCGTTGATGATTTTAAGTTTGTTTTAAAAAATATGGATGAAGTTGTAAAATCATTGTTAGAAATTCATAACCCAGATGATAAATGTGAAATTCCCCTTAGAGCATGTTGGGATGCTAAATGATGTTATCCAGCAATAACATCTTAGAATATTATAACCGTCTGATGAAGCAAATAAGCTAACGAAGAGAATGTGTTACTTGCGCTTAATGGAATGGGAGCACCTTAATCACCCACAATTCCTTTAAATCTTCTTATGTTATGGATTTTACTCACACCCAACCCAAGCGAAAAGTGTGAGGCCCAGTTTTTATTAGGCCATTTTTGGGCAAGAGGTCGGCGGTTCTTGCTGACTTCAATTCAAATTCGAAATGGCACAGAACGCTCGGATCTTTCGGCGGAGGTTTCGGAGAAGCCTGTCGATGCTGCCGGAGGGGGGGATAAGGGTCTTCCTCGGGTTTCAAGAGGACCTCGTGTGCCTCAGTCCGATCCATATTCCTTTCCTTCGGTGGACGCCGATGTTTCCCTCGCTCGTCTCAGCCCTCCTCGGAGCGCTTTCTCCTCCGGTGGCCACTGCGACCCGAAACCCACCTAGCCGGTAAGTTCTCCTTCTGCGTTTTCTTTTGGAGCATGGTTTGTGTTGGCGGTGATCGACGGGGAGGAAGGGGGGAATCCGTCCCGTTCCTTTATTTTTCTATTTTTTCTCTTTGGGATTTTAAGGATTGGCCGGGCAGTCGTTGATCGTTGCCAATTTTCCTTCTTTCAGTCATCTTCTTGATGGGCGTTGGCGATGATCACCGCCGATCTATCCGGCGATCGTCGTGGAAATTTTGTTGGCCCTGTTGACAGAGGAGCCGGCTCTGTTAACTATAGCAGGGATTTATTCTGTGCTCTTCGACAGGTGGTCGGACAGCCGTCGAAGGGACCGCCGGTCCCTTCCCTCCCTTTCGATGAACCTTCCTGGTGGTCGATCGAGAGGATCGCTGTTGATCCTCCTTGGGTTTCCTGAGGAGTTTCTCGTTTGGGCTCTGTTGGGCCGGGCTCGGTTGGGCCAGGCTCTATTGGGTCAGGCTCGGTTAGGCCAGGCTTAGTTGGACTGGGCCTGTTGTCTGGGATGGGCTGGCCCAAAAAGGTACAATTTGGAAAATATAATTAATAAATAAAGGAAGGTGGAGGAAGGGAGGAAAAGTACTGTCTAGGGATATCCCAAGAAATTTAATTTCTGTTTAATTTCTTTTTATAGGAATTAATTATATAATTAATAAATAAAATAATTTGTGATACAGGATCGTCTTTGCCCTTAGAAAATCGGGTTTAGTGCTTAGTTGGTGGAACAGTAAGTTATCACTCACTGATATAATTTGCCATGCATGATGTGAGCTTATTATTTGACTTGTTATTGAATTTTACTGTTTATGTTTATACTGTATACATATATCTCGATATGATATGAAATTAAATACAGACTAAAATGTAATGAGTCATGGGTTGAGTTGGTTTTAGCTACTCTCTAGTTTGACTATTATCACACAAGGACCTAGTCTCCTTTTGGGCCTCCAGCGGGGCTATCACTGGCACATGACCGATGAGTGGTATGTGACATAGGAGCTAGTTACCTTATTTTAGCACATGCTCGGATGCATGTTTCTCATGTGATACTCGGAGCTAGTTTTCCTTTTGGGCCTCCAGTGGGGTTAACACAGGTACATAATCGATGTACGGTATGTGACACAGGATCTAGTCTCTTTTGGGACGAGCCAAGGGCCGATCACGATCATAGTCTGAGAGACTAGGTGAGTGAGTATGGATGGCCATTCTAAAGTTTGTGTGTTGTCAGAAAAATAATAAAGAAGATTAATAATGGAAACACAACTGAAATGGGTTCTATTTTATGGTTACTTGCATGCATTGATTTGCTCTTGATTCATGATAGATTTATATTCGTGACTTATGATGACTTACTGAGTTTAGAGAACTCATTCCTTTCTCTTGCATTTCTTTTCAAGACCAGAGGAACATGTGGGCCAGGGATTCAATCAATGAGGTTTTAGGATCTAGTGAAAATTGTTACTTCTATGCTTAATATATAAATAATGTGACTTTTATGAACATTTGAATCAACTTGCTTAGGTATAAATCTTATGGTTAATTGCTTGCCTAATAAAAATTTTATGTGATTGCCTGGATATTTATTTTATTTGAGAATGGTTTGGTACAGGCCTTGTATGTCTAAGGGAAGATTGAACCCAAAGACATACGGCCGTCTATCGCACATCCGGTCCAGGTTTTGGAGTCGGGGCATGACAGATTTAGTGGTATCAGAGCCAAGCTTGTCTTAAAATCAAGATGATATAGATAGTGAGAGTGGGGTAGAGATAATTAGGATAATTTTAAAATAATTAAAGTACAAGCAAGGTTATATTATTAAACTGACTATCTTTTGTGACATAGATATAAATGACTTGGACCCGATCTATGAGGACATCAAATCATAATGATCATGCTTCTCGAGCTCATGATACTTCGCAAGCAGCAGGTCCATCTCAGGCTGCCAGCGCCTTCAGGACTCGTAGCCCATCACCTGATCAGGACGAGAGCCGAGCAGTTAGTCCTTCTCCTCAGCAACGTGATTTAAGGATAGCCAATTCTGATGGTCATGTGGTAGGCCTTATTCAGGCTCTAACTAGACTTGTTCAGGAAATGAGGCAGCAGGGAAGTAGAGGTGGTCAATCTTTTAACATGGATCGAGGGATCACTGAATTTAAGAAGTTAGCACCTCCTACTTTTGAGGGCTCTATCGAACCTACTGAATCTTTGAAATGGTTGAAGGAAATGGAGAAGGTTTTTGCCAGCATGGATTGTACCGATCAAGAAAAGGTCCGTTTTGCTGCTTATCAATTGCAAGGCGAAGCTTCTAAATTATGGGATGCTGTCAGGAGACAATATGGTAATGAAGAGCCAATTACCTGGGATATTTTTTGTCAAGAGTTCTTGGATATGTATTTTCCGGAAAGTCTCAGATTCGAGAAAGAAAGTAAATTCAAAAGACTGATACAAGGAAGCATGACGGTGGCACAATATGAAGCCAAGTTTATAGAATTGTCCCGTTTTGCTCCGGACTTGGTGGCCACGGATAGTATCAAGGCTCGGAGATTTGAAAAAGGGCTTAAACCTAGGATCCGTGCTAGAGTGAGACCCATGCAGCTAGCTTCGTATCGGGACGTGGTTAGTAAAGCAAAAATTATGGAACAGGAGGTTGACAATATGCAACAAGAATGGGAATGGCAATTGAGGAAGAGACCCAGATCTGATGGGTAGCAGGGGAACCAATACTCTAGTAGACTACCTAGACAGAGGGGAAAACAAAGGCAGGATCTAGGTCCTCTGCAGGGAAATGGTCCTCGTTGCAGAAGATGTCAGGGTTTTCATTTGGAGCAGGATTGTCGCTGGTTTTCTGGGGCTTGTTTTAACTGTGGTCAGCGGGGCCACAGAGCTATGGATTGCCCTCATTCTCAGAATCCTGGGTATCAACGTACCTTTCAGAATGCACTGCGACTGCCTGCACCTCCTCCTTCGAATGTACAAGCCTTTATCCAAGGACAACCTTCAGCTTATGGATCTGGAGAGCGCCAGAAACAGAAGACCCAGGCTCGTGTGTATGCTCTGACTTAGCAAGATGCTCAGGCATCGAATGCTGTGGTGACAGGTATTTCAAAGATCCCTTCTTTTAAAAGTTAGTTAAATTAAGTTCATATAATTACAAGTTAGAATTTGACTATATGGTAGGTACTATCAAAGTAGTTTCCTCTTATGCCCGTATTTTATTTGATTTCGGGGCAACACACTCTTTTATTTCAACCGAATTTACTAAGAAGGCTGGTATGAAACCAGTACCTCTGAATTTTGAGATCGGTGTCTCTTCTCCAAATGGGAGCATTATCATGGTCAACATGATTTGTCCATCCTGCACCCTAAGCATTGGAAATCATGATTTTTTATCCGATCTAATGGTTTTGGAAATGGAGGAGTTTGATATTATCTTGGGAATGAATTGGTTGGCCTCGTATCATGCCACTGTGGATTGTTTCGGGAAGAAAGTAATTTTCCACCCTCCAGGATAAGAACCCTTCGGTTTCTCTGGCGGTAAAGGGAAGGCCCCTATTAGAATGGTTACAGCTATGAAAGCTGGCAGGATGCCGAGGCAAGGCTGTGCAGGATATTTGGCCAATGTTATGGATTTCTAGCAGGAAAAGATGAAGTTGGAAAACATTCCGATTGTGAAAGAATTTCTAGTTGTATTTCCAGATGAATTGCCGGGATTGCCTCCTAATAGGGAGGTGGAGTTTTCTATTGATCTCATACCTGCTGCAGAACCTGTGTCTAAGGCTCCCTATAGGATGGCACGAGCTGAATTGAAAGAGCTTAAAAAAAAACCCCAGGATCTACTTGATAAGGGTTTTATCAGGCCGAGTGTTTTGCTGTGGGATGCTCCGGTGCTTTTTATCAAGAAGAAGGATGGAAGCTTAAGGTTATGTATTGATTATCGTGAACTGAACAAGTTGACAATTCGGAATAAGTACCCTCTTCCCATAATTGATGATCTTTTTGACCAATTGTAAGGTGCTCAGGTATTTTCAAAAATTGATCTGCGGTCTAGATATTATCAGTTAAAAATTAAGAATGAGGACATATCCAAGACAGCCTTTCGGACTAGATATGGACATTATGAGTTTCTGGTGATGCCTTTCGGATTGACGAATACTCCGGCAGCTTTCATGGACATGATGAATAGGATATTCAGATCATATTTGGATCAGTGTGTGGTAGTGTTTATTGATGATATTTTAATATATTCTAAGAACAAGGAAGAGAATGAAGAACATTTGAGGAAAATCTTACAGATACTAAAGGAGCAGAGTTTGTATACAAAGCTGAAGAAATGTCAATTCTGGCTTGATAGTATTTCTTTTCTTGGCCACACAGTCTCTAAAGAAGGTATATCTGTTGACCCAGCAAAGATTGAAGCAATTGTTGGATGGAATAGACCAACTAATGTGACTGAAGTCTGTAGTTTTCTGGAACTAGCTGGTTATTATCGAAGGTATGTGGAGGGATTTTCCTGTATAGCTTTGCCACTGACCTAGCTAACTCATAAAGGGATTAAATTTGATTGGTCAGATGACTGTGAGAAGAGCTTCCAAGAGTTGAAGAAGTGCTGGGTGTCAGCTCCTATCCTTACCCTACCATCTGGAAGTGAGGGTTTTACTACCCTACAGAAAAGGGTTAGGATGTGTACTTATGCAAAATGGCAAGGTGGTGGCCTACACATCTAGGCAACTTAAAACACATGAATTGAACTACACTACTCATGATTTGGAATTAGCTGCAGTTGTTTTTGTCTTGAAGATTTGGAGACATTATTTGTATGGGGTATCTTGTGAGACTTTACTGATCATAAAAGCCTCAAATATTTATTTACTCAGAAGGAGTTAAACTTGAGGCAAAGAAGATTGTTGGAGCTGATCAAGGACTATGATCTGAAAATAAATTATCATCCAGGAAAAGCGAATGTGGTGGCTGATGCATTGAGCAGGAAGACTGGGAGTAGCGTAGCAACCTTAATCACTTCTTAAGGAGAAATTCTTCAAGACCTTGGAAAGCTAAACTTGGAGATACAGTTGTATAATTCTAAATTCTCACTTGCTACTCTTAAAATACAATCTACCCTGATTGACAAAATTAAGGCATCCCAGAAGAGTGATTCAGAATTACAAAGGATCAGGAAAAAGGTACAATTTGGGACAATTTCAGAATTTTGAATTCATGAAGATGGATCATTAAGGTTTAGAAACAGATTATGTGTTCCAAGGGATGCAAGTTTGAAGAAGGAAATATTGACTGAAGCTCACAACTCCACTTACACTATTTATCTTGGAAGTATAAAAATGTATAGAGATCTTAAAAAAAAATTTTGGTGGAGTGGTATGAAAAGGGAGATAGCCATGTTTGTGGCCCAATGCTTAACTTATCAATAAATAAAAGCTGAACATCAGAGACCAGCGGGACCACTACAACCCCCGGCTATTCCAGTATGGAAATGGAAGAATGTCACAATGGATTTTGTTACAGGATTGCCGAGGACTCTTAGAGGATTTGATGCTATTTGGGTTGTTATAGACCGATTGATGAAGTCAGCTCATTTCTTACCTATCAAGGTTAATTTCTCCATGGAAAGGCTAGCTAAATTATATATTGATGAGATTGTTAGATTACATGGTATTCCTGTATTAATTGTATCTGATGGGGATACTAGATTTGTTTCTCAATTTTGGAGAAGATTGCATTAAGCTATGAAAATAAAGCTAGAGTTTAGTATAGCCTTTCACCGTCAAACAGATGGACAGTCAGAGAAAACAATCCAAACACTGAAAGATATGCTGAGAGCATGTGTTTTTTATTTGAAAGGGTAATGGGATAAACATTTGTCACTGGTGGAGTTTGCATATAACAACAGTTATCAAGCAACTATTAAGATGGCACCTTTTGAAGCACTGTATGGGAGGAGATGTAGGACCCCGGTATGTTGGGATGATGTTGGCGAGAGAAAACTTTTAGGACCAGACATTATGCTACAGACCACAGATAAAATTCAACTTATTAGGAGACGACTGCTTGCAGCTCAGAGTCGACAAAAGAGTTATGCAGATAATCGAAGAAGAGAGCTGGAATTTCAGGTGGGAGATCATGTACTTCTTAAAGTGTCTCATACTAAAGGAGTCATGAGATTCGGGGTGCGAGGGAAGCTAAGCCCTCGGTATGTGGGTCCTTTTGAAATCCTAGAGAAAATTGGAGCTGTGGCTTATTGGCTTGCTTTGCCACATTCTCTTGCTAGAGTGCATAACGTTTTCCATGTTTCTATGCTGAAAAAATATGTACCTGATCCAAATCATGTAATTGAATTGGGACCACTTCAATTCAGGGAAGATTTGTCTTATGAGGAGCAACCAGTGAAGGTGGTGGATAGAAAGGAACAAGTCCTGAGATGACACATCATTCCTTATGTAAAAGTTTAATGGAGCAATCATTCAGAACGAGAAGCCGCTTGGGAGCAAGAAGAAGTCATGAAAGATAAATATCCTCAACTATTTCTTGAACCAGGTATGCCAAATTTCGAAGACGAGATTTTTTTTTTAGGAGGAAAGAATGTGAGGCCCAGTTTTTATTAGGCCATTTTGGGCTGAAGTTGGCGGCCCTTGCCGACTTCAGTTCAAATTCGAAATGGCACCGAACGCTTGGATCTTCCGGCGGAGGTTTCGGAGAAGCCGGTCGACACCGCCGGAGGGGGGGATAAGGGTCTTCCTCGGGTTTTAAGAGGACCTCGTGTGCCTCAGTCCGGTCCAAATTCCTTTCCTTCAGTGGATGTCGATGTTTCCCTCGCTCGTCTCAGCCCTCTTCGGAGCGCTTTCTCCTCTGGTGGCCGCTGCGACCCGATACCCACCTTGCCGGTAAGTCCTCCTTCCTCGTTTTCTTTTGGGGCATGGTTTGTGTTGGGGGTGATCGACGGGGAGGAAGGGGGAATCCATCCCGTCCCTTTATTTTTTTTCTTTTTCTCTTCTCTGGGATTTTAAGGATTGGCCCAGCGGTCGTTGATTGCAACTGGTTTTCCTTCTTTCAGTCATCTTCTCGACAGGCGTTGGCGATGATCACCGTCGATCTATCCGGCAATCGTCGTGGAAGTTTTGTTGGCCCTATTGATAGAGGAGCCAGCTCTGTTAACTATAGGGGGGATTTATTCTGTGCTCTCCGACAGGTGGTTGGACAGCCATCGAAGGGACTGTCGGTCCCTTCCCTCCCTTCCGGTGAACCTTCTTGGCGGTCGACAAGAGGATCGCCGTTGATCCTCCTTGGGTTTCCTGAGGAGTTTCTCGTCTGGGCACTGTTGCCTGGGCTCTGTTGGGCCGGGCTCGGTTAGGCCAAGCTCTGTTGAACTGGGCCTGTTGTCTGGGATGGGCCGGCCTAGTAAAGGTATAATTTGGAAAATATAATTAATAAATAAAGGAAGGTGGAGGAAGGGAGGAAAAGTACTGTCTAGGGGTGTCCCAAGAAATTTAATTTCTATTTAATTTTTTTATAGGAATTAATTATATAATTAATAAATAAAATAATTTGTGATATAGGATCGTCTTTGCCCTTGAAAAATCGGGTTTAGTGCTTAGTTGATAGAACAGTAAGTTATCACTCACTGATATAATTTGCCATGCATTATGTGAGCTTATTATTTAACTTGTTATTGAATTTTACTGTTTATATTTATACTGTATACATATATCTCGATGTAATATGAAATTAAATACAAACTAAAATAGAATGAGTCATGGATTGAGTTAGTTTTAGCTGCTCTCTAGTCCGACTATGATCACATGAAGACCTAGTCTCCTTTTGGACCTCCAGCGGGGCTATCACCGGCACATGAATGATGAGCGGTATGTGACTTAGGAGGCTAGTTACCTTATTTTAGCACATGCTGGGATGCATGTTTCTCGTGTGATACTCAGAGCTAGTTTTCTTTTTGGGCCTCCAGCGGGGCTAATGCTGGCACATGACCGATGTACGGTATGTGACATAGGATCTAGTCTCTTTTGGGACGAGCCACGAGTCGATCGTAGCCATAGTCTGAGAGACTAGGTGAGTATGGATGGCCATCTTAAAATTTGTGTGTTGTCAAAAAAATAATAAATAAGATTAATAATGGAAACACAACTGAAATGGGTTCTATTTTATGGTTACTTGCATACATTGATTTGCTCTGGATTCGGGATAGATTTATATTCGTGACTTATGACTTATTGAGTTTAGGGAACTCATTCCTTTCTCTTGCATTTCTTTTCAGGACCAGAGAAACATGTAGGCCGGGGATTCAGTTAGTGAGGTTTTAGGATCTAGTGGAAATTGTTACTTCTATGCTTAATATATAAATAATGTGACTTTTATGAACATTTGAATCTACCTGCTTAGATATAAATCTTATGGTTAATTGCTTGCCTAATAAAAATTTTATGTGATTATGTGGATATTTATTTTATTTGAGAATGGTTTGGTACAGGCCTTGTATGTCCAAGGAAAGATTGAACCCAAGGGCATACGGTCGTCTATCGCGCATCCGGCCCAGGTTTTGGGGTTGGGGCGTGACAAAAAGTCAGGAGCCAATTTCAGAATTACTAACAATTTGTTATGGTGTTTTGCTGGTTTAAACTGGAATTCCAGTGAACCTATAAATACTTCCAATGATTCTATCAGAGAGCTTGTATATGGCTCTTACTCACGCTAAATTAAGATCAAGGGTTTCTCCTAAAATGGTGATAGATAAGGTGAAATCTATATTCCCTGTAGCATGTATGATGGCTACCGTGGCCCTACGTTCCACCGGAAATCATGGTTATCCCCGTTGCACGGGTGCCACTATTGGTTCCTTCGATACCTCCTATTCACGTTGCTAGTTGCTACCGTGGCCAACGCAGGATATTCATCTACCTCGTGGTTCCCACGCGCATGTCATCATTTCCAAATCATCTGACGCGTAACTCTTCACTCCGCCTGGGAAGTCTTTGGAGTAGCACGAATATCCTATGGAGGGATCGATCCCTGAATATTCCTTTTTTTTTTTTTTTTTTTTTTTTTTTTTTTTTTTTTTTTTTTTTTTTTTTTTTTTTTTGATAGAACAAAAGGGAGTGGGAGGTAAACCCCACTGTAGCTGCCTTCACTGGGCCCCAACCCGCCTAGGCCATGTTCGATTCGGGTCATAATTTTTTCGCGTATCCGTTCCATCTTTTTTTTTTTTTTTGATAGAACAAAAGGGAGTGGGAGGTAAACCCCACTGTAGCTGCCTTCACTGGGCCCCAACCCGCCTAGGCCATTTTCGATTCGGATCATAATTTTTTCGCGTACCCTTTCCATCCGAAGGTGAGTACGTCAGTCCGGCACCACTAAAGTATCAGAGTGGAGCGAGAGTGGAGCGCTCCTCCTCGTTCCCAGTCACGTATCACAGGAAAAATTCCTGGATTTAATCGAGTAACCCATAAGCTCAAACCTCGAACTCGTGATCGGACGGACGAAGAGTAAAGCGCCCACCAACTGCGCTACCATCTTAGTGGCTACTTTTCTTTATCAAAGCTTTAACACGGCTGGACGAGCAGCTGGCCCGCCGATCAGGTAGTGATACCACTGTACGTTAAAGTAGGAGATCTTGTATATATATATATATTTTGGAGGAGCTAACTATCTTAACATTTTTTATTGAACTTAGTTCTCTTTCAATCCCTTGTTGGATTGAAAGAGGTTGTGAATCTAGATTTGTAACACCCCAAGGAAAAAAAAAAAAAATTGTTGCCGGCTCGGCCCAGATCCATATGTGGGTGGGCCAGCATGCGGTCCAAGCACGAGCGCGAGGGAGCGCAAAGGCGCGACCGAGAGGGTGCTGGCGAGCACGCGAGGTGCATGCGAGAGCTGGCAACGTGGACGGGAGCGAGCGCGAGCGAGAGTGGGCGATGCGGACAGGGGAGCGAGCGGGCGTGCAATGTGCAGCCCTGGCCCACGCGCGCGGGCGCGTGGGCTCGGCCCACCCGTGAGTGGTGGCATTGTGGGTGTTTCCCATGTATTTTCCGAGCGTTTCCCAACCCGTTTCGCACGGTTCACGGCGGTCCACGACTCTTCTGCATGATCTGGATCGTCCGATCGCTCGATTGAATGGATGGGATTGATCCGAAGGAGTTTAGGCTTGATCAGAGGCTTTTGGATTTGGATTTTGATATGGTTTGAGACGTCGATCTCAGATCAGATGGCCGAGGAGATATCTTGATGATTTTAGACTTCTCAGATGACGTTTGAGATATTTTTGGATTGGTTTTGTTCCTCTTTTTAACCAGGGGACATCGACAGAAAGCAAAGCAGGGAAGAGCTTGCAGAGAGCTAGAAGAGAGAAGAGAGGGAAAGAGAGAGAGAATCAGAGGAAAAGAAAGAGAAAGAGGAGAGAGGAAGAAGAGAAAGGTTGTCATGCTATGATGGCATGGGATGCATGCTGGACTGAAGACTTCCCGTTATATGGTAGGGATGATTCTTCCCTTCACCTAAAACACCAATTCATGTATAAGATAGTTTAGACTTTAGATATAGAATAAGACATGAATGCTGAATATATGCTCTTAAAAATCTTTTATTATAGGATAAGTAATTATAACTCATTCCAAAAAAAAACACTTATAGAAAATGATCTTTTAATGCTATACATAGCTCGTAATGGTAATGTATTGTTCTTTTCAATTTTTTGTGAAGGTGATCTATGTTTCATTGCACCTTTTCCGTAGATAAGCCACGACATCATTACATTTGCTTGTATGGTTGAGAATATTTGTTCCAAAAAGCTTACCAGAGATTGACAAGCCTTCCCTGAATTCATTTTCTCAGCAGGAAGTAAGCTATCACCCTTCCCTTCTTTTGATATTTAAATCACTCAGGCTCTGGTTTTGTCTCTACTGGGCATGCTATAGTGTTTTAGCTTTAGCACTTGTACATTCTCCATTCTAGGTTTTCTAGCTTGGCCATTATATATACTTCGGCAGGTGGCCTTCTACGGATATATGCTATTATTCTGTTCACAAGTCATATAACTACTGCAGCTGGTTGGATATTTTTTATACAAGTTTCTTGCGATGGTGGAGCTATTCTCTATCTGTTTTGGATATATAGTCTGAGGATCATATATTGTATCCATGATTTGATGCTACTCTTCATCTCTTTTCAGGTTTTTGTCCTATAATTGGTTTGCTTCAAAGGGATATATCTTGCATTAAGGATTGGCTTATGTTATTTCTGACTGTATTATGTATTTTTTTCTGGAAATAAGCTGTAATCTTGGATCTTATTTCGTTTCTTAATATAGGTTTGGCTTTTCACTTTACCAAAAAAAAAAAAAGAAAAAGAAAAAAAAAAGAAAGAGAAGCTATCAAAGACGCGCGGCTCCGCTTCCAAAGTTTCCCACCGTAGATGGATTCGTGAATTGGCCCGCTTCCAAAGTTCCCCACCGCAGACGGATTCGTGAATTGGCCCCTAGTATGGATGGTATCGACATGGTAATTATTTTTTATTTTTTAATTTTTTTAAATTTTTTTATACTATTATATAATATATAATATAATAATATAATAAATTATAATAAATTTATTATATTTTAGAATATAAAATATTTATTATAATAAAAATATATTATAATATATATTTTTTAATTAATTTTATTTTCAATTAATACTATAATATCTTTTAAATTTTGTTATATATTTTTTAAAATTTTATTATATTAAAATTTAATTAAAAAATCTGCATTTATGGGTGTAGATATACTTTTTAAAACTTTATTATATTAAAATTTAATAAAAAAACCACATTTATGAGATGCAGGAGGGTTTTTATTTTAATTACCTAAATATCCTTTTAAAAAACTAATTTAAATAACTATGGATGGTATTTTCGTAATTAAATGAATGGTATTTTTATAATTTAATTAAATTTTATGAAAAATATTTTGAAAATTAAATTTTTAAGAATCGGGGGCGGGGTCAACGAATATTTAATTTTTAAAATACCTTTCGTAATGTTTGAGTTAATTACTAAAATATCATTCGTTTAATTACAAAAATACTATTCATAATTATTTCAATTAATTTTTTTAAAAAATATTTAGAAAATTTAGATTCCTTAACTTGAAATCATCTTTTCAAAAATGATTTCAACCCACACTTTCTATCACTTGTCGTGTCGAGAAATCCCAATAGATAAAAAAATTATCTTTTGAAAAGATGATTTCTTAGCTCGAAATTGCCTCTCCAAAAAATAATTTCCAATATATAGCAGGTGTTTTTAGTTGTCCTTGTCGCGTCAACCAAAAATACTTATATACGTAAATATACCACCTGACACCTAATTTATTATTTTTTTTTTTAGCATTAAAAAAAAAAATTCTCCATCCGCGATTTCGTGAAATAAACATCATGATATCACTATTATCCCCAACTACTTTGGGGACACGGAAGAATATACGAAGGGAAGGAGAGAAGCAAGGGCCCAAAAAATTCCCTTGGACACAATCCCATGAGAGCAGTTTCGGAGGTGGAGCAGGAGGAGAGGAGGGGGAGGAAGCCATGGATGAAGATAGAGGTAAGGGGTGGGGGCGGTTTTCTGGTGCTCGGTGGGGTTCTCATCGCCGCCGGTCTCGGAGCAGCCTTTGCCGTGCACCGAGCTCATATTAATAACAAAAGAAGAAGATCATCGATAAGGCCGACAGATGAAAGATGCAAGGTGGAAAGCTTAAAAAGGGAATTAGCTTTGATGGCCAGCTTGATAAGGTCGATGGTGAGTCGGGGAGGGGTTTTGTATCTCTTTTGACACCTGATCCCATTCCGCCGACTCCATCCATGAAGCTTGCCGAGAGCTGGTGATTATTATGTATAAATTGATGAAATTTTTGTTATTTTTGATTTCTCTGTTTGTTGATTTGCTCAAAAAAGATTTTAACATGATTTTCTTTGGGGGCAACGTTGGTGAATTAATTTTGCAGCCAAGGGGAGTCTTCGGTTCATAATACAGCGGAAGTTCAGGTAAAAGGAATATATCGATTTTTCCAATTCAAAGTGCTTGTCGGTGTCCTCCTTCTGGCTTAGGTTTAGTTTTATTTTTACTTAATTGTTTTTGATCTTTCGCTCAGGAGAGTCCTAGTATGTCCAAGATTGATCAAAGTCCGACCATTAAGAATTTAGAGATCGTCGTGGCTACGGAAGAGAGAATCTTGGACACTGATACTGCTGCATGTGGTGATAATGTTGTTCAAGAATTTTCACCTGGTGGACCGCTCCAAAAACGAAATGAGAAAGCTTCAAAAGAATCGGAGCTCGTCAACCTCGATGAACTAAAAGGAGGAACACGAGAATTTTCATTTTGTGGTCTTGAATTCACCAAACTCCAGGAGAAAAATAAGCAAAATTTGGAAGAATCTGAGCTTGCTCATGACAACGACAAAGAAGAAAAGGATGACAGAGAAGAAAAAGAAGAAGAAGAAGAAGCTCTATCACCTGGAGAACTAGAAGAATTTTCATTCAGAGCTGTTGAATCAGATATAATCCGAAACCAAACCCAGCAGACTCTGGAAGAATCAAAACTTTCTCATGACAAAGAGGACAATGAAGAAGGGAAAGAAGAAGAAAGCAGCGATGATATAGAAGCCCTATCATCTGATCAATCTCAAGAAGAAGAAACAGAGTTGTCATCCGTGGAAGAAGAGGCTGAGAGAGAAGAGGAGGGATCGGATGGCACGGGGAATTCTTCCTTGGTGTCAAGTTTTGAGGCAGTCTGGCCAGCTGAGGCAATTGAACAAGAGAAGGACTCATCATTGCTCGAAAACCACCAAGTCACTGAAGAGAGTTTTAAAGAAAAGGCAACCGCAGCACAAGCAGAACAAGAAATAGAAAAGTATGAGAAGTTTGTGGAGGAACTAGCTTTTGAAGAACTACCAAGAAACGAGATCGGAACTGGGCCAAAAACGATGAAGATGGAATCAGAAACAGGTCTTATGGCCATGAGCTATTCCAATAGGTCACTTCTTCTTTTGTTGATATTGGCTCTAGCCATCGGTCTAATCTCTTTCGTGCAGCAGGACCACCTCCATCCCTTCCACCTTGCCAGAATACTGTATCATGTCTTCTTCGATCCCTTGTAACAATGCTATGTGAACCTTGAATTGTACTCTTTTAGGAGTATGCCAAGGCTGTCATTCAAGGTGCCTATAACTCTTGAATGAATGTTTCGAAAAAAGAAGAATGAATGTTCGATACCTAAATTCAACCATGCTATGAGTTCTGTGGTATGCTCAGCTCATCTTGCCTTTGTTAATACCAAATCCTATTCACCCTCCACTTGCAAGAGTTATAATTGTAATACCCGGCCCAAATCAAAAAAGAAAAAAGGGAAAAAAAAAAAAAAAAAAAAGGAAAGAAAGATCAGAAAAAAGGGAAAAAAAAAGGAAAAAAAAAAAGGAAAGAAAGACTCCTGATCGGAATTCTCCCCTTCTCCAAGTCCGACGAAGAAAGGAAGTTCTCCCTCTTCAACTGCATCAAGGAAGCAATCCCAAGCATTATAAAAAAAGCCTCTCCTTCTCCTTCTCTCACCATGTCCAAGTCCTGTCCGTCGCCAGCAAGGAGGAAGCTCCATTTTGCTCTTGATCCATAGCAGGAAGATCTTGGAATTCTCTGATGATCGATCGTGGGATCTCGTCGGATCTAAGATAAGCCTCCTTCCCTCTTCTTTTCTTTCTTGATGGGTCATGTACCGATCTGGATGCCGGATTCGGTGATAACGATGTCAGAAATAATCGGTGTAAATATTTCATATTAGATAAATTACCAATTAATGTGAATCAAGTAAAGCTGGAGACGTTTATGATAATATTAACCGGTTACCCAAAATAGATGCAAAATATAGAAGTCTACATCACTCTTAACTGCAAAAGGAGGCATACCACGCGTGACCATATGGATCACCGAAAATGAGTGAATAGAAAGACATGAGATAACATACGTTGGAAAGGTTGTATTGAATTTAGTGAATTTCTTTTGTATAGTGAGCTGATAGGGATGGGATAACAATAAATGTCATACTAGAATTTCAAAGGATCGGCGGTCTTCATTATCAGGAGGGATGGGATAACAATAAATGTCATACTAGAATTTTAAAGGATCGGCGGTCTTCATTAACACTGATCAGTGGTGGTAAGCTCTTTAATTTTGAGATTGATATTTCTGTAGGGATTTTGTGGTGCTTCCAAGTTTTGAAAAGACTTGGGATGTTCGAGGATCCCTAAGACTTGGGGACGTGTCCCAAGCAGGTCTGGATGTATTCCAAGGGTTTTCTGGACGTGTTTCAGTTTTATCTCATATAACTTAGAGGGGAGTTTTTGAGAGACTGTAACATAACCCAGTTTGTGGGTTATGACATTTAAGTACAAGTATTAGTTGGTTCGTTATAGAAAGCCCCAAACCACCTATATAATTATATATAGAGAGCGTCGGTTTAGAGGGTATGAGAGAGGATTCAGCGTGAGGGTTACATCATGCGGAAGGAGGGCTTGAGCGTGGAGGTCTTCCACGGGTTTGGAGAAAGGGATCTTACGTGAGGGAGTCCGCAAAGTGGAGTTGCTTCTTGGGTGTCGGAGAGGTGCTGGTTCTTGATTGTAATCAAAGTTTCTTCTCCAAGGATTAATAAAGATCAGTCTCTCTTTTCTCCTAATCTCTTAGAAAGAAGGCTGCCATCATCACGTCAGGGTCTCTCCCACGGTGCTTCCGCGGCATATGCTCTGATCCGGGATTTTCTAACAAGTGGTATCAGAGTAGGTTCGAGCGTAGAGAGGAGTTTTCTATCCCAGGATCCCATTTAGGCTTCTCCAGGGTTTTGGAGAAGGATTCAGATCTGGGGCTGCTGTCTATACCCTCTTTACATCAGGTATCTTCTTCAAGGCTTTTGTTAATTTTTCATTGTTTATGATTGTTCTAAATCATAGAAGGCAGTGGGATGAAGATTGATGTGGAAAAGTTTGATGGAAAAGGGAGTTTCACCATGTGGAAGGTTAGGATGGAAAACTTGCTGGTTCAGATGGGATTAGATCTGGCTTTGGAAGATAGGCCATGGGGTATGAATGAGACAAGGAATGGATGTCCTTGGAGAAAAAGGCATGTGCCATGAGTAGGGCTTGTCTGGCGGATGAGATTTTGTATGGCATGTTAGAGGAGAAGACATCCAAGGGATTGTGGTCGAGGTTGCACACCATGTATATGAGGAAGAATATGAGCAATAAGTTGGTGCTGAAGAAGCAACTGTACAGCCTTCGGATGCAAGAGGGTGAGGATGTTGCGGAACACATTCAGCTGTTCGACCGGATGGGCATGGATTTGCTCAACATTGGGGTGGATTTAGAAGAGGAAAATAAAAGTCTGCTGCTTTTATGTTCACTACCCGAGAGCTTCGATCCGTTGGTGACTATACTGCTGTATGGAAAGGAGACGCTGATGTATGAGGAGATCATATAAATGCTAAGATCCAATGAGCAGTAGGAACGGATGACGAAGAGGGAGGTCTTCCAAGAGGGTTTGGCTGTATCAAAGAGGCCAAGAAAATGGAAGAAGGATGAACAGGTGGGACAGGTACAATCCAGGAAAGGCAGTATGGCTGGAAAGTGCTACAGATGTGATGTAGCAGGGCACTTTAAGCGAGAGTATCCGCTTAGGAAGAAGTGCAAGGATGGAGAAAAGGAAAGCCCAGATTTCTCAGGTTCAGTCGCTAAGTCAAAGAAAGAGTCGGACGAGCTCTTGGTTTTGGAGGAGCCTGCGGGAGGCAGTGTATCTAAAACGGTCTTGGAGGGGTCCACGGGATGTGGAGGGTCCGAGGAGGCAGCGACTGGGTACGAGATTTAGGTACAAGCTCAGTAGGGCAACGTTGAGTTGCTGACCTCGGGATTTCATTCTGTGGCATCAGGTGGACTTCAGTTTCAGGTGGAGCACCAGGGAGAGGTGGCTTCACGGGTGGAGCAGGTTTCGACGCGAGATCAGAGCGGAAGGGTGCACGGGGAGGAGTCATATCCCAGCACCAGTGCCAGGGGTGCATCGAGGCAGGTGGAGCAGCGTGCACAGGTAGTGAGGCGTGGCTCTGAGGAAATAGTGTCAAGTAGAGCCTAGTTACAGCGAGTGCCGGTTCAGGTTCGTTGGATTCTCTCCAGGGAAGTCCAAGAAAAAGTCTAATGCAGCTGCCAAGCAGAAGGAATGCTACAATGGTGGTGCCAAAGTACAAGCAAGGATCTTTAGCTGTGGAGGCGATCATCTCAAAGGCCTCCAAGGGTGTATAGCAGTTGAAGGGTGTTGGCAGAGACAAGGAGATCCGTACAAGAGGCTGTCAGGACACACAGTTCAGCGGGGTTGTGCAGGAGGACATTGCCGGGTTTGCCAAGACATGAGGGCACCAATATGGAGATTGTAGGGATTTTGTGGTGTTCCCAAGCCTTGGAGAGACTTGGGAGGCCATGGTAGGGATGTTCGAGGATCCTTGGGGCTTGGGGGCGTATCCCAAGCAGGTCCTGGATGTATTCCAGGGGTTTCCTGGAGGTGTTCCAGGGATGCTCTAAGTTTCAGTTTTATCTCATGTGACTTAGGGAGAGTTTTTGAGAGACTGTAACATAACCCGGTTGGTGGGTTATGGGATTTAAGTCCAAGTATTAGTTGGTTGGTTGCAACCAACTTAGGAAATCCCAAACCGTCTATGTGATTATATATAGAGAGCCTCGGTTTAGAGGGGTATGAGAGAGGAATCAGCGTGAGGGTTACATCACGCGGAAGAAGGGCTTGAGCGTGGAGGTCTTCCACGAGTTTGGAGGGGATCTTGCATGAAGAAGTCCGCAAGGTAGAGTTGCTTCTTGGATGTCAGAGAGGCGCTGGTTCTTGATTGTAATCAAGATTTATTCTCCAAGGATTAATAAAAATCAGTCTCTCTGTTCTCCTAATATCTTCTATTACTTCTCCTACTTCTTGGTTTAGAAAGAAGGCTGCCATGATCATGTCAGGATCTCTCCCACGGTACTCCACGGTATATACTCCGATCCGGAATTTTCTAACAATTTCTGTCTCGATAAAATGTTCATCGTAATCCTTCTGCTTCCTTCTACTCTAAATGAGATACCATGGCAACATGTAACTCAAACTTTAACCAGACTTTAACATGACATGATCCTTCAATTTTTCTTGCATATATATCAATTTTTTTATAATATTATTTTTTTATTACAGAAAGATTGAAAGATGAACGGAAATACCCACAAAAACCCACGTCACCATTGCTTGCTTGCACCTTGCGGTCCCACCTTCTTGAGCAAGGCCTGTCAGAAGTTACAAGTGATAAAATTTTTATAGCATACCATAATTTGATGGTCTCACCTTCTCACATTAATAATTTGATAGTGACGGGGAATCTCTTCCTCATTGTCTCGTTTTATCGTGTTTGCGCGTGTTTTTCGGCACGATTTTTTGGCTCGGCTTCAATCCTTGAATAACGTATCTATCAGGGCAGCTGAAGTGACTGGATTTGGATAAGATCATGGCAAGTGAAGGAGGCAGGAGGCCTGTGCTTTCCTCGCCATTGACTTGACCCCGGCTCTCTCTGAGAAGGAGACGAGAAGGAAAACCAAACCCCTCTTCCCTGTTGGCTGCGTCCGATTAGAGCAAGGAAGAAACCGATCTTGTGCAATGGCGAGCTCTTTCCTTTCTTCCATCCTATCAAGAACCAGCCAAGTATTGGACTCTGTTCAGAGATGGGCAATCTCACCGTCTTCATCATCGAATCCGCGGGACAGGGTCCTGGAAGATCTGAAGAAGCTGGAGAGAACATCGAAGAGGATCCAAGCGGTGCTCCATGATGCGGAGGAGAGGGAGATACGAGAAGAAGCCATCAAGCTCTGGGTGGAGGAGCTTAAAGAATTGGCTTATGATGCAGAAGACGTGCTGGACGAGTACCACTACGAGGAACTGCGAGCCCAAGCGAAAGGCCGAGCTTCGCGCGAGAGGAAGCGCGTGGAATGGGACGCTGAGGAAGAGGTAAGCGATTCTCTTAAAACCATGGTAATTTCAATTTCGGATGACATGGGGGATAGAATCAAGGAGATCAGGGAGAGGTTCGATGAGATCTCGGAGGATCGGAAACGCCTCCGTTTAAGAGAGGAAGATGGAAGTAGAAGGGTCGTCGGAGATCCGTGCACCCCAGCACCAACCAGCCACATGGTGGATGAGTCAAGTATTTATGGAAGGGCAGGTGACAAGGAGGAGGTAATTAATTTACTGTTCTCTGAGGGCATGGGAAAGGGCATCTCGGTCATTCCGATCGTCGGCAAGGGGGGACTAGGAAAAACCACCATCGCTCAGCTGGTCTACAACGACTCCATGATAAAAGAATATTTTGATCGGACTGGATGGGTTTGTGTATCCGATGATTTTGATGTTCCAAGGCTAACAAAGGAAATCATCGAGTCTCTTAATAAAAAATCATGCGATCTTACAAAACTAAGCACACTACAAGATACTCTCAAAGAAGAGGTGAAGGGAAAGAGAGTGTTGATCGTGCTAGACGATGTCTGGAACGAGCAACAAAGCCGTTGGGAGTCCTTAAGAATACCCTTTGTTGGAGCAGAAACGATAAGAATTATCATGACCTGTAGGGATGATTCGGTTGCCCAAATCATGAAGACGGTGCATCCTTATCGTCCTGACTGCTTGTCTCCGGAGCACTCTTGGTCATTATTTAGGCATCATGCATTTGCTGGTCGAGACCCTGAAGAACAACCATGCTTGGCACGCATTGGCAAGCAGATTATCAAGAAGTGTTCTGGTTTACCATTGGCTGTGAAGACAATAGGAAGCCTTCTAAGACACGAGACACATGAAGATGGTTGGATGGAGGTCTTACAGAGTGATCTCTGGGAACTAGACAATAACAATGAGACTTTGGCTTCTCTTAGATTAAGCTATAATCGCATGCCGGCACATCTGAAACCCTGTTTCATTTATTGTTCCATGTTTCCGAAGGATTATGTGTTTGACAAAGATGTTTTAGTCGAATTGTGGATGGCGCAAGGCTACATCCTGCCTGGAGGTAGAAGAAGAATGGAAGACATTGGCGATGAATATTTCAATGGTCTAGAAAGAAGATCATTCTTTGATTCCTTTCGTGATAGATTTTTTAAGATGCATGACATGATACATGATCTAGCAAAATCTATTGCAGGACATGAGTGCCATGCGATTGTAGACAACAAGCCACCAAGTTACTCCGGTAATGTTCGCCATTTATATCTGGAAAATCAAGTGGAATTAGTACAATCTCTGGGCTTGCATAATAATTTAAGGGCCTTGCGGACCTTATTTGTATCGTCTCGGTATGGCGATTCAAAAAAAATCATCAAATTGACACTGCTACCAAGATGTTTACGGGTTCTAAAATTTTCTTGGTACACGAAAGATGAGATCCCAGATTTTCTCGGTGACTTGAAACACCTACGCTACTTATATATCCATTCCAAACATATTCAGAAGCTCCCTGAATCGGTATGCCACCTTTATCACCTACAGACATTGAAACTTAAATGTGTTGCCCTTGCAAAGTTACCCAGTGGCATAGGTAGCCTTACCAATCTCCGTCACCTAGATATTCGGTATACTCAAATTTATCCGGTTGGAATTAAAAAACTAACAAATCTTCAGATCCTCCGTATACATCGTACGGTGCATGAGAGGATAGGAGCTCTGGAGCACTTGGTGAAGCTCCCGGCTCTCTTTATCTCAGGGCTTAAGAACGTGGTCGACAAAGAGGATGCCAAGGATGCCGGTCTTAAACGTAAGCATGAACTTGGGCAATTGTTTCTATACTGGAATGCGGTCCAATACTCTAATCTCCCGGATGATTGGTTTCGTGGGGAAAACGACGGAAGACTGCATCTAGAAGTTTCTGATCAAGATGTCCCGGCCAATGAAAAAAGGGAGGAAGCCGTGCTCGAGTGTCTGGAACCTCATGCCAAGCTCAAAACCTTGGTTATAAATGGGTATGGTGGTTCCAAATTTCCAAAATGGGTGGGAGATCCTTTCTCCTGTGCATCGCTTCGAGGAATCCAAATAATTGATTGTAAAAATGTAAGGCATCTTTCTCTATACATTTATGACGCTCTTGAAAAATTGGAAGCACCCGTATCAAAATCCCTGCTTAAGAGGGTGTATGTTTCGAGTTGCCGGCAACTCGCAACCATAGCAGGGCTACATAATCTCCACTCGCTTAGAAATCTGAAGATAAGCAATTGTCCTCGACTCCGACTCTTATCAAAGGAAGGACTGCCAGCCAATCTCGAAGATCTGCATATCGAGGAGTGCCAACAGCTGACATCGCTGCCGGGGATGCAAAACGTTACTTCTCTTGAAGCATTAACCATATACGATTGCCCTCAACTCCAAGTCTTATCAGAGGAAGGACTGCCATTCAATCTTAAAAAATTGTATATAGGGAACAGCCAAGAGTTGTCATCATTGTCGGGGATGCAAAAGCTTACTTCTCTCGGAGAATTAATTATACAAAATTGTCCTAAACTTAAGCTCATGGAAGAAGATCAGCTCTCATCCATGCCAAGAGACGTGGAGATAATTGATTGCCCTGGATTGGCTAATTGGTGCCTGAAACAAAATATAGACAGCATTCAGGTACCCCTCTATTCTAAATTTGAAGTGCTCCAATTGATTGTTAGTTCTAAATTAAAGTTTGTGTTGTATGAAACTCATGCACCAACGGAAAAATCAGAATCTCTTTTGTTAACATGCCAGGTCATTTTAGGCAACGAGCTGATTGTATCGAACTCATGGGTGAAAATCAAGCAATGGTTGGATGATTTAAC
This sequence comes from Areca catechu, assembly GCA_021397845.1. NCBI lineage: Eukaryota > Viridiplantae > Streptophyta > Magnoliopsida > Arecales > Arecaceae > Areca > Areca catechu. Next base: position 8,574,567 of record CM038045.1, on the reverse strand, counting down.
ATCGACCGAGGAGGGGTTATCTACTGGCACGGATGAATTGCTGCAGCCCAGGCCACAAGTTTGTTTCAGCAATTCTTGGAGATACTCCGTGGACAGAGCTCCATCCGAACCTAAGCTGACAATATGGGGTTGCAGTCGCACGTCCTTTCATGGACTACGGCACCTGCCCAGGGCCAAATCTGTTCGACACTTGGTTGTAAAGGATTGTCCTGGACTCCGATCCGTGCCAACCGGAACGTTCCCATTAACGCTCAGGTCCTTGATGGTTGATAGTTGTGAGGACCTAGGGTATCTTATGATCGAGCGGAAGGAGAAGCGACGTGCATTTGAGCGGCAGTTTGGGAATAACGCTCAGCTTGAGCTGCAGCTTGTGAATTGCCCTAATCTCGCAAGGGTGGTAGGGTTGAATGGTGATGTCGTCCCTGCAACCTTAAGAATAGAACGATGCCCTAAACTCCTCGATTGGTTACGGAAGGAACGGCTGATGGAACCCAAGAAATTGAATTTGTGCGATGACTCGGCATGCTGTATCTCCACCGTTTGATGCTGGAGAAGATGCAAGATCTGTCAATTCCTATTGCTTGGGCTTCCTTCTGATTCCAGCTCTCAGCCCCTGGTACAAATCACTGCAGAACCATCGGTATGAATCAGCACACCCTATTAAATATATATAGGATTGGGCTACATGCGAGAATGTAATTCTTCACCATTGAATTGCATTGAGATTAGGATTGGCAGCAATCTTAATGCAATTCAATGATGGAAAGCCATGTTCGTATATGCAAACAGATCTTTCAAAGCCCAATCCTATATATTTTAGCTTTGATACAAAATTAATAGGATCGAAACGATACGGATCGAATACTAATGTATCCATGTTCATATTTATTTTGTTTGACAAATACAGAAACGGATACATATATTAATCAGATACGAAAATTCATATTCATATTTATTTTAAATGGATACGAATACAAATCGGATACTGAAAATATAGATATAAATATGGATATATATCGGATAATTAATCTTTATGATCATGAAACTGAAGATATTATTAAGTGAAGGATAAATCAAGTTAATAAAATATAAATATATTCATATATTTTTTAAAAAAGTTAATAAGTACTATGTAAAATTAAATAGGATTACAAGTAGAATCGGATATTCGGATACGGATCGAACAATTATCTATCCATATCTATTTTTTTTAATGAATATATATACGAATATGGATATCAGTGGTGTGCTCAAATTTTTATTCATATAAGGATAAATTCGGATATAAAATCAGATTGGATAAGATGTTATCCATACTACTATCATCCTTAAAAATTAAACATGTTCTAGCATGGCATACGGACACACTATGCTAGCTGGTGTTTGGCATGGATCTGGGCACTCATATTTAAATCGTTGGTCAACATTAACCAAGCTGGATTGATGTCATCTTCGTTGAATAATCAGAAAAATCTAACTCCTTGTCCAACTTGATTGTTTATTTGTTGGCATCATTCTAGTATCAATTCTTTTTTATTTTTTGGGAAATGATCGTGCATCAATTCGTGAATGATCTCGTAGCACAAGCAAAGGGAGTGGTTTTGCAAATAGTCAGCAGTAGTACAGCGGGTTCGGTATAGAAGCATTTTTAGGTATGCCTTTTCCTTTTTTGTGGTTGGGCTTGCTGATAACAAAGGTTCATAAAAAAGGACTTATGACTTTCATTGCTACTTGCTATGTCTTATAGCATGCACATTTATGATAACGCAATCAATCTATTTTTTTTTTTTTTTGGGTCATGACACACATACACGGTCCATAAAAATGGTCAAATTATATCCAACGTGTTGCCGCGGCTTCTCTTGGACCGGGTTCGGTCGGCGATACTTGAGCGCGTCTCTTCCGGTCGACCTGCAACAAAGTTCCTAGGATGCCGGTAGTGTTCCAGCAGGGGACATTCCGATGCTTAAGTCAGTAGGAAGTTGTTGGCAACAGAATGGAGAAACAGAAAAATAATGTATGGAAAAGGGAGTAGAGAACTTAGCCTTAAACGAGGTCCCCTTGGTGCCTTATATAGGAGCGGAACAGTCCAAAATCTGATAGGGAGCGATTCGAAGAAGACCGATTTGCCCCTAAGAATATCTGGAGAGTGGCCACGTGGCGCCTAGCTTGGGCAGCATCGTGGGGGTAGTGGAGCAGTACTGCTGATGTGGCGGGAGGCCGTTATAACAGAAGAGGCTTCCGGAATTCTCTGAGTCCAGAAGTGGGTCGGCCGGACACCTAGCAGGAGAGCCGTCGGACTTGGGTCTCGGTGGATCGGCACTCCGAAGGAAGGCGGTGGGTCGGACCTCATCAAGAGCGGGTCGTCGGGCCTCTACTCCAGTGGGTCAGCACTCCGAAGGAAGGCGGCGGGTCGGACCTCATCAAGAGCGGGCCGTCGGGTCTCTACTCCAGTGGGTCAGCACTCCGAAGGAAGGCAGCGGGTCGGACCTCATCAAGAGCGGACCGTCGGGCCTCTACTCCAGTGGGTCAGCACTTGCTTGGATTGTGGCCGTTGTAGCTTGAACGGGACGGCCCAGCTGGACCGCCGAGAGGGAATGACCCAGACCGGTTATGAGCCGACAGGGTATAACAGTTGCCCCCCTTGTCCTTGTCTTTCGAGCGAGCGTGCAGACTCGAAGGGCAAGGGAATTAAATGGCAATAAATGCACCAATCCTCGAGATGACGGCGAATCCGATCCGGCGTATCGAGGTTGATTGTCTTCTACTATGAAATTCCCTCTTTCAGGACAGGTGTCACTACTAGATTGGTGGCGGCGGGAAGAGCAGTTATTACCGGTATGGCTTCATGATTCATTGCCAGTCCGAGATAATTGCTCGACGCGTCCCTGACGCGACGTGGGACACGCGGCAGGATCCGAGCGATTGGTGCGGCATCCAGAGCTACTCATTCACCGTCGGCTGGGCGGTTACGTGGATCGTGATCGGAGACGATCCGGCGCGTCCCTTCGGGTTCCCCATCTAATTAATGTGTCGCGTAGTCTCCCATAGATCGCGGTGCTCGAGGGGCGCCAAGAGGCAACCCCTCAGCGCCTATAAAAAGGGAGGACCGGCACTCCAGGGGGGTCTTTCGCTGCTACTGGGGTCTGGAGAGAGAGAGTGCCTTCTTCCCTTTCAACCCCCCCCTGCTAGGAACCTTGCTTACCAGGTTAGTCCCGCCCTCGTCTTCTTCCCCCTCTTATTCAGTTTCCCTTAAAATGGCATCTGGTGGGGGTGCGGCCCGCGGGAATAGGGAACTGGGCCCATACGATATTGCGACGACGAAGACGAGGGAGAGGGTAGAGAACCTCCGAGTCGTTTACAATATTCCAACTACCTTACACTTTACCATTCCCAATAAGGATGGGAGGATTAACAGCCCACTGAACTTAGGTGCCCTTCCCTTGTACGAAGATCACCTTAAAGCCGGCCTTCGCTTTCCACTCCATAGCTTCTTCCTTCAAATTTTCAATAGTTATAGGGTCACTCCCTCTCAGCTGACTCCGAATAGCATTCGAATCATCTGCAGCTTCCTGGTCGTCTGCTGGGAGGCCGAAGTCGAACCTAGGTTGTCTCTCTTCTCAAACTTCTTCATCCTGAAGCAAGATTTCCGGAGCAAGGAGTGGTGGGTGTTCAGTCCCCGCCCCAATCGGAAGATACGGAGAGGACTTCCGTTGGCCATTCACGGGTGGAAGTCTCGCTTTTTCTTTGTTGATAGCCTCGAGCCCTGGGGCTTCGAGCCGGCGTGGAGGGAGCCCAGGCCGAATGCCATCAACGGGAGAAAGGTGTCATGGGCTGACGAGGGTGACTTCCATAAACTGACCGAAGAGGAGGACCCAAAGTTTGTCGGCTCCTTGATCCAAGAGGATAGCCTTCACCGGGCTAGAATCAGCCGGGATCCGATGCCGGGTAGGACAGAGGCCGTCGAGGGGGGTCCTATTATTTTCTCCTTTGCAGATTTTATTATCGTTACTAACCCTGACATTATTTGTTGGCAGGTGGCAAGATGAAACCGGATCGGGCAACCCTTTCGGCACGGTCGGCACAGAGGAGGGCCATCCGGGTTTTGGAACCGGTGCCCAGAGAGCCGAAGAGGCAACGGGTGGCAAAGCCAGCCCCCGAATCGTCAAAGAAGCAACGGACAGAGGAGCCATCCACCCCCATCATCTCGGTGGAATCTGACGATAACATGCCACTGGAGGACCATTGGAGGGCGATGGCACCAAGGCATTCCTCGTCAGCTGGGCAGTCTGCCTCTCGGACCGGGGAGGGACTCCCGGGTTCCTTCGAGGCAGAGATGGCACCAGTTGCGTCGCCGGCCGGGCTGGCGGAGGACATTTCCCCACTGATAGGGGGAGAACAGGCGGCCGAAGGGTCGACGGCCGTTGGAGGGGAAGCTGCCAGAGTTGCTGATGATGAAGAGCAGCAAAGGTGGCGTGTCATTCGGGAGGCCGAGCAGGCCAAACAGCAACTCCAAAGGGCCATGACCGACGTGGATCACCGGTCGGTGAACGAGGCCTCAAGGAGTCTCCTCCATCATCTGTTAGGGGTAAGCTTCGGATTCAGTCATTTGGCTTATGTTTCACTGTTTGTCGGCTTCTAACCCTGCAACCATTGGCAGCTCGTCCGGGATTCGTTGTTGATAGATGACGGCCTGGGGAGCAGCTTGACTTGAGACAGCAGCTGACCGAGAGGGCCAAGGCAGCGAAGACGGCAAGGGATACCACCTCGGTGGCGCTGACAGCCGCCCGGGAAGAGCTAACCGTGCTTCGGGCTGAGTCGGAGGCCCAAAAGAAGTAGATAGAAGATCTGCAAGCTCGGGAGGCCAACCGCGAGGCGAGGCTGAAAGATAGAAGGAGGAAAATAAAGTCCTTGACCCGTCGGCTGGCCGAAGAGGAGGAGTGCCTGGTGGAGTCCGAAAGGCGCTCACGGGGCCATCAGGCAGAGGCAAAGCGGTGCAAGGGTCTGCTGGAGGCGGCCCGGGACCAAGCAAAGATGGCCGTTGAGACAGCCATCCGGGAGTACAGAGCCTCCGAAGATTTTAAGGAGTAGATGAATGAAGCCGGCACGGTCGGCTTCGAATATGGCTATGAAGAGTGCCACGACAAAGTCTGTATCGCGTTCCCGGAGCTCGACCTCTCTTTCTTCAGTTGCGAAAGTAGGCGGAGGAGGAGGGCACGGAGATCATGGCTCTGACCGAAGGTGCAACAGTAGCCCCAATTGAGGTTGTAGCTACAGAGGTCGGGTCGGATGCTCAAGCCGGCACCGATGCCGGGGTGGTCGGCGCTCCTGCAGCAGCTTCGTCCGAACCGGAGGGGGTCGAAGCAAGAGAATGATGTAACCTTAGTGGGCCGGACCTAAGTTGGTTGTAAAGGTCCGACCCTTTGTTTTTGTACTGGCCTCTTTCATATGAATATATAAAAACCTTATTATAATCTCTTTATGTTTGTGATTGCATTCTGTTGACTTTGGCTCCTTAGTTTTGATGATTAACAAAAGGTTGAGTATATGTTTGGACTAATGTTTCATCTCTAGATAAAGTTTCAGGACTTAGGTTATTCAAAAAGAGTATCAAAAGTACAATGATGAAACTAAGTTTGTATGATTTGGAAAAGAGCTCTTCTACCTTGGAAAAGATCAAAATTCTCATAATGGACCTTCTTATTAAGAAATATTTGACAAAAGAAACAAAGGCTTAAAGAAACTCAAGCATGGCACGCACATCTCAAAGAGTTTCAGAAAAATTCAGATCAGAGGTCGACCCCAGAGGTCGACACCTTGTCAAAGGTCGATCACCAGAGGTCGACTCATGAAGAGAAGAAAAGTTCAGCATGGTCGGCACGGCAAAATCTCAGTGGCATGCACCAGAGGTCGACCACCAGAGGTCAACACCTGTCCAGAGGTCGACACCAGAGGTCGACTCATAGCCTGAGAATTCAAACCTGGCAGAACTATGGTATTCTGAATTTTTGCCTAAAATTTACTGGAGGTCGACTCATGAGGTCGACACTTGATCCAGAGGTCGACTCATGAGGTCGACTCATGGCATAACGGCTAGTTTTTCTGAACTTCTGATTTGATTTCTAACGGCCATAAACGGTCATATTTTTGATTCTAACGGTCTTGTGGAGTTGTTTCAGCTTGAATGAGGTATTTAACCTCCACCAAACTTCAAAAAAGATAAGGAGACAAAGTGAAAAAGTGTAGATTCAAAGTACAAAGCCTTCAATCACTTCCAAGCCAAAAGAGTGAGAAAACCAAGAGATTCCTTAGCCAAAAGCTTTCCATCTTTGAGGAATCCAACTTTCAAGTGTTTGGCATTTAGTGAGGTCCAAAGATTCCAAGGGAAAAGGCTTGAAGAGTCTCCATCAAGAGCTTCAACGAATTTCTTATTGCTCAAAAAGGAGTTTGTTTTATTTTTATTCATTGTATTCAAATTCTATTTGTGGTAGGCTAGTTTCAAGGGAATTTGAAACTAGTGTGAGGTTTGTTGGTGAGCCAATTGATAAAACCAACTAGGGTTGCTTGTAAGCCCGAAGCCAAAATAAGTGAGTGAGGTTTGTTGGTGAGCCAATTGATAAAACCAACTAGGGTTGCTTGTAAGCCCGAAGCCAAAACAAGTGTGTAAGGTTTTGACTTGTGAGCCTGGTAAAACAAGTCGGCTGTAATCTAAAGATTATAGTGGAAATTCCCAAGTGGAGCTTGGGGAGTGGATGTAGGTGCTAGGTGCACCGAACCACTATACTTCTTGTGTGTTTGCATTGCTCTTCTTTTGCTCTTTAATTGTTGATTTATTTCATTGCTTCCGTTGCACAATTATTTGAGCACTATCACTCTTCACCTTAAAACTTGATAGCACATATATTGCTTTAAATTTTTTAAATACCCAATTCACCCCCCCTCTTGGGCTCCATATCTGGGCAACACATTCTGTGTCGATTGACTGAAGCTCTTTCTCATAATTTTTCTAAGTATTGGCAGACGGATCTGCAAGTAGATGAACAGTAGGCTGGATGGGGACCTAAAATGAACACTTAGAAATTTTTCTAAGTGTTGCTCTTCGGTCGGTTAAACGATCCAGTCGGACCATCTGAGGTAGCCGGCAGGCTCCTGTTTGTCGGCGAGTCCGAAATAGAAGGCACCGAAATAGGCTACGGATGGCAACTCCGGCCAAACCCTCTTAGAAAATTCTTCCCAAGTGTTGGCCCGTCGGCTCGCCCGAACTTGAGAATATTGCCAAGTGGAGTCGGACTTTTCAGAGTGGGCTGCCCTAAAGCCTTTTGTCGACCAGAGTCGGACCTTTCGGAGTGGGCTGCCCTAGAGCCTTTTACCGACTGGAGTTAGACTTTTCGGAGTGGGCTGCCCTAGAGCCTTTTGCCGACCGGAGTCAGACTTTTCGGAGTGGGCTGCCCTAGAGCCTTTTACCGACCGGAGTTGGACTTTTCGGAGTGGGCTGCCCTAGAGCCTTTTGTCGACCGGAGTCGGACTTTTCGGAGTGGGCTGCCCTAGAGCCTTTTGTCGACTAGAGTCGGACTTTTCAGAGCGGGCTTCGTGGAGAAAGTGGTAGACTTTCATTGATAGTACTTGCGAAGGTTGTCTACATTCCACGAACGAGCCATTTGCCGTCCGTCCAGGTGTTCGAGTCGGTATGCCCCAGTACGGACCACTTCAATGACCTGGTAAGGACCCTCCCAGTTGGGGGAGAGTTTTCCTTGCTCTACTGGTCTTGAAACTTCTGCCCTCCGCAAGGCCAGATCCCCGACTTGGAAAGTCCGCATCTTGACCCGTGAGTTGTAATACTTAGCCATTCTCTGGTGGTAGGTTGCCATCTTCAAGCTTGCCCAAAGTCGGGTTTCTTCAAGCAAGTCGAGGTCAGCCCTCCGCTGCTCCAAGTTGGTCAGCTCATTACAGTGGTCAATTCGTATAGATTGCAAGGAGATCTCGACGGGTATGACAGCCTCACTTTCGTAAGTTAAGTTGAATGGGGTCTCCCCAGTTGCCGTCCTGGCGATCGTCCGATAGGCCCAAAGCACCGAATGAAGTTCTTCTGCCCAAAGCCCTTTAACGTCATTCAGTCGGGTCTTCAGCTCATGCAAAATGGTTCAATTGGTAACCTCAGCCTCCCTATTGCACTGGGGATGGCCGACCGACATGAGCCGATGGGCGATGTGATACTGCTAGCAGAACTCTCGAAATTTGGGATTGTCGAACTGCCTTCCATTATCAGTAATGATCATCTGCGGGATGCCAAATATGAAGATGATGCAGTTTCGGACGAAGTTTTCTGCCTTGGCCTCCGTAATCTGCACCAGCGGTTCGGCCTCTACCCATTTGGTGAAATAATCAACTGCTACAATGAGGAACTTGCACTAGCCAGATGCTAGAGGGAAGGGCCCTAATATGTCCATTCCCCACTGTGCGAACGGCCAAGGTGCAGAGATTGGTGTCAGCTAGCTGGCCGGCCTCCTCTGGATATTAGAATATCTTTGACAAGCGTCGCACCTTCGGACGAGTCCGACGCGTCCTTTTGGATGGTAGGCCAGTAGTATCCTTGCCGAATTATCTTGTAGGCTAAGGATCTTCCTCCAAGATGATCGCCGCAGATGCCTTCATGGACTTCTTTGAGGACGTAGTCGGCGTCGACTGGACCTAGGCACTTCAACAGAGGCTGCGAAAATGATCACTTATAGAGAGCGTCATCGAGGACGACGTACTTGGAAGCTGTCCAGCTTATCCGCTTGGCTTCGGTAGGGTCTTCAGGCAAACTCCCTTTAGTAAGAAAGGCCAGGATCGGATCCATCCAAGAGGCTTCCCGTTCGACCTGATGGACCTCAATCGGCTCTTCATTTATACTTGGATGTGTCAGATGCTCCACGAAGGTTCGGTCAGAGGTATGTGTGATGGTCGTAGCCAGTCGTGAGAGGGCATCCGCCCGGGAATTCTGCAGACGAGGTATATGGAGGATTTCAAAGAACTTGAGCTGAGAGATGAGGTTTTGTACCTTAATCAGATATTTGGCCAGGGTCGGATCCCTCACTTCGAACTCGCCCTTCACTTGGTTGACAACCAGCTGGGAATCGGAGAAAACTCTTAGTCGGTCGATACCTAGATCATTGGCGATTCACAATCCCGCAAGCTGGGCTTCATACTCCACCTGATTATTTGACACCTGGAAGGAAAAGTGAAGAGCATACTCTAGACTTTCTTCGTCGAGGTTGGCTAGGATCAAGCCGGCTCCACAGCCTGCAAGGCTAGATGCTCCATCCACATGGAGGGTCCAGGCTGGCTCGGCTTCATAGACAGCATCAGCTTCGGGTATTTCGGCCATTTTGGGAGATGCCTCCTGCTTCCAGGTGCATTCTGCGATGAAGTCAGCAATTACTTGGGCCTTCATGGCGGATCTAGACTGGAAAGACACGTCGAACTCGCCGAGCTTGACGGCCCACTTGGCAAGCCGATCGGACATGTCTAGACTCCGGAGAATCGTGTTAAGAGATTAGTCGGTCAACACCATGATCGGATGCACCTGGAAGTACGGTCGGAGCCATTTGGTTGACACGACCAAAGAATATACCAGCTTCCGTATTTTGGGGTACCTTATTTCGGCATCATAGAGGACCTTACTGATGTAGTAGACGGGCTTTTGTTGGCCGTTGTCCCCCACTCGCACAAGGACGGAGCTGACCGCCTTGTCTGACGCCGACAGGTAGAGGTACAAAGTTTCCCCGTCCATCGGCTTTGCGAGCAACGGGGGGTTCTTCAAGTACTCCTTCAGAGCCTCGAAAGTCATCCGATACTCATCGATCCAATCGAAGCGATCTGACCGGTGTAGTGTCCTGAAGAATGGTAGTGACTTCTTAGCCGACCGGGAGATGAAACGGCTGAGGGAGGCTATCCGGCCAGTCAACTCTTGCACCTGCTTCTTGCTAGTCGGATGTTCCATGCTAATCACTGCTTGGATCTTATCGGGGTTTACTTCAATTCCTCTTTGTGTGACCAGGAAGCCGAGGAACTTGCCTGAGGTCACCCCAAAAGTGCATTTCGCAGGGTTGAGCTTCATCCGATGCCGCCTCAGTGCGTCGAAGGATTCCTGCAAGTCTTTGATGTGGTCGGCCTTGTGGAGGCTTTTTACTATCATGTCATCGACATACGCCTCAATGTTTCTCCCGAGTTGTCCTTCGAAAACTCGGTTGATCAGCCTTTAGAAGGTAGCACCGGTGTTCTTCAAGCCGAAGGGCATCATCTTATAACAATATATATCCTTGTCAATAACGAAGGCTATCTTCTCTTCGTCCTCCAAGTGCATCCTTATTTGGTTGTAGCCGGAGAAGGCATCCATAAAGCTCAAGAGCTGATGACCGGCTGTAGCGTTCACCAGCTGATCGATCTTGGGCAGGGGAAAGCTGTCCTTCGGACAGGCCTTATTGAGGTCGGTGTAGTCCACACAGATCCTCCACTTCTCACTAGCCTTCTTCACCATTACGACGTTTGCTATCCACTCCGAGTAATGGACTTCTCTGATGAAGCCGGCATCGGAGTGCTTCTTCACTTCTTCATCAATAGCTTTCTATCTTTCGGCAGAGAAGCTTCTCTTCTTCTGCCGGACGGGCCTATAGTTCGGATCCACTTTAAGCTGATGAGTGACGACATCCGACGGGATACCTGGCATGTCGGATGCCGACCAGGAAAAGACATCGGTGTTGCTTCTAAGGAAGACGATCAGCTCTGACTTGATTTTTTCGCTGAGGGAACTTCCAATTTGGAGAACTTTGGTCGTGTCATCCTCCCGAAGGGGGACGAAAAGGATCCTTTCATCTGGTTGACCACGATCGTCGGTTTCGGCCCTTGGATCGAGCTGCTCCAGGGTGGGGCGGTCTCACGTTTGTTGGTTCAGAATAGTTAGGCATTGTCTGGCCATCCAACGGTCTCCCTGCATAACTCTGACCCCGCTCCAGGTCGGAAACTTTGCAAACATGTGGTAAGTAGATACGATGACCCGGAACTTGTTGAGAGCCGGTCGGCCCAGAATGGTATTATATGTCGAAGCCATCCGAACAACCACAAAGTTGATTGGCAGAGTCTTATGGAAAGGCTCCGTCCTGATAGTCATAAGCAGGGTGATTTCCCCTTCAACTCCGATGGAGTTTCCTCCGAGCAGAGGATTCTCGTATCATTGATCGGGACAGATTCATTCTCAAAAATGCATCATACAGTAATACCTCCATGGAGCTTCCATTATCTATAAGTATCCTCTTTACATCGCAGTTGGCAATTACTGCCGACACGACTATAGGATTATTTTCGAATACATGGGACTCCAGGAGATCCTCATCGGAAAAGGTGATGGCATTGAAGCCCCTAGATCTCTGACGATGTCCGGACCACCCTCTAGGCTCCAGTCAGCTAGTCGATGTAACATATTAACGCCTCCATCAGTCGGACGTTGATTAGGAAGCTCCTCTTCCAGAGGGTTTCTGGCAGCAGACGCCTCGGCCCGATCCCGGTTGGGTCGGACATACTTGTGTAGGTATCCCCTCCGGATGAGGTCTTCGATGGCATCTTTTGGCTAGAAGCACTCTTCAATGTCGTGCCCGCGATCCCTGTGGAACCGGCAATATTTGTCCTTGTTCTTGAAAGCAGGAAGGCCTCTCATCGGACGAGGCCATTGCAGGAAAGTCTCATTCTCAATCTCCAGGAGGATCTTCTCCTATGGAAGGGAGAGGGGTGCATAGGTCTCGAACCTCCTGGGAAAGTCCTTCGGCTTCGGACACCGGCGCTGGGCTGATCGACTGTCATTGTGGGGTGGTCGGACATCGGGAGGCTTGTCGCCCCGCTTCTTAGTGGTCGGCCTCCCCTCTTCCCAGCGTCGGCTCGCCGCTTGTTCTTTAGCCAGGGCATACTTCTGTACCCTGGCGAGCAGTTCGGGGTAGCTCGTCTGGAACCTCTTGTCCAGGGAGAAGGTAAGCCTGGATGAGCGGAGCCCTCTTTTGAAGGCCAACATAGCAACCGCTTCATTCAGATCCGGGACTTCCATGGCCGTTGAGTTGAAACGGGTCATGTAGTTCCGGAGAGTCTCCCCCTCCTTTTGCAGCATGGCGAAGAGGCAGTCGATATTCCTCGGAGTCCGACTGCACGTCCTGAAATGGGAGAGAAAAAGATTTTCGAGCTGAGGGAAGGAACGGATTGTACCTAGTGGATGGCATTGAACCACATCCGAGCGGGCTTCTTCAGGGTGGCTGGGAAGGCTATGCAGTAGAGGGCGTTAGAGGCACCCTGCACCATCATGTGGGCCTTATAGGTGCCCAGATGATCCAGTAGATCGGTGGTACCGTCGTAGGGATCCACCAGAGGGATTTTGAAGTGGCGAGGGATCGCCTCTGCCAGTATCTTGTCAGCGAAAGGAGGGCGGGAGTCGTACATGGGTGCCTTATAAACGAGAACTTCTCGTGTGATATTTTTTTCCTTTTGTGGTTGCTTTCTTGCAACCAAAAAGAGAACTTCTCTGGCTGCTCATTTTGAGTAAGGGCACATAATTAGCGAGATACAGATATTTGCACATGACTGGAAAGAGAAACCAATGAAGGTCCTATACATGTGGTTCTAAGATTGTGCCGATGAAGGGCTCATACATATTGCTCTCATTCTACTATAGTACTTTTTTAAATAAGCAGCCAAATTTAAACCTTTTTTGAGTTTCCAAAATTTAGAAATAAGGATTTTCTTTTTCTTCTTTTCTTAGTGGGGAATAATATACTTTGTGAAATTTTTAGTGGGTGGAGAACATCTACAAATGGATTTCCTTTTGAAGCCAAAATATTACAGAAGGATTTTTTTTTTTTTTTAAGATTCCTATTATGGTCAAGACTATTTCATAGCCATGTGCATCCCAAAAGAAGTCTTGGAGGAGATGCGTTATGCTAGCTCCTGTGCAAGGTATCGTCCGCCTGTAGCTAAGTGGTTTTGTTCTCGCCTAGTGGGGGGCACCTCGTTGGAAGGAAGGCAACGATCCCCTTATATAAGCCAGAGTTTTTTTTGACTTACAATCAATGTGAGATTAAAGAAGCCCCCACCTTATATTCATAACATAGTCCCCTACTCAAGAAAAAGTTTAGGTATACAGTCAGAGGCCCTGTCCCTTCCTGGTGCGCCAATGTTGTGGTCAAGGCTAGCTCGTAGCCATGTGCATCCCAAAAGATGCCTTGGAGGGGATACGATGCGCTGGTCCCCTGTGCAAAGTATTGTCCGTCTATAGCTAAGTGATTTTGTCCCCGCCTGATAGGGGGCACCTCATTGGAGGGAGTCAATGATCCCCTTACATAACTAGAATTCTCCTTGACTCACAACCGATGTAGGACTAAAGAAGTCCCTAATCTTATATCGAGCCTTCACATTGGCCAATTGCAGAAGTTCCTCATTCAGGACCAGCTAGGCTTCTGCATCGGCCAGTCATGCTCGTTCCCTAGTGAGCGCTCTATCCTTTTCTACTATTCGGTCCTCTAGTTCCCAAATAACACTCTCTCGGGAGTCATAGGAGTTCTGGAGGGCGACCAACTCTCCCTTCAGCTTTGAATCCCACTTGGCAGCTTCCACGAGATGCCGGTTGGAGCCTGCTACACAGTCCTCCACTTCCTTTATTCGAGCTTCCCAGGAGGTGGAGAAGTCGGCATACTTGTTGAGCCCCCCATACATGGCCACCATGTGATGGAAAAGCTACATGAAGACAACAAACACAATCAGTCATTTGGCATGGCACGACTTGGTCCAGATAAAACACTATGGAACTATGAAGAAGTACTTACCTAGATCATGGTTGGGTGACACTATTTACCCTTCACCCAAGGTCTGGGACTTTTGCACATCCACATCATAGGGAAGAAGCATCAGCTTCGCCAATTCTTGGGCGACCAAAGGATCATGCAGCATGGAGTCTCTCTTGTTGGTTGGTATGAACCCGGTGGACCCACCTTTCACCATCTCTGGTGCAGGAGATGGACATCATGTGTCTGGAAGACCTTCAAGAAGACTTGGCACCTCTCAAAGCCAAGGAAGTGGAAGGAGTCATAGCCATCACCATCTTCCCTGGCATGCCAGTTGATGGAGTAGAGGTTGGAAGCCCCGAAGATGTGGCTCGAGAAGTTGCAGGGGGATAGTTGCAATCTCCACCACCTCATCGTCATTGCAGGTAGAGTCCCTCGAGGCAACAATAGTTACCCGGGGTGCTGACACCCTTGTAGCAGTAGAAGGGCCCCGATGTATGGCCTTGACAATGGCCTCTTAGAGACAGCGCCCTTTCGGTGGCCATTGTTAGGAGTTGGCATTTTCTTGGTAAGTTCCTGGAATTTCTCTACTGGAACTTTTTTCATACCTACAGGATGAACAAGTTAGTTTGAAGGCACAAGTAAAAGGAAAACTATATACAAAAATGCTTATGGAGAGAGTTGAAAGGGCTCAACTCAGCATCATACAAATTTTGTTCGATAAGAATCTCCTTTAGAGGGGGAACTTCTATGTCACAAAGTCTGAAATGTCCTCTTCATCAGACTCAAGTACTCGATCATTTTATTCGATGAGATGTCCGGCTCTCTCCAACTCCAGTGGGCTCCTTATGGTTGATCGGATGTGACAAAGAAAAACTAATTTTTTAAATTATGAATGGAGGAAGGGAGACTGCCAATAATGGCTCTCCCATGTTAGGGGCTGATGAACCACCAACCCCTCAACCTAGGAAGCCTTTTTCACATGAAGGTCTTAAATAATGATATTTGGGATCGGATTTCAAGGAAATGATAGAGAATGACAAAAAAAATGAGAATGCAGAAAGAGTTCAAAGCAAGTTATGCAGCAACAACTCTAACATATCAAGAACATTTCGGATAAAATCATGTAAAGGGAAGTGAAGACCGATATGAAGATCTTCCTCGTACATGACCAGGCATTGGGTAGACCAAAAGTTTTACTCGGTCTTCGGTCCTAGTGCATGAAGGTGAAAAGTATCCGGAATCCAATACTCCTTGCAAATCTTAATGATGTAATCTTTCTCGGTTACCATCAAGGCCTCATACATCGGCCTCATTGGATGAACATTTGGGTCGCTTGAATGCTTGGCCCGATCATTCCCTTAGGGGCAGAGACTTTCATCTCTACCAGACTCTCAAAACTCACTCATTTGGGGTAGAGTTTTGAGATCCCTGTGCACTCGAAAAGTTGGTTATCGAATGACTTTCATTATTGAAAGACATCTTCTGAGAATACAAAATATATCAAAGAAGCAGAAAAATCGAAGACAAACCAAAGGAAAATGCCTCCACCTAAGAATAGGATAAAGGCAGAAGGAAGGAAACCCAAGTAATAGGAAAGATGAAAGCATTGCCTACCCCCTACAAACCTATCAAACCCCTACAAGTTTCGAAAGATAGAACATAAGGAGGAGCAAAAGACCAACTAAGGGATGCTTTGGAGAGTTAGAGCACGAACAACTTTTTCTTCTCTCCTTTCTCTCCCTTCTCTTGTTCTTCTCCTTTTTCTCTATCAACAAGAATCCTTGCAACTGTGGCAGGAGAGACCTATTTATACAACCTTGGATAACTAAGATCAAAGCCTCGATACTATCGAGATTACCAAATCCTGACATGTGGCTCACTCTCACTCGAGTACAGCTATGCTGCTTCAAAATCCCAACCGATCGATTGACTTTTAGTCCTGAAATCTGAGCAACACTTTTAAGCCTGCAACTATCGAACCACATGGTGCAAGACCGTTGGCTGATGATGATTGGGCAAATCGCTAGGAGTTATGGTGATGTACCTTCAAGCACCGCATTAATGATTTCTCTCTCCAATAATTGAGACAATAAAATGGCAAGAAGCAGTTTCCAAGAAGCCATTCAATACCTGGAGAATAAAAATATATGCCCAACTCTCTAGATCAATAGAGTAATTACTCTTCGCCCAGAGATGATAAAATTCAATAAAGTTACTTGGTATGCTCTAGACTCAAGAGTGGAGGGTATTTATTATAGCGACTGCCTACTTGATCTCAAGATACCTACTGGACCACCGACTAAAGTGGAGTCACCCACCAGATAACCGAGGAGCAATAACATCACCAATAAAGGAGGAGACGACTACTAACTATTAATTTGCCCTTTAATCGACTGACTAGAAGATTATCAAGCCAGTGCTATAGTGGTTGTCTCCAACACCTTGCACCAAGAGATTATACATAGTCATGCCTGACTAACATCCCTCACGTGTCTATCAAGTATTTACTTAAACCCAACTAAGACCTACACTTAGTCAGGTATGCTAGAGTACAGTGTCAGGGCCCCTCTCTCAGCCACGTCCCATCTCTCACAGCTAGGCCCATTCCCTCTTAGCCAGGCCTCCCTTTTCTCTCAGCAAGGTCTCTTCTCTCTCAGCAACAAACAAGTTACCCTAATACTCAGAGTCAATGGCACTTGAGTAAGTGGCAAATGCTAATCCTAGCTATCCCAACAATGATTATGGCAAGTAGGATCGTGGGGAGTAGCATCTTAATAGAATCAACTATCCTAACAGAAAAATACTGATACATGGATCTTGGGCAATAAGATCTTAACATCCCACTATAATTCTGTTGCACCTATCAGGGATATCATCTCTCTAATGATATTCTGTTGTTCCATATAACCCTATAAATTGGTAAGAGGGGATTCCTATAAGGTACATTTTTTTATTACTACTCTTACACTCATATAGTCACTACGTGGCTCTCAGCTCCGGTTGTTGTAGTCCATTTCATCCCTCTCTTTAATTTTGACTTGAGTATTAGAGGGTCCCCCATCAAAACCCCGATCCAGGGATTGTCTTGCAAATTCCCATAGTGGAACACCAAGAGTAGCTCTTTCTTTTGCTAGAAAAGATCGAAAGTCTCTCAGACACCATCATAGCCTAGCTAAGAGTGATTTTGCCACAACAATTCTTTTTTGTAGAGCATTTTTTTTGTATGTGGAGAAAGTAGGGTTTTTCTATGCACTAATTTGCTCCTAGATATTTTCCTTTTTTTTTATGCATGGAGGAACGAAATCTTGGTTTTTTTATTATTTTTCCTTTTTTACATGGAGTTTTTCTTTAAAAAAGATTTTTACAAAGGAGAGTAATGGGAAGATTTCACAGTACTCACCAAAGTATATTCAGATTGAAAATGCATAATATGGATTTTACATGGAGAAATGAAATCTAACTCATGGGCTTTTTTTGCATGCTAATTATTCTTTGTTTTTTTGCATCCCATCAATAAAGATAAAACTCAAGAGAATTAAAGCAATCAGAGGTAATGTTCTGGATGCGAGATATAAAATCTTGAATACTTAGGTGAAGTCCATCGCTAAAAGGTGCTTAGACTTGGAAGTGAAGTCCAAAAAAAGAGAGGTGGGACTTCAAAGAAGAGTATCCAAGTAAAAGTAGAATCTTCACAATTAGAGGCATGGGAGTGCTTCACTTCCAATGAAGCACAGGGAGTTAGAGGTCAGAAGTTTATCGCAAGCGAAGAGCACTACTCATCAATCCTTTTAGATGTTTGATACCCTTCGAATTCTTCATCTAATTTTTCTTCCTCTTCTTGCTCTTCTTTCCCTTCTTGGATAAAAAAAATTATCCAAGAAGGGGAGGAAGCAGAAGAAAAGGAAGAGGATGAACAAGTGAAAGAAGAATCAGATAAAGAATCTAAAAGGCATCAAATATCTGAAAAGGCTAATGAGTAATGCTCCTCACTTGCGATAAACTTCTGGACCTCTAACTTACTTCACCTCCAAAGAAGCACTCTTGTGTCTCTCCTTGTAAAAATCTTGCTCTTGATCGAGTACTTTTCTTCGAAGCCCCACCCTCCTTTCTTGAACTTTACTTTCAAATCCAAACATCTCTCAACAACGGCCTCCACCTAGTCATCCAAGCTGTTATATCACCTTAGGTCACTCTCATACTCTCGAGTTTTGCTTTTGGTGATGGGATGCGAACTCAGAATCATCGTGACCTTTAAGTATTATTTAATAATCATCTCACTTACTAATAGATAAAGTTAGGTCCTATCTCATTTAGAAATTGCATTGATTTTATAAGTCAATTATAGTAATCAAATAATATACAATATGGAATGAAATAAATTTTAGTAGCATTTTTTCTTAGTTCTTCCTACATAGTGATGTGGGGTGATTTATGTATGCAAAGTATTTTTCCATGATTAAGCATGAAGTTAAGGTTTTAGATCCCAAATTTCAAGCCAAGATTCAAAGTATAGAATCTATGAAAATTCTGGAAGTCATGCATGCAGAAATAAACCCTAAAATAAAAGATAAGCAGGATCGCTAAGTTGAGAACCCTGGTCAAGCTAGCTTTCCTACAATACCACTACTGATGAATCAAGGGGGTGTACCTAGCAATAGTAGAAGCACCTGCTGAAGATCGTTCCATGAAGAGATCGCTCACGCTTCCAGATGCGGCTTGAAAAAATAAGCTTCTAAACTTGGATTCGTGGCTTTCTGCTCAGTGATCCGATGATGATCAGAAGGTATCCTCAGACTCGTAGAAATTGAGGGACCTACAAATCACCATCTAGGATTAGAAAACTAAGAGTACGAAGACTAAATAAGTGAAAGAAGGAAAAAGAAAGGCTCTTGGATGATGGTGGCCAAGGATTGGAAGGAAGGGGCGGTGATGCGGGATTAAATATGCATGCAAAGTATTTTTTCATGATTAACTAAGGAGTTAGGGTTTAGATCCTGAATTTCAAGCTAAATTTCAAAGTAAAGAATTCTAGAGAATTTTAGAAGTTATGCATGCAGAAATAAACCCTAAAAGTTAGAGAAAACAGGATCGCCAAGGTTTAAGAAAACCCTGGTAAGGCTACTCTTCTGTAAGACCACTACTGGGGAGTCAAGGGGGTGTACCTGGCAACGGTTGAAGCACCTGATAAAGATCGTGCACGAAGACATCACTCTCACTCCCGGATGTGGCCTGGAAAAGCAAGCTTCTGACTCTGCAGATTCGTGACTTTCTGCTCGGTGATCCAAAGGCTGATCAGAAGGTATCCTCGGATTCGCGAGAATTGAGAGACCTGCAAATCACCATCTGTGGATTAGAAAATGGTATAGGGATGAAGGAATAAATCAAAAATAGCAAGGGGAAGAGTGTTTTGTGTTGGGCGGCCAAGGCTTGGAAGGAGGGTGGCTAGGGTTTCGATATTGGGGATGGAGGCAGGGTGCAGGAACAAGAGAAAATAATTTGCACACAGCTCGCACACAGCATGCACACAGCAAAGAGAGAATATATAGGCTTATAAACTTGGAACTTAAGAAAGGGTATACAAGTAATCTTACAATAAACCCTAACCTATACAAACTCTCCCTCAAGTTCTCTCCTCTTTGACTGAGTCTCTCCCTCTCCCTCTCCTTCTCTTGGTCGGCCAAAGGGTGGTGACCCTAAGGGTGGCCGACCAAGGGGTGGTAACCCTAAGGGTTGGTGCCTTCTTGGTTGCTCTCGTGCCCTGGGAGGCCCACTTCAATGCTGGGCAGGCTTCAGGGCTTCTTCAGCTATTCTCCTCTCTGGCGGGCTTGATCACATGTCCTCCAAGTCTCCCTTGATGGCTTCATGCTCCTAAATGGCTCAACTGGATGAATGACTGGAGCATTATGCTGATAGGCTTCAAAATGATTTGATTCTTCTTCTTTTTTACAAGACTAGATTAGACTCAATAGACTGGACTCACACTTACATAATTTAACTTCAAAATTTATATGACTCAAAACTTGACCTGACTTAACTGACTTGACATAATCCAAAAACTGATCTCAAATCCTAATAGTATGGATCAAAATCCAAATCCTAATAGTATGAAGACTAAATAATTGAAAGAAGGGAAAATAAATTCTCTTGGATGATGGCGCCAAGGGTTGGAAGGAAGGGGTGGTGATGCGGGATTAAATATGCATGCAAAATATTTTTTCATGATTAACTAAGGAGTTAGGGTTTAGATCCTGAATTTCAAGCCAAAATTCAAAGTAAAGAATTCTAGGGAATTTTTAGAAGTCATGCATGCAGAAATAAATCCTAAAAGTTAGAGAAAACAGGATCATCAAGGTTTAAGAAAATCCTGGTAAGGCTGCTCTTCTACAATACCACTACTGGAGAGTCAAGGGGGGGTACCATGGCAACGGTTGAAGCGCTTGATGAAGATCGTGTACGAAGAGATCACTCTCGCTCCTGGGTACGGCCTAGAAAAGCAAGCTTCTGATCCTGTAGATTCGCGGCTTTCTCTCGGTGTTCCAAAGACTGATCAGAAGGTATCCTCGGATTCACGGGAACTGAAGGACCTGCAAATCACCATCTGCAGGTTAGAAAATAGTGTAGGGATGAAGGAATAAATCAAAAACAGCAAGGGATGCGCTTGGAAGTTTCAAGATGGCCTAGTATGGTCCTCAGGGCTGATCGATCACAACCGCGATGGGATGCGCTTGGAAGTAGGGCCTAAGGTGCTTAGTAGACATGATTAGTGCAAAAATGAGTTTTCGGAGCAGGTATACCTAATCTCCGCATCGCGGAGGATTTTGCTGGTGTAGTACATCGGCTTTTGAGACCCGTCCTGATCTGTGCTGATGAGGACCGAGCTGACGGCCTCGGGTGTAACCGCCAGGTAGAGTAGGAGCTCTTCTCCTTCTTCCGGTGTGGATAACAGAGGTGGAGAGGCTAGGAACTCCTTCAACTCTTCAAAGGCTGTCTTGCACTCTTCAGTCCAGGTGAAGTCATGCATTTTGTGCAACACCTTGAAGAAAGGGAGGCAGCGGTCAGGCGACCTCGAGATGAACCGGCTTAAGGCTGCGACCCTCCCTGTCAGACGTTGAACTTGCTTCTTGGATGTTGGGTGCTCCATATCAAGGATCACCTGAACCTTTCTGGGTTCGATTCGATGCCTCTCTGGATGACCATGAAGCCGAGGAACTTTCTGGCTACCACCCCGAAAGCACATTTTATCGGATTGAGCTTCATTTGGTACTTCCGGAGATTGTGAAAGGCTTCGGCAAGGTCAGTGACGTGGTCTGAGCTCGGCTTGCTCATAACGAGCATGTCGTCCATGTACACTTGCATGTTTCAGCCAATCTGTCATTGAAGACCTTATTGATCAAATGTTGGTATGTTGCTCCAGCATTCTTCAGGCCAAAGGGCATCATCCTGTAGTAGTATGTCCCTCGGTCGGTAATGAAGGCAGTGTGCTCTTCATCCCCCGGGTGCATCCGGATCTGATTATACCTGAAGAACGCACCCATGAAGGAGAACAGCCTGTGCCCTGGGGTGGTGTCCACCAACTGATCTATCCTTGGCAGCAGGAAGCTATCCTTTGGGCACGCCTTTTGAGGTCAGTGTAATCTACATAGATCCTCCACTTGCCATTATTCTTCTTCACCATCATCACGTTCGCTAGCCAGCTCGGATATTGCACCTCCCGGACAAAGCCGGTGGCCAAAAGTTTCTCCACTTCCTCGTTGATGGTCGCCTGCCTTTCTGGGATGAAGCTTCTGTTCTTCTGTCAAACCAGTCTGTGCTTCGAATCGACATTGAGCTTGTGGGTGATGATTTCAGGGAGAATACCTGGCATGTCCACCGCTATCCAGGCGAACATATCTACGTTTGCCCATACGAACTCCAATAGCGGAGCCTTCTCCTTCTCGGGTAGTTGGGCCTCAATCTGCACGGTCTTCGTCTGGTTGGCCCCGAGCTGGTAAGGAAGTAGGCGCTCGGTCGAGCCTCCCCTAGGGTCCTAAACCCTCTGGTCGATCTCGTCTGCCTTGGAGTCCTCCTCGGGCGCCCGGGCTCCGGGGAGGGTTTGGAAGCAGTGCTGCACCGGCTGGGGCGTACCCCTCAACTCTTCCTTACCATGAGGGGTTGGGAATTGTACAAGCAATCTCTTGGTAGAGATAACAGCGTCGAGGAGATTGAGCCCAGGTTGGCCCAAAATCACGTTGTAAGGCGAAGGAAGCCTGACAACCGTGAATGTTATCATGACGGTACTCTGTCGAGGTGGGGTCCTGACAGTGACTGGGAGAGTGATTTCTCCCTCACCCTTACGGAGTCTCCCGTGAAACCAACAAGGGGGTATGTACAGGCTTGAGCTGACAGAAAAAGATTCATCCTAGAGAAGGCATCGTAGAAAAGCACATCCATGGAGCTTCCACTATCTACTATGATGCATTTTACAGGATGCTTTGCGATCGTCATCTCGACGACCACAACATCATTATTTACATTTTTCTCCCCGTCTTTCCTTTTCCCCATAAAGGAGAGTACAACCTCAGGATGCCTTGCCCCCCGGGCCCTCTTGGTGCGCGCTCAGCTCCCCAGCGTATCATCCCCACCGGCTTCTCGGTAGGGCGATTGTCGACTGCCGGGACCGGTGGGAGGGCAATGAGCGCCTGAAATTCTGGTTGAGGTCTGCCCCCCACAAATCTTCCGAGGTAGCCCCTCTTGATGAGCTCTTCGATCTCCCACTTGAGATTGCAGCACTCCTCGATGTCGTGGCCGTGGTCACGGTGGAAATGACAGTACTTTGTCTTGTCATGGCTAAAGGATGGCTTCAATGGCGATGGGCACCTCATATAGGTCTCGCCTTCGATCTCCATTAGGATCTTCGTTCTCGGGACGAGGAGGGGGGTGAAACTCCCCTCAGAGATGGGAGCGCTTCTTGGCCTTGGTCCCGGTCGGGAGCTCTGAGCTGGCGGTCCCGACCTCCGTGCTCCAGGCACCTCGGTGGGTGCCGGCCTCTTCAGTGGCTTCCCGTCGAGCTCCCGCCTTGTACGATCCACCTCCTCGGTGCGGATATACTTCTGAGCTCGGGAGAGGAGCTCGGAGTAAGCCTTCCGGGGCTTCTTGTCAAGTAAGTAGGTCAAGCGAGAGGTCCTGAGCCCTCGCTTCAGAGCCAGCATTGCGATCGGCTCCTCCAGGTTGTAGATCTCCAGCGTGGCAGCCTTGAAGCGAGCCACGTAGTCCCGTAGCAGCTCACTATCTTGCTGCCTGATGGAGAAGAGGCTGTCCGCCTCCCATGGCATCTTTCGATAGGCATCGAAGTGAACCAAGAACCTCTGCCCTAGCTGGGCAAAGGAGTTGATGCTTTCTGGCTCAAGGCGGGCAAACCATACCCGAGCCGCCTTCCGGAGAGTAGCAGGAAAGGCGACGCACAGGAGAGCATCAGTGGTCCCCCTGGACCCTCATGAGGGCCCGGTAGCTTTTCAGGTAGTCCAGGGGGTCGGTGGTCCCGTCGTAGGGATCATCTGCGGTATGCGGAACCAGCGGGAAATCGGCTCCGCTTGGATCTCCTGGGAGAACGGAGGGCGAACGTCATAGCCCGCTGGCTCGCTAGCAGAGCCGGGCAAGTTAGCAAACCGGTGGGACAGCTCCGCCAATTTGCGGTCATGCTCCTCCAGGCGCTTCTCCACCATGCGCCTGATGGCTTCATCCGTCGACCCCTCTGCTGAGAGAGGCGGGGAAGGTGACGCGGGTGCGCGGTGCCCGTGAAAGGGGCTTTGCCCTTTCTGCCTTAGTGGGGTTTAGATGCCCCCAGTCAAGGTGTGGTGAGCAGCTCTCTTCGTTAGTGGACCATGCCTGGCGTCGCTTTACCGGAGTTTGATGACTACCCCAGGGGTCTGTAGCGACCCACGGCTGTTAAGGCCTCCCATGGAAGGAACGCAGGCTGTCGTGAGGTGCTGCGGCGTGGGCCGCGGGGGTCTCTGGCTGCTGGTGAGTTGCCAAGGACTGATGCTAGTGTTGGAGCTGGCCCACTGCTGCGGTGAGAGTGTGCATCTACTGAGCAAGTGCGGCCAGCTGGACTTCTAGCGAAGCGGTTGAACCGGGGCGGGTGGCTCCGTCCCCAGACCGTGCGGGTTCCCGTGGGAAGGGGACTCTTCCGCACAGCTAGGAGAGGCTCCCCTCGCCCGAGTGGTCACCATCCTCCCGACAAACTGTCTGAGTGGGGCTTGAACCGGATCGAAAATCATTCTGCCCCCCTACCTGACGCGCCAATCTGTTGCCGCCCGATCGCGTGGCCCGTAGCTGCTGGTGGCGTCGAGGGTCGCGCGTCCACCTACTCGGGATGCCTCCGGTGCCTTAGGACCTACAAGAAACAACGTCAGTGACCCGGGCCGGGGATTCCGACGAGGGTACTCCGACGGTCAAGTCAGTAACGATCCAGGAAAACAGATCCTCCTGGTCGAGCCCCTCAGGATGAGCTCCATGCTAGGAGGAGTGAGTGTAGTGTGTATAGAAATGAGAGTGAGCTGGGAGAGGGGATGGCCGAGGTGGTAGAATCCTCCTGTCTGGCCTCTCTCCCTTATTTCTTTGCTTGCTTACTTTTGGCTTACTCTGGCTGGGTTTTTTACTTGGGCTTGCCTCGGGATCTTCCCGTGTCGTCAGACATGCACGACGAGGTATCGTGCAGACAGGACGCCTCTCCTATCAGATAGCCAGGGAAGCTTCCATACGCTCTGACATTCCTTCTGCTTGCCCCTTTCCTGGAAGCCTGGCTGGACCTCGATCGGCGGGTCGCCGCCCTCAGGACTCACGCTATCTGGTCGGGTCTTTTTCCTGGTGGTATGCCAGGTTGGTGGGGAGCATGGCGCCTTGATGTGAGCTCCCTTTCCTTCTGGTGTAAGTGACGGCCGTGGGCATTAATGGCGGCATGCTGGCGCTGCTGTACGACCCTCGGGAGGTTTGCCGTTGTCCTTGGAAAGGAGGCACCGCTCCCTTGGTGGCTGGGGACCGAGCTGGAAATGCGAGGCCCGCCTCGGAGGGGCTCACCTCGAGGTGGCTCGGTTGGGCAGAGGAGGGCTGAGCTCGACTCCGAACTAGCGGAACTCGGCTTTGGACGAGCTCGACCTGACGGAGGTGGGCGGGGTGCCGCCCAGCCCAGGGGATCTGACCTCGGAGGGGCTCCTCGTGGCGGAGGAGACTTGAGCTCGACTCCTGACCACGGGGCCTGACCTTAAGGGGTCGCCTTGGATGTGGACTTGTACTCGGCTCCGGCCTAGGCGTCCCCAACCCGGCAGGAACCGACCTAGTGGAGGATGGAGCTCGCTCTGACGGGCGACCCCGTCGTTCCGGGGAAGCTCAGCCCTGCGAAGGGGCCCATATTGAAAATCCAGCATGGCGTCTGATAGGAACTCCACGTTAGTTTGCCCGCCCCACGTCAGCGATCTAGCCACATCAGGGAACAAGTCACACCAAATCACTGTTTGAAAATCACATGCCTTATGTATGATTTATGTATATGTACATATGTATTAAAAACATGTTGGGTATTGTTTTGGGTATTGGTCAAGTTAGAACTTGTCATGACACGGTAATCCTTCTATTGCACATGTAAAGAATTGGCAAATTAATTTGCGGAGGCTAGACAACATGGGCGTTCAAATGTTGAAGACCTAGCTAGTATGCAGCATTATAGCTTTCTGGAATTCACTCTACGGACCATTTATTATTTAAATAAATTTATGTCAAATTTATATTCTAAGAAAAAAAATTAATAACCAAATAGAATGCTTTAGTACATCCATGTTTGAAATAAAGCTATAGCTATAACCTATGCTTGTTATACACTTACAACAATATCATAATTGCACGCGAGCACTAAGGCTGGTATTGGACCGGGCTGGCCCGAAGTCCATCGGGCCAGCCCAAGATCAAGCTTCGGACCAGGCTTCAGTAATTTGGACAGGGTTTCGGGCTTTATAACAAAGTCATTCAATTTTCAGGTCAGGCTCGGGCTCCCTTTTGGCTCGATCCGATCCGATTCGAACCCAGCCCAAAAGAGACCTCCCAAGCCGGTCTGATTGGATTGGGATTTAAGACTTTAAGATCTTACGGTCTCAAAGCTCTCACGACCTCCGACCCCTCTCAGTGCTCCGGCGTCTCGGCTCCGTGCGACCTCGCCATCACCTCCGGTTCCATGCGATCCAGCCACCATCCCAAGCTCTGATCACCCTTCCTCGGACCCGGCCCATGAGCCCGACACCCTCTTGCCTGTGCGATCCCGCAACTCTCCAGCTTTGATCTCCTTTCCCAGCCCTGGCGCATGCATCTCGGCACCTAATGACCCCTCCTCTCCCCCCGGCATGATCCCGTAGCCCTCCCCAGCCTCGACAAACGACCCAACCGTCCTGATGCCCCCATGTGACCCCACAGCCTCCTCTCGGCTCCGATTTCCCTTCCTAGCCCCAGCTCCGATCTACTTCTCTCGGCTCCGACAGCCACATCTGGCACCCGGTCATGCCTATTTTTTTTTGGACGTTTCGATGATCGTGGGCCAATTCGGTTCGGACCAGCCCAATGGGCTAGGGTTGGGCTCGAGCTTGGGCTCGGACCTGATGTTTAAAAAAATTTCAGACCTAAACCCAGTCCGAAGCTCGAGATTTTTTTGGATCGGGCTTGATATTTTTTTTAAAAAAAAATTAGATCTAAATCCAGCTCGAAGTCCAAAATTTTTTTCAGGTCAAACTCAAATAGGATATGACTCGATCCAGCCCAGTCCAATCCAATTTCAGCCCCAAGGAGCACCCATCCTATTTCTTCGAGTCACGCTCATGAACTTGTAAGCAATGAGTCCTTTAGGGTCACAGCCCAGGCCATATAAATTGTTACCTGGGTCACATCAAGGGCCGGCCTCGCCGTTTCGATTATGGATTGGACATATGGTTGGGCCTTTGGAATTCGGTCCGCTTATCGATCAAAGCGAGTCGGTCGCAAGTAAAAGGCGATGCGTGACCTCACTGTCCTCGGAGAAGCGGTTTGAAGAAGATCGGAATCTTATCGAAAAAAAGATCGGAAGGGAAGCGTCCCCCTCTCGATCCGTCCACCATGGTCGCTTCCTCGTCGTCTTCGGAATCTTCTTATTCCTCCTCCTCCTCTAACTCCACGTCTCTCCGTGATCGCCGCCACCGTCGCCGCCGTGAGGGCAGAGACCCTGTCAGGGTGCGCAAGGATCACCGGTCTCGAGGGAAGCGGAGGCGGAGGCACCGATCTCCCAGCGATTCCTCTTCTTATACCAGTAGTTACGGGCGAGTAGCTTCTTTAACCTATTCCGTCTCTACACGGAATTTCTAATGTTAGGATTAGGATAATGGGTTGGATTAGGGCAGAATCTTGTTCCTTTCGTGCAAAATACACGGAATTTCTAATGTTAAGATTAGGATTATGGGTTGGATTAGGGCCAATCTTGTTCCTTTCGTGCAAAATCTTTCTTTCCAATGTTCAATGCACATTCGGGCTTGGATTTTGAGGAATCCTATTAAAGATGGGTTTTGGAGGCCATCTGATTGATTTCATATGTTTTTGTATCGTTCGGGTTTGAATATGATAATTAGAATGTTTCTTGATACGAAGCCTCGATTTGGAAATGGATCATGTGTAAACTAGGAGAGCTTCTGGTAATTTTATGGTTTTTGTGAAAGAACTAGCAAGTATTCTGTGGTACCAGAATGAAAAGACTTTAGGAGAGTTGCAAGTATTCTGTGGTACCAGAATGAAAAGACTTTAGGAGAGTTGCTTTTTAGATGGTGCTTAGCGTGGTGCTTGTAGAAGCGATCTCTTTTTAATACTTTTTGTTCCTTTTTGTTCTTATAAGTTATATATGGTGATGTATTTTCCTATCAAACTATTGTCATTGGAGTCTGACAAAAGATGTGGACTCGGGGATCATGTTTATTCATTTAGATTAAATCTTGTGCATCAAAACTTGTTTGATTTTCCTAAGTGCATGAAATTCTGGAGGGTCATTTTCTTTATACATAATCTTAAGCTATTTGATCTGAAAGGTTGGTTTTTATTATTCGCCAACTGGCGTTCTATGTTCCCTTTGCCAGGAGATCTGACACCAGTTCTGTAGAATATGTCAGGTGAGCTGTCAGTTATAGATTTCCTTAATCCTTTTCTTTTTAATCAGAGTTGTGATCCATAGAATTCCTTTTGATGAGACAAACTTTTGTTGATGATGATGACCCAATGATGAACCATGCAAATTGTACAAAACAAAACAGATATATTGGTTGAATGAGAGAGCTGTAACTTTCCTACCATAGAAGAGCTTTCTGTTTTTAGAATATTCATGACCCAATATCAGCTTGGCGCTTATGTTTTATGTGGTGATTTTTTTCAGTTCGGTAGAACTCTATCATTTGTTGACGTGTTATTTTGGTACTGAACATATGATTTTATAGCAGTAGTGAGAGCCCCTCTGACAGTGAATCAAATCGATCGAGGAAGAACAAACATAGTGAAAGATCAAAGAAGGTGTGTCTAGATATGCATTTGAATGTTTATTATGAACACATCCATTTTCTCAAGTATTATATACATTTCGTTTTAAAAGTTCTGATCAACATTTTGATGTTAGACCAAGAATAATGACCGAAGCAAGAGCCACAAACGCCAGAAGCAGAAGCATAAAGAGGTAGGTTATTATATTACCTGTTTGTTTGGTGGGTAAATGATCATGTGCGTTTTAATTGCCCTGTAGCTTTAGTGGGTTGGCGAGGATGTTGGCATATTTGAGCTTTTGACTTGTGAGATCTTACTCAGCTTAAATCTACTTGTAAAATATGATATGAAGGTGCATAACTGATGTAGGCATTTGGAGATTAAGGGCATAGAGCACACTTTCTTTGATATATAATAATAAGTTAATAGTTAATATTGCTTTGGTAAAATTTTTGCCACCTCTATGGTTAAGCAGAATTGTCATTCTGCATATTCATGTATCTTCATTTCATCTTCATATAAATAGGAAGCTGCCTGTTCATAGTGTTTTGAAAGTTTTTAAGTTATAGCTAGGGATCCTTATATTACTTGCTGCCTGTTTCTGGGTTGGCTCTTTGACATTGGAGCTGGGGTCTGTAAATGGGTAACTGGATGTTGGATTGGCTTGCTGGGTGTCATGTTGGCTTGCTGATTTTGGCTATGGGAGCTATATATAGAAGCTGCAGACTGAGTGCTGCAGCAGCCCTGTCCAGCTTTCAAAGGTAGTTGAAATTAACAATCTTCATTTCAGGCTTTTCAGGGATATCAATAAACTCTTTTTATTTGAAAAGAAAATTCTTTTATTTTCCAGTTTCTTGGCCGTGACAAAGAGGATGGCGTTCGGCGCAGTGCTGTGTCTGGCAAAAAGGTCCAAACTTCTGTGCATTGATCTATTGCTATAAATTTTTTTGAAGATCAGAAATTATTCCTTAGACTTCTATTATTTTCCAGATTATGTTGAAGCTTGAGAAAACAAAGGAAGACAAGTTAGCAGAAAACAACCGCAATGAGTTGCTTAAGTTTCTGAATGCTAGCTATGATTGATAGTTGGGGATGATGGCATCATTATTTATGCAAAGATAAAGAAGTGTTTAACAAACTGTCATGAAAGTAGTTACTGCATATGATTCATTACAATATATGAACTTCAGAAAGTGTATGCATGTTCTGTTTTCTTCCTTATATGGAGCATTAAATCTTATTTTATCTTGGTGGCTGCATTTTGTGAATTATTTTCTTGCATGTTATAGCTAAATTTCTTGTTGGCAGCAACCTCTTCAGTTATATGGATCACACCATGTTCATTTTTAAAACTTTATTGTCTATTGTGTTTCTCAGTTCTGTTTCGTCACATTGGATTTATTGAAAAGAACTTGCAGCTCTACTATCTTGTGTAGCACTGGCATTATGATGTTCAAGAACATGATGACCACAGAACCCTTTTTTTTTTTTTTTTTTTTTGAGTATATTGATTTTTTTGAACCTTGGATGCTACTACTACTGATGATAATCTTCTTAATCTGCTAACTTGTCAAAATATGTCCATAATTAGTTGTGATTTTCTCCCGGCTGGATGTGTACCAGATGTCTGGCACGGGTTGTAGTGATTTGCAAGGTGAGTTGTGTGCTATTTCTCTAATGCTTGTAGCCTTATAATAATTCTCAGTTTACTAAGAACTCTGATAGGCTAGAAAGAAAACATTGATTTGTTGGCTTGTTCTCATGATGATATCAGACGTTTTGATTGACTAGACAAGATGAGTTCAAAATAGATGTTTAGGGTGCTTGGTGTCTGATGTTTTGCGCTGGCTAATTATAGAAGGCATTTGGAATGCACGAGTGGAAGTCCAGGCTGTTATTTGACTGGTAATTAAAAAAAACTATCGGTTGCAACAATCTTCTATTTCTCAGGTGAGAGTTTGGTGCTTTGCAATCAGATTCCCCACTCTGCTGCACGAGGAGAAGAAACTTGTTGAGCTTTTTCACTATTCCGTATCTACTGAAAGAGTTCAGAAGTTTTTTTATTTGTGGGTTGTTTGAGCTTCTTTCGTTTGACTACTCAATTGCACAAATTCGAAATTTATGCATATCCTAGGATGCAGAAATAATTCGCCATGAAGTATAGGCCTTGTTTTTGAGTTCTGCTGCAATTTTGGTATTGTGACCAGGAAACATGCATTTACTACTATGAATCACGCTTAGTGCTTGGTTTTTATTTTAAACTTCCTTATGGATGTTTTTATACATGTTTCAGTTCCTCATGGACCTCTCTTTACTCTCGAGGCTTGTTGTGCTAGTAAGAGTTTGGTTGATAATCTCCCCTTCATTTGAAATAAGTTGGAAAAGATGTAGAACATAGGAACAAGATTCGCTAGTCTATTTTGGTAGGAGATGTTAAAGTGCTCGAATCAACAAATTCAACCAATTTTGAGGACAAAGGTTGTAACTACTATTATTAATTACTTTTCAATAAATGGTTGAAATTGTTTATTTTGATCGTTAGAAGTCATTTAGGAAGCTGGGATACCCTGATAGCATGGGAGTTTTCTCCAACCCGTCCTAGTAGTAAATAGCCACTCCAGTCCCTTCTTGAGCTGCCTTCAACTGCAGTTGAGAGTGCACTGGAAGGCATAAAGGCTTGTATGCAGGTCTTCGGTACCTTTGTTTGGTGATGGAGGCTGGGAGACTTTGTACGGCGACTGAGAGGCAAAAGAAAGAGGAGAGGAGGGCTGCCATGCTCCTAGGTTTGGTTTGGGCCAACGCAGTATTATTTCTTCGTTCTGGAAAATTGTCAGATGATGGACATGCCTTGTTAGTAACGAGGAAGACGGGAGCTAAATGTTATGGGAGTGATTGGTTTTGTTAATGGTTTGATGGGAAGGCCGTTGGGAGGGTGATGTGGCTTGGTGGAGTTTTTATTTTTATTTTTATTTTGCGCCCCCCGGGGGTGGAGGTTACTTTGATACCTCGAGGCCCGATGTTGTTATCAAAAAAATTTTCATGCATCGTTGGCAAAGGGAAATTGGTGCAGTTTACAAGTCCGTGATTTTGTAGTAGAAAGGCACCGATCTGCTTGAGCCAGGTAAGCTTGCTAATGCTAATAATGCAGTAATGTCGGATTATCTGAGATGCCAAGTTGATAAGCTGGTAAAGCCTTTGGCAGTTGTACCCAGTGATTTGAGATTGATTCCTTCTTCACCTAGTTTGGGAGGGTTGGAGTATTTAGAGAAGAGATACTTTTGTTCTTGTAACTAATGACTTGCAGACTCTTCTATTAGAAAATTTCCAACAAATATCATCTCGTTCTTAAATCTTGGGAGGTGTTTTGGGTGAGTTTGATTTGTGTTTGATGCTTGCGGTGTTGGGCTGTTGCCTCGTGGGACATCTCCTCGTTCTTTTTCTTTTCTTTTCTTCCCCCTTTCCCTTTTTTTTAACCTTTCACCGTTTTCTTTCTATGCTCCTTTCTTTGCTAAAGAAACGTGTTGTGGATCCCTTCCATTTCCTTTTTGTTCAGAATAAGTGTGTTGACCATACGCACAAACAAATTAAGATAAGACATGAGACAACTCGAGACGACAATTTGATTATTTACACAAATATTAATCTTTTTTATGAGCACAAATACTAATCTTAGAAATAATTAAAATATTAAAAAGTCAAGCACGATGCATCATTTAGATAAACGAGAGAAGACTTTGCACTTCAATCATATTGAGATTATCAGAAGCCCATCATTGGATCATATTGAACTAAAATTGGATCGTGATTGAATGGCGCAATGAGGCTAAATCTCCATGATTTGATTGGATCTTCGGGCATTCAAATTTTGTCATGAGTTTAATTCTAATATACCACAATTAAAATAGTAAAAAAAAGTACCGTAGAGTTGATATTAAGTTGAGAATAAGGTTGGGATATGTTTTCGTATTCGAATCTACCTATATGGGTATCCAACTAATCTATTATAAAAAATGGATATAGATAAATAATTATTTAATCTATTTCGAATAACCGATTCTATTTATAATTTTATTTAATTTTATATAGTATTTATATTTTTTAAAAAATATATATATTTATTAACATGTTATTAAGTTGATTTATAATTTATTTAATAATATTTTTAATTTTATAATTATAAATTTAGTTATCTGATCTATACCTGTATTTATATCCATATTTTAGATCCAACTAATAAATTTAGAATGAATATAAATATAATTTTTATATATTATTAATATTTTTATATATTGATCAAATAAAATAAATATGAATATAAATATTCTCGTATTCGATCCAGCTACATCTCGGTTGAAAATAAATACATAAAAAATGAAAAAAATGAAACCATGAATGTTGATCCAAAATTATGGACCATAAATAGTCCTGACAGGCCCTAAGTGACAAAAAGAAATCTAAATCTGGAAAATATAATATTATCTTAATGACTTACAGCCAGGACGGTGGTGATGTTAAGGATGATGCTGCACGATTTGTTGAACTTCGCACTCCTAGCATCAAGCTACACCTTTATGTCTGACGACACATTCTTGCACCCTTCATCACACAGTTGGCGTCTGTCTTGGCCACGGCCGTCACCCACAAGTTTGTTGTAGCAGAAATGTTATCAAATCTCTTTTAAACAGTTAGTATCTAGCACATGAATATATATATATATATATATATATGTGTGTAAATTAAAAAAATATTTAAAAATAATTTTTGTGATATGTATGATAGAATAAATTTGGTGTAACAAATAATTTTAAATATAATAAAATAAAGTTAGGAAATCTGGCTTGCAAGATGGAAAGATCCACCAGTCTAAAGAAGATTTGTATAATATTTTTACTTCAATACTCCTATGTTAACCTATCATGAATATTTTCATCTCTCTTCATTATATTATATTGATCCTTTTATTCTCGCGGCTCTTCATGTATGGTTAATACACCTGAAGTTTTCCTAGAGTCTCAGATATTTTTTGTTTAATCTAAGTTGCCCTTATGATTATTCTCTTAGCATGCTTCACCAAACTAGAAATGCTCTTTGAAAAATGTATTTAAGCTATTGACAATATTATCAAGATATTATGTGGATGGAACTGGACTAATTTTTGCGCATACGTTTTTTATGTTCCTTTCCTTGATAAGATGAAAAAAAAAATTATGATCTTTTGAACTCTATCATTAGACTGCATCTTGGAATGTAATGCATGAATGGGATGGTATGACCGGCACCGCACTGTTTCAGCACAAGACCAACATTGGTACATATGTCAGGATGCTGAAACCCTATGTAGTGATGCATACTGATTGTCCGGTCTATAGCAGTGCATATATTATGTACCAACAATATCAAACATATGCATACTGATATTTTTTTCCTGTTAGTTTTGATGTGTACCATTATTATTGTAGTAATACCATATCGTTTTGATGAAGAAAGGGCAAGGCCACCGGGGGTTCTATATCGGTAATTAAAACCTTTATTGTATGAGCTGGGTTGTTAAATTTGTTCTCATTATCTTTATTGTAGCTATTGTAGATTTAAACTCACATGTCTTTATATACTCGATTCATCAATTTATATCTATAGCTACTATATAGCACTATCCTTCTCAATTACTAGTGCACGTTACATTATCTATCAATGTGCATATCTCCAACTATTTCATAATTAGTTGGTCATTCATATATTGAATTTTGTTAAATTTTTTCTCTATTTGTTGAGATGTTTTTATTTATATTGTGACTACCTAGGTGTAAGAGAACTTTTATCAATCTTTTTTTTATCATGCTCATTCAGTTATTGTACTTATGCTTCTAAGTGCTCATATATTTTATTTAGTGCCACAAGGCTTCCAGCAATCTTTGTGATGATATTATTGAAAAATTTGTGAACTTAAATTATAGAAAGCAACAAGCTAAATATTTTTGTTTGAAGTTGGCAGAAATAAGAAATAAGAGATTCATGACTAGATCATATATTATTCTACTCTACATTCATTTCAAGTTTTTGATTGATTCATTTCAACCTTCGTTCATTTGCCAGATGTTATGAAATTTTAGCTATTCATGAAATTTATGATTAAAATGTTCTTTTTGCTAGTTGACAAGTTTTTTTTGAGAAAATATGGCTTAAGTAATCTTGTTAGCTTAAAGGATGTGACAGAGCTAATCATTAAGGTCGAAGAATGATTATTTAAAGATGTTAAAAATTGAAAGCACTCCTGATGTAGGTGGGGAGTGGAAACTTCCTAGCTTGTGCAAATTTGAGGACGACACGGTAGATGAACATAAGAAGTAACATAAGCTAAATTAGAAGGCCAATTAGAAGCTAAGACAGTATTTGGTAGGCATTATAATCATGGAATAAGAGCCTTATTTCATGGTTATACTACCAAAGACACCTTTTCTTGCTTGTAGTGTAGCCTTATTCCCTCACATGGTATAAATAGGAGAGAGAAGGTATAACTCTATTCATCATTTTGGTGTAATAGGCTTATACTATGAAAGAATGAAAATATATCGATGCATATATATGTGTGTATTTATGTAATTTTTAAAATATTTTTTTGTGATGTGTATGGCAGGATATATTTGGTATAACAAATAATTTTAAAAATAATAAAATAAAGTTAGGAAGTCTGGCATGAGAGGTGAATAAATCCACTATCCTAAAGAAGATTTTGTCCCCTTCTCGTACAAGGAAGAGTTGGGCCACATGCTCTCCTTTAAAGTATAACCCGGAAGCCAAAACTTCAATATCCGTCGGTGGCATGATCTCGAACGGACGCCAATCAGCTCGTCTTCAATCCAAAAAATCTTAAAATGAGAAAATTCAAGAAATTGGAACCGAGGAATATAAAGAGGGAGAACTTAGAATTTTTTTTTTATACTTTATAGGGCCGAGATAGAGGCCTATTTATAGACTCAAAATCCAGAAAAAATCTCCAAAATACCCTCAAACTAGCCATTATGATCGTTACAAAATTAAATTCATAATTTATTAAAAATTAACCATTACAATATTAAATAAGAAATAAATAAAATAGCCAATAAATCATTAAATTTTGGAATAAATAAAAAAAGGAAATAGAAAAATGGAATAATAAAATGTAAAAGAAAGAAAATGGACAAACTTTTGGGGGGTTATTTTGTTTTGTTTTAATGTACGGTAATGTCAACAATTCCTTTCAAAAATAAAATAAAAAAGAATGTAAAAGTTTAATATTATTAAACTCAATAAATAATATAAGATTTTTAAATATTTACTGTGTTAGTATAAGTATCTTCTAAGTTTAAACTTGTATTTAGTATAAAATACACATAATATGAAGATGAGCTGACCATAATGCGGGATAGCGCTATCTAGGCCATGCGTTTGTCTTGATTTTTATAAGAGTTGCTAGGGATTCGCCCGGGTCCCACAGTTACAGTCTCATAACTACTCTCACTAAAGTAGATCCTCCAAGGGTACTTGCAACGGAATCATACCTCACTAAACTTACAGCCTTAAATCTATTAAGAGCTATGCTCAATCTAACTGTCATAATAGAATATCACACCATAAAGATGGGATGGAGACAGACTCCTAAAATGGTGCTCCCACATGTCACCTCAGATATTGTTTTTCTTTGAACCTTAACCATGAGGTTGCCATGACGAAAGAGGTCCTCTCTGGTGACTAATATATGGACTTAAGCCCCATCCCCCTCGATGTCTCAAATATCATAGCCTTTGAAAGGCATTCGGTCAAAGGATCTACCCAATAGTATGTTGGACAAGTAAATTTTATGTGTCTTTACAGAAGGTGAATGCACTATAATTTATTGTAATTTTATGGTCTTTGATAATGGGTTCTTCCCATATTCAGATTTACATCAGCCATAAATTAGTCTAAAGAGCATGTCCAATACCAATTTATTGTTCTCTAGCTATCATATGGCTTATTACCTCTGCAGGTAATTATAAGATATTCTTCATTTATATAATGCCCCCCACTTCTAAATATTACTAGTCCACACAAATATATAATGAGTGATTTATCCAATACTCTATACCTATCATGTGCAAATAATTCTAACATTTGGTATTGCAATGTAGACGTCAAGTGGTTTTTAACATAACTATTTGTTGACATGGATTTGCTGTTACAATCTAATGAAGTAATATTTTTTTTCTTTTTTTTCTCTTTCAGTGTTTTAGTTATAACTATGAATAATTACTATTAATGCAAAATTTAGGTTTATTTCTTTGAATTGGTAGATCACTAAATCACTTGTAAGCTATAGCTTCTGCATATAGCAAGATGGTGCAGAGATGTAACTTCATCGGGAGTAGTTGTTACATATTTGATCTCTAGTTTATATCTAGAATAGAATGACAATACTTTGAGTTCAATATGAAAACATGAAAGCATAGAATGGTAGGGAAAAGCAAAGGGAATATAGGTTATTGAAATTATTATAAAGATGAACAAGTAAAAACCATGATCAGCAAATCTATTTAGAGTGACATAAAGCAAGGACAAGCTACTAATTAACCTTCTGGTTATTCTTTTCATTAGCTTAATGTCTTATGATGAGGTGCTGGCCGCGGTAGAGGTGGCTGCCCTGATGGCAAGGCCAGCGAGGCCGTGGAGAAATTGAAGGTTTGGCTCTTAGGATAAGCTGAGAGGTTCTTGATTCATAGATTATTAGATTTAAAATCTATCTAATTATCATCCTATTATGGTCAACTTTTGATTCAATCATAAGTACTGAATCAGAGTTCAATTGATTAAAGAGAACTATTCCCAATAAAATTAAATAACAGGGACTGTAGTAAAACTCTAACTGAGATTTTAGTCTTTCATTAGTCTTATGATGGGAGAGGTACATGCAACTATAAATAAGAGGCTACCTGGTTCCTTTTCGTGACACATGCTTATAAATAAGAGGCTACCTGGTTCTTTTTCTCCAACTCTCATAATAGCGGTGTGCTATTCCCCATCGATCATCTACATAAGGAGAAAAGAGTGAGGAGAGAGAAGATCAGTCATCTCGCGGATAAGAAGAAGGGACATCTCAAAGGACTGCGCGATGGCGGATAAGAAGAAGGGACATCTCAAAGGACTGCGCGAGGGACATCTCAAGGATTATGCTATCTACAGACCGGTACAATGACTCAAGATATGTCTTCCCCAATTATTATAATTTTACATGCATATAAAAGTACGATCCAGACATAACAGATTAAAGGTTATCCAACATGTGATATCAGAGCACTGGTTTCACGCTTTATGTTTATGCAACAATCTAAAATAAATTTTGGTTAAAATTCTTTCCCTACTGTTTGGAATCGAAAAACCTAGAAATTGGCGGTAAGTGTCCGATTCCTGAAAAACTCGGAAAAATTCTTTTCCTACTGTTTGGAATCGAAAAACCTGGAAACTGGCAGTAAGTATCCGATTCCTGAAAAACTCAGAAACAGTAAGAGGTTCTGGAACCTATTATGTTCCGGATCATAAAAGTATTCCATCGATCGGTGGATCATGAAAGCATTCCATCAATCGACGGATCATCGAAAAGAGAACAGCAAATAACAGGAAAAGAAATAAAAATTATTATATTTTATTTATTTATTTATTTATAATTTAAATAAATAAATAAACAAAATATATATTTAAATAAATATATAAATTGGGGCCAAGATTGGTGTCGATCTTGGGATCACCGGCGATCCGTTTTCTCCCATGT
This sequence comes from Areca catechu, assembly GCA_021397845.1. Lineage (NCBI taxonomy): Eukaryota > Viridiplantae > Streptophyta > Magnoliopsida > Arecales > Arecaceae > Areca > Areca catechu. The sequence goes on along the minus strand of CM038045.1, from coordinate 8,536,479 downwards.
CTAATCGGCACATAGGATCGTCGTTTGGGCTCGTCGGCGGTCGGGAGAAGGCCGCCGGTAGTGGGAATGAACTAGTGATCCACCGGCGAAGGCTAGCCGATCAAGAAAACTGACCACTGGCCAGAATTTTCGGAAGAAAATCCATGATCTTGTTCTTCTTTTCCCGGCGATTATGATCACCTTGAGACCGGCGACAGGGTCGCCGGCGGCCGTTAGAAGGTCGCCGGGCCTCTGGTTCGGTCGGCGGCCATCGTTTGGGTGAGATCCAAACTCGGGACAGCCATTAATGGCCGATTGAAGAAGCTCGGTTTGGAAGAACCGGTTTCCACTTCTCGGCACGATTTGACCGTCTTGAGACCGGCGACAGGGTCGCCGAGGGCCGGGAGATGGCCGCCGGTGGTGAAGCTCGGTCGGTGACCCTCGTTCGGGTGAGAACCCGAGCTTTAACCCGCCGTTTATGGTGGAAAGGGGGCTCGGTTGGGGGAGAAAGGGAGGAAGATGATGGGTTTAATTAATAACAGGTTTCAGGATTTTGGGTTTTAATCCATTTAAAGCCTAAACCCGTTAATAAAAGTTAGTTCAATTACCGAGCCCAATCAAATTGTGTCGGTTTTAATTTGAATTAAGAAAATTTTTATAGTTTAGCCGCTATTAAAGATGAAGTTATATGTAAATCCAAATTAAAATTTACTTTTATTTTACAATAAACCCCTTATGTTGTTTTCTATTTACAGTTTGGTCCTATATTATTTATATTTTAATTTTTTTTATTGAATTTTATTAAAATCACTATAACTTACTTGTTTTATATCTGATTTGAACGATTTTTGAGCCGTTGGATTCATAATGACTTGAAAAATATTTTGATTGAGTTCTTTATAAATGATAAAATATTTAAATATTTTTAAAATTATTTATTAGTAATTTCATTCACTATTATATTATTCAAGGGTGTTTTCGCGTAGCCCCAAAAGGCCCGGAGCACTCTATAAATTGTGGATAGATGAGTTCTTGAGAGCTAATAGTTCTCTCTCATTATGTTTTGAAATTATATAAAGGTGTGTCTATTATAGTTAACCCAAAGGTGACTGTAATAAGATACAAAATTGATAGTTATAGGTTAATCAACTTGAATTACATAAAGACGGAAAATTCTACACTCAAAGGTGGGAATAATCTCAGTTTTTGTAATCATAGTTGGCTAAACTACTGAAAGTGTAACTAATATAAAGGATCATAATATAAATTATATGCTTATATCATAATTACTGTTGTTGCTTACATATTTCATATTATTGTTGTTTGTGACTTATGTAATGCATATCTTGGCATTATTATGGTTAAATTTGTGGTTGAATTAGTTACAGCACTTATTATATACTATAATTCTTGTCCAAAATGTTTTATGGTTATATAGTAAGTGTTATTGGCAGAATTGTTAATTTTGGAATCTAGATTATAAAAGTAACTGTATGGATATTTCTTTATTTAAAGCTATGATCCCTGCTTCACTTTCATCGCATCTAACCATATTCCCATACTGAATGGATCAAATTACTCTGATTGGCACGAGCAGCTTCTTATTGTTCTAGGATGCCTAGACTTAGATTTGGCTCTATATAAATCTCAGCCTGATCCTCTAACTCTCACTAGTTCTCCTGATCAAAAGGAATTACATGAAAAGTGAGAGCATTCTAATAGATTGACTCTCATGATAATTAAGAGCTCTACAGCGAGAGATATAAGGAAATCTATTCCTGAAAATGAATTGGCTTCTGGGTATCTTTCTTCTGTAGAGCAACAATTCACCAAATCAAATAAAGCCTAGCTGGTACCCTGATGAATAAGTTAACCTCTATAAAGTATGATGAGATTTCTGGAGTGCGAAAGCATATTATGAAAATGCGTAATATATCTGAAAAATTAAATGACCTGGGAATGACAATATTTGAAAATTTTCTTGTCCAGTTTGTTCTTAACTCTCTCCCATCACAGTTACTCAGTTTAAAATCGACTATAACACACATAAAAAATCCTGGTCAATGAATGAACTTATATCACAATGTGTGCAAGAGGAAGAAAGATTGAGATAGGAAGGGGTTCCAGTTGTTCACATAATTTTTGAGAAGCGATCTAAAAGAAAGAAGGCAAAGAAAGGAAATAAAGGACAGAACAATCCACCAAAAAAAGTTCATATAAAGTGAGATATTTCTTCTTTAACAAGGAGAGACATGTCAAGAAGGATTGTGAAAAAAGAAGGAAATGATTTGAAAATAAGGATATTCCCTTATCACTTGTTTGTTATGAAACCAATTTCATTAATGTTCCTTCTAATACTTGGTAGATTGATTCGGGTGCTACAATTCATATTTCTAATTCATTATAGGGATTCATTTCAAGCCGAAACCAAATGATAGAGAGTGGTGGATCTTTATGAAGAATCAGATGAAGTCCAAGGTTATTTCAGTTGGGACCTATAGACTTATTACAGACACTGATTTCCAATTAGATCTACATGATATTTTTTATGTTTTTTCAATATCTAGGAATTTAGTGTCATTAACAAAACTTGATTTAGAAGGTTTTTCATTTATTTTTGTAAATTCAAATTTAAATTAATGAAACTTCCATTTTAGTTGGTACTGGAACATTGTGCAATGATTTATAAAAAATAAATTTGGATTCTTCTTTTGCACGGTCTCTACTTGTTTTAAATGTCAATGTCGGAATGAAATGCAATATTATAAATGAGAGTTCTTCGATGTTGTGGCATAGACGATTATGTCACATATCAAAAGAAAGGATAACTAGATTGGTTAAGGAAGATGTTTTACCAAATCTAGATTTTAGTGATTTTGGTATGTGTATCGATTGAATTAAAGAAAAACAAATTAAAAGTAATAAAAAGCATCCCACTAGAAGTCAAGGACTCTTAGAATTGATACATACCGACATTTGTGACTATTTTTCACCTTGTTTTGGAGGGCAAAAGTATTTCATTACATTTATTGATGATTTCTCATGTTATGGTTATGTTTTTCTATTACACAAAAAGTCTTAAGGTTTGGAAGCCTTTAAGGTATACAAAGCTGAAGTAGAAAATCAACTTGATAGAAAAATTAGGATTGTGAGATCTGATAGGGATGGTGAATACTATGACAGATATGATAAATCTGGCCATAATCCTGCACCTTTTACCAAATTACTAGAACAGTGTGGCATTGTAGCACAGTATACTATGCCTAGAAATCTTCAACAAAATGGTGTGGCTGAAAGGCGTAATTGTATATTGATGGATATGATAAGGAGTATGATTAGTAATTTATCATTACCTAATCATGTTCCTGGTAAGGCCATTTCTAAAATCCCTTTTGAGTTATGGACGGGTAGGAAACCACATTTAGCATATATACATGTTTGGGGTTGTCCTGCAGAGGCTCGATTATATAATCCATAAAAAAAGAAATTGGATCTTAGAATATAATTTATTATTTTATTGGATATCCAGAAAGGTTAAAAGGTTTTAAATTTTATTGTCCATCACACACCACCAGAATTGTTGAAACTGGAACAGCTAGGTTCATTGAAGATGGTGATAACAGTGGGAGTGGTGAATCACGTGATATGGTGTTAGAAAAAATAAAAGAATATTTTCCTGTTACAGCAACACCTAGAGATGTTCCATATAAAATTATTAATCCTGAGGTTATGGAACATCAACAAGAGGCTAATACACCACCTCTCGAACAGACTGTCAGTGAACCTGACCTGAATGAAAATAATCACAATAACACTGAACCTGGAGTATTATGGAGATTTGCTAGAATTAGAAGATTAGCTATTCTATATGATTATATTGTTTACTTACAAGAATGTGATTATAATATTGGAGTTAAGGATGATCCAGTTTCATTTAAAGATACCATGAATAGTGATGATTCTGAACTTTGGTTAAATGACATGAAAGATGAGATGGAATCCATGAATAAAATCAAGTTTGGAAACTTGTCAAATTACCTAAAAAGTTTAAGCCCGTTGGTTGTAAGTGGATTTTTAAAATCAAACAAAACTTCAAAGATAATATCGAAAAGTATAAAGCTAGGCTTGTAGCAAAGGGATTTACTCAAAAGGAGGGCATTGATTATTTTGAAATATTTTCTTTTGTTTCTGGAAAGGATTCATTCAGGATTATTATGATATTAGTATCTTATTTTCATTTAGAGCTATATCAAATGGATGTCAAGATTGCATTCTTGAATGGAGATTTACAAGAAGAGGTGTATATGTAACAGCCAGAAGGGCATTCAATACAAGAAAATAAAAGGCTGGTATGTAAATTAAAAAAATCTATTTATGGTCTTAAATAAACTTCCAGGCAATGGTACTTAAAGTTTAATGATATGATTGCATCCTTCGGATTTAAGAAAACATTGCTGATCAATGTATATATTTGAAAGTGAGTGAGAGTAAGTTTATATTTTTGGTTCCATATGTGGATGATATTTTATCAGCCAGCAGTGATTTAGGTTTCTGTATGAAACTAAAAGATTTTTTTTCGAACATTTTGATATGAAAGATATCAAAGATACTTCTATGTTTTTGGTATAGAAATCCATCGTCATAGAAATAAGATATTACTTGGTTTATCTCAGAAAAATTATATTACTAGGATCCTAGAAAGGATGTCAAACTGCTCATCAAGTGAAGTACCAATTGTTAAAGATGACAAATTCAATAAATTTCAGTATCTCAGGAACAAGATCGAGAGAAATCAGATAAAGGATATATCCTATGCATCTGTAGTGGGTAGTCTAATGTATGCTCAAGTATGTACTCATCCTGATATTAGTTTTGTTCTGAAAATGCTCGGTAGATATCAGAGTGATCCAGGTATGGATCACTGGAAGGCTACCAAGAAAGTGATACGATATCTTTAGGGGACTAAAGACTACATGCTCACTTATAAAATGATCGATCAGTTGAAGGTGATCAGTTATTCAGATGCATATTATCCGGTTGCCTTGATAGCAGGAAGTCTGTATCATGCTATATTTTTCTACTAGCTAGTGAAGCAATCTCATGGAAGAGCACGAAACAGTGCATTACCGCCTGCTCTACTATGGAAGTTGAATATATAAGCTACTATGAGGCTTCTTCACATGCTTTATGGTTGAAAAAATTTATCTCAGGACTAGGAGTTATGTATTTTATTTCCAAGCCATTGAGAATTTATTATAACAATTCTGCTGCAGTTTCATTCTCCAATTGTGGCAAGATTACCAATGCAAACAAGCACATTGATGTTAAATATCTTGCAGTAAATGAGAGAGTTAGTAGCCATCAAGTATCTATTGATTTTATTGGTAGTGCTTGTATGTTGGCTGATCCATTGACTAAAGGATTAATATCCAAAATTTTTAAAGAGCATGTAAAGCTTATTAGCTGTTTGTCATTGAAATATTTAATTTATAATAGAAACTTATTTGAGATCTCTTAATAGTTTATTGACTACTATTACTTTTATTTAATTATTGTTTATATATATTATGGTTGATTTTTGTCAAAATTAAAGTAAACAGAAGGATCATTTATATGGCATTGCATGGGACCATTATAACAAGCATTATGGTTTTGATAGCCTATGTACTTCAGTATAAAAGACTAGGTTAAGTAAGAATTATTGATATCATGATACATGAAAGGGAGTATGTCAATCGAGATGTATAACAGCCATGATCTGTATCAATGGTTTTTTACTTAATTAAAGTATAAAGGATTTGTTAAGGAATAGATAATTGGATAATTTTTAAAATATGAGTGCACTCGTTGAGTTAATTTCAAATTTTGATTCATTACTATTATTTTAATTTTGAAAAGTTAAAATATTTTATTTATTTTTAAAGTAAAATATTTTTATAGAATCAAAAATTATTTTGAGTGATAATATAGACCAAGTGAAAAAATGTTAGATTTAAAATCTGATATGTGACCTAATTATCAACTTATCATGATCAACTTTTGACTCGATCATAAGTACTGGACCAGAGTCCAATTTATTAAAGAGAACTATTCCCAATAAAAGTAAATAACAGGGACTAGAGTAAAACTCTAACTGAAATTTTAGTCTTTCATTAGTCTTCTGATGGGAGAGACTCATGCAGCTATAAATAAGAGGCTACCTGGTCCCTTTTCTCTAACTCTCATAACAGTGGTATGCAATTCCCCATCGATTGTCCATATAAAGAGAAGAGATGAGGAGAGAGAAGATCAGTCACCTTGTGGATAAGAAGAAGGGATATCTCAAAGGACTGCACAAGGGACATTTCAAGGACTGCGCTATCTACAGATCGGTACAATGGCTCAAGATATATCTTCCGTAATTATTATGGTTTTACATGTACATAAAAGCATGATTCAAGTATAATGGATTAAAGGTTGTCCAATATAGGTCGACATCGAAGGTCTGTTTGCAAGCTTCATTGATATGCAAGGTGGCATTATTGGCATCGGAGGCGGTGATTGATTGGATGGCAATGGGGAGGCAAAGGAGGAGGATTAAGGTTGTCACCGACCGGATAATATCATAAACTTTTGGAAGGGTTTGTTCTTTTTAGGTGGTATGCATGATGGTGCACGGTGGATGGCTGGTGGTAGGATTAGAAAGGTGGTTTTGGATGAGAGAAAATTTGATTTGCTTTGGTTTGAGTTTCTTGACCGCAAAAAAAGGGGGGAGGGGGGGGGGGGGAATAATGAGGGAATAACGGTGCATGAAAAGTGACAGGGCATGATTAAGGATGGCAATCAGATCAAGTTGGGTATATACACGTAGGATCAAATTCGGATCGGGTAATAAAAACTTCAACCTAGACCCAACCAATTTACGAAACAAGTTATAATTTAAAAGCCGAATCTGACATGTTTATTAAACAATTAATCCGATCCGTTTAACCTGTTTATTAACCAGGTAACCTGCTAACCCAACCCGTTTAATATATTTAATATATAGATAAACTGTTAACGCAATTCAAACCGATCCAACCGGTTTAACCTGTTTAATATATAGAAAAGCTGTTAACACAATCCAACCCAACCCAATCCAATCCTTTTAACCTATTTAAAATAGAACCTAGTCCAATAGTAGATGATACCTGTTACAGCCGTGACAGTGACGTGGCCAGGCTCAGGTATCGCCAAATACGAGAAAGCCACGTGTAAGTTTCCCCGGCGGAGTCAGCGCCACGTCCTCAAAGCCAGGATCGGCAAGACTACACCGCCCGACGACTGTCTAAGGCAAACCGCCCTCGCCGAGGTCGAGCTCGGCTCGGAGTTCCTCTACCACCTCATTGGCGCCCGGGCCCGGAGGGGTCCGCCCAAGTGAGGTCGGCCAAGGTCGGGCGATTTCCTGCCGCCTCGCCAGGTGTCCACCCAGGAGGGGTCCACCGAAGCCGAGGTCGGCTGACTCTCCGCCCTTCACCAGGTGACCGCCCGGAGATGGGCCCCCTCGGCCGAAGCCAGGCGACCTCCTGCCGCCTCGCCAGGTGTCCACCCAGGAGGGGTCCACCGAAGCCGAGGTCGGCTGACTCTCCGCCCTTCGCCAGGTGACCGCCCAGAGATGGGCCCACCTCGGTCGAAGCCAGGCGACCTCCTGCCGCCCTCGCCAGGTGTCCACCAGGAGGGGTCCACCTAAGCCGAGGTCGGCTGACTCTCCGCCCTTCGCCAGGTGGCCGCCCGGAGACGGGCCCACCTCGGCCGAAGCCAGGCGACCTCCTGCCGCCTCGCCAGGTGTCCACCCAGGAGGGTTCCACCTAAGCCGAGGTCGGCTGATTCTCTCGCCCTTCGCTAGGTGGGGCCGGAGACGGGCCCACCTCGGCCGAAGCCAGGCGACCTCATGCCGCCTCGCCAGGTGTCCACCCAGGAGGGGTCCACCTAAGCGAGGTCGGCTGATTCTCCGTTCTTCGCCAGTTGGCCCCCGGGGACGGGCCCAACCCAACCGAGGTCAGACCGTTCGCACGGAAAGGGCCCCGGGGAGAGAGACGGGCCCCGAGGCCGTCCCTCGGGCCGTACGAATCCCAGACGGTGCCCCGTACGGAGGGCGGCGGCACGCGGAACATCACTTGCGTCGGTCCGGCAGGACCCGCAGCTGAGAGACCCGATCCTGACGAAACAGGCCCCATAGATGGATGGCGCCCGCGCTTGGGGAAGAGAGCGCTCTCACGGAGCCCGAGGCCTGACCGGCCGCCCTGCCAGCGCCGCCCTCCCCTCTTTCTCTTCTGTCTTTGCCTTTTCCCTGCTGGGCCCGGCGGACGAGGTCAGGAAGCCGCCTGGCCTCCTTCACCAAAAAGGGGAAAGAGAAGAGGACGGGGGAGGGGAGCTTCCGAGGAGGAAAAAGACAAACGCACGACGAGGGGAGATAAAGAGGGAAGGATCTGGGGACGACAAGGTAAGCCAATTAGCCTGGGGACAAGGAGAAAGCACCGGCACAAGGCCTTGCTCCGAGAGAAAAACCAGAAATCCCGAGAGGGGAACACTGGGCGTGGGCTCGGCAAGGAGGCCCAGCCGAGATTCTGGTCCCCAGAGCGTTTCCTTCACCAGTTAACTCTCTAAGTCTGGAACCCTTTAGAGGGTCCGGCTGGGGAGTCTGTTCCTCCTCGCCGTCTACTGACTTGACCGTCGGAGCTCCCTCGCCGGGATCCCCGGCCAGGGTCCTCTAACCCCTTTGTTGCAGGTTCTCCGCAGGAAGGGAGGCTCCCTCGCCAGGCGGTCAGGAAGGATCGGCTGATCCGAGGCACGGGCGCGGCGGCGAGAGCAACAACAGATTGGCGCGCCAGGAAGGGGAGCAGGACACTAACCCCTAGTGGGAACCGGCTTTCTGCAGGTGTCACGCTCTCCAGCAATGGTGGTCACTCATGGTCGTGAGGCGTCCACCAGCCGCGTGGGGGATGTCCACTCCCCTCTGGGGGGCCACAGCCCCGAAAGGGAGCTTCCGGCTCCCCTCCTCTTCCACAGCAGCCTGCCCCGGTGGACGGATCCCTTGCGGCCATCGTCCAGCAGCTGCAGACCTTGACCTCAGCGGTCCGACAGCTTCAGCATCAGCAACGGTCCCTGGCCACTCAGCCGCAGCCAGGGACCCCCGCGGCCCGAGCCGCGGGGCAGCGTGGGAGCCTGCGCTCAATCCAGGGCAGGCCATCCCATCCAAGGGCCATCTCCAACCCCGGGGGAGCCACCAAGCTCCCGCAAAGAGAAACTATTCCGGTTCGGAGGATCACGAGAGTCGATCCCCGGCCGACGGGGCCGAAACGGCACACCGCAGCAAGCGACGCCGAGGCCAGACCTCGCGCCGAGACCGATCGGCGCCCCCTTCACCCGCAGCCTCGGTGGAAGACTCCACCGATGAAGCCATCAGGCGCCAGGCCGAGAGGCGCCTGGAGGAGCATGAGCGCAAGCTGGCGGAGTTCGCTCGCCGATTCGCCGACCTGCAGAACTCGTCGGCGGACCCGGCGGGCTACGACTCCCGCCCCCTTTCTCTGAAGAAATCCAGGCGGAACCAATCCCGAAACGGTTCCGCATGCCGCAGGTGGATCCCTACGACGGAACCACCGACCCCCTGGATCATTTGGAGAGCTATAAGGCTCTTATGAGGGTCCAGGGGGCCACCGATGCCCTTCTGTGCATCGCCTTCCCGGCAACCCTTCGGAAGGCTGCTCGAGTCTGGTTCGCCCGCCTCGAGCCCGGGTCCATTTGCTCCTTCCATCAGTTGGAAGGAAAGTTTGTGGCGCACTTCGACGCTTGTCGAAAGGTGCCAAGAGAGGTGGACAGCCTCTTTTCCATCCGCCAGCAGGACCAGGAGCTGCTCCGGGACTACATCACCCGGTTCAAGACCGCAGCACTGGAGATCTACAGCTTGGACGAACCCGTCGCCATGCTGGCCTTGAAGCGTGGACTCAAGACGTCCCGCCTAACCTATTCCCTGGACAAGAAGCCGCCCAGGACGTATTCCGAGCTCCTCCTCCGCGCCTACAAGTACATCCGAGCGGAGGAGGCCGACCGCACCCGTCGAGAGCTGGACGGGAAGACTCCAAAGAAGCCGCTCCCGAGGGACACCCGGGAGCTCGGAGGCCCGGGCCATCTGCCGACCTCCGCCCAAATCCAAGGCCGAGGGGCGAAGCCACTCCCGAGCGGAGGTACACCCCCTCCTCGCACCTCGAACGAAGATCCTCATGGAAATCGAGGGTGAGCGCTACCTCTGCCGACCTCCTCCTCAGAACCCGAGAGCCGTCCGAGACAAATCAAAGTACTGCCAGTTCCATCGCGAGCACGGGCATGACACGGAGGAGTGTCGCCATCTGAAGCGGGAGATTGAGGAGCTGATCAGGAGGGGTTACCTCAAGAAGTTCGTCAAGAACGAGGCCCCCTCTGAAGGGCAGCCGCTCGTGGCCCTACCGCCTGTCCCTGCGATCGACAACCGCCCAACGGAGAAGCCCGTGGGCATGATCTCGCGCGGGTCCTGGCCGAGCAATGAAGAGAGCCCGGGAAGTCCCGGAGAATGTAATCCCTCCCAAGGGAGGGGAAATTAATGATAATGTAAACAACGATGCCGTGGTGGTCGAGATGACCATCGCGAAGTATCCTGTACATCGAATCATGGTGGATAGTGGAAGCTCGGCTGACGTACTTTTTTACGATGCATTCTCTCGGATGAATTTGTCCCCTGAACAGCTGAAGCCAGTGCACACCCCCCTGGTAGGTTTTATAGGGGACTCAGTGGGGGTTGAGGGGGAGATCACTCTCCCGGTCACGCCGGATCCCCGCCCCGGCAAGCGACCGTCCTAATAACATTCACCGTCGTCAGGCTCCCTTCGCCTTACAACGCCATTCTCGGGCATCCCGGGCTCAACCAACTGGACGCCACCATCTCCACGGAGGCTGTTGGTGCAGTTCCCCACGCCTTCCGGGCTCGGAGAGATGAGGGGGACGATCCAGCCAGTCCCGCTCTGCCTCCAGACGGTCCCAGGCGCCAGGGGCGCGGAGCTCGCTCATGATATCGACGACCTCGATCTGAGAGAGAAGGAACCCAGGGGAGGGCCCGTAGAGCGCCTGCTGACTTTTCCCCTCGGTTCGGATCCCCTGAAGACGGTGCAAGTCGGGGCCCAGCTCCCGAGGAAGAGCGAACCCGCTTGCTGGAGTTCCTCCGCGCCAACGCTGACGTGTTCGCCTGGTCAGCAGCCGACATGCCGGGCATCCCGCCCGAGGTTATTATGCACAGGCTGAACGTGGACCCAAGTTGCCGCCCGGTCCGCCAGAAGAAGAGAAGCTTCGCCATGGAGAGGCAGAAGGCGATCAATGAGGAAGTAGAGAAGCTCCTCGCCGCCGGTTTCGTCCGAGAGGTCCAATACCCTAGCTGGCTGGCAAACGTGGTCATGGTAAAGAAGAGTAGCGGTAAGTGGAGGATCTGTGTGGACTACACCGACCTCAACCGAGCTTGCCCAAAGGACAGTTTCCCTCTTCCAAAGATCGACCAACTGGTCGACACCACCTCAGGGCATCGCCTCTTGTCGTTCATGGACGCCTTCTCCGGATACAACCAGATCCGGATGAACCCGGAGGACGAAGAGCACACTGCCTTCATAACTGACCGCGGGACTTTTTGCTACAGGATGATGCCTTTCGGCCTCAAGAACGCAGGGGCGACGTACCAACGTCTGGTCAATAAAATCTTCAAAGACCAGATAGGCTGCAACATGCAGGTGTACGTGGACGACATGCTGGTGATGAGCAAACTCGATTCGGACACGTGGCCGACTTGACGGAGACGTTCGGCAACCTCCGGCGCCATCAGATGAAGCTGAACCCGGCAAAGTGCGCTTTCGGCGTCTCCGCCGGTAAGTTCCTGGGGTTTATGGTGACTCAGAGAGGAATCGAGGCCAACCCGGAAAAGGTCCAGGCCATCCTGGACATGGAGCAGCCCGCCTCCAAGAAGCAGGTGCAACGATTGACCGGCCGAGTCGCGGCCCTTAGCCATTTTATTTCCAGGTCGGCGGACCGCTGCCGTCCCTTCTTCAAGGTGCTGAGGAAGATGAATGGCTTTGCTTGGACCAAGGAGTGTCAGTAGGCCTTCGAGGAGCTGAAGAAGACACTCGCCTCGCCACCTTTACTGTCCAGGCCCGAGGAGGGGGAGGAGCTTGCCCTCTACCTGGCGGTTACCCCGGAGGCCGTCAGCTCTGTCTTGGTCCGAACCGACGACCAGGGGCTCCAGCGACCGGTTGTACTATACCAGCAAACTTCTCCGAGATGCGGAGCTCAGGTATTCCCGGCCCGAGAAACTTGTTTTTTGCGCTAATAGTGTCTGCCCAGCGTCTCAGGCCCTACTTCCAAGCGCACCCCATCGCCGTCTTGACGGACCAACCGCTGAAAGCGGTGCTCAGCCGACCCGATACTTCGGGACGATTGGCCAAGTGGGCACTGAAACTCAGCGAGTTCGACATTGCATACAGGCCAAGGTCGGCCATGAAGGCACAGGTGCTGGCCAATTTCTTGGTCGAATGTGCAGGCTTGGGCAAGGAGCCCGAGGAATGCCCATCGGCCCGGCCGATGGAGGTTGGCACCGATGAGCCCGGAGAGGATGCCTGGATCCTCCATGTGGACGGAGCCTCGAACTCCGGCGGGAGCGGAGCTGGGCTCATCCTTGCCAACGGCGACGGGGTCGTCGCCGAGTGTGCACTCCGTTTCCAATTCCCCGCGACAAATAACCAGGCGGAGTACGAGGCACTTCTTGCTGGACTGAGAGTCTCCCGCGAGCTGGGCGTGACCAACCTCAGAGCTTTCACTGACTCCCAGCTCGTAGCGGGGCAGGTATCCGGGGAGTACGTCGCGCACGACCCCCAAATGGCGAAGTACTTGGAGCTCGTCAAGGCGGGCGCGTCTAAGTTCCACCGCTTCAACATCTTCCACATCCCCCGCGGGGAGAACGCCCGTGCGGACGCCCTCTCCCGGCTGGCGACCCTGCCGGACACGATGCTGGGACGCGCTCATGTGGAGCGCCTTGAGGTCCCAAGCCTCGAAGCACCGGTGGAGGTCCATCAGGTCAGCCAGGAGCCCAGCTGGATGGACAAGTACGCTGCGTACATCGCCAGCGGCACCCTGCCGGAGGACCGACAGGCGGCTCGCCTCATCAGGAAGAAGGCCGTGCGCTTTGTCCTGATGGACGGGCAGTTGTATCGGAGATCCTACTCCTACCCCCTCCTCAAGTGCGTAGGACCCACAGAAGCCAAGCTTGTGCTCCAGGAGATTCACGAAGGCATCTGCGGGAACCACGTGGGGGGCAGGGCATTGGCGTACAAGGCCCTCCGTCAGGGCTACTTCTGGGAAACAATGAAGGAAGACGCCGCCCGACTTCGTGAAGAAATGCGACCGGTGCCAGCGTCACGCCACGGTGCAGCGGCAACCCTCCAACCCAATCTCTCAGCTCTCAGCCCCCTGGCCGTTCGCCCAGTGGGGGATGGACCTCCTGGGCCCATTCCCGCCGGCGTCTGGCCAGCGGAAGTTCTTGATAGTGGCTATCGATTACTTCACGAAGTGGGTCGAGGCCGAACCCTTGGCGAGGATCACCGAAGCAAACGTCGCCAGGTTCTTCTGGAAGTCCATCGTCTACCGCTTCGGCCTCCCCCACACTGTGGTCACCGACAATGGACGCCAGTTCGACTGCCGGGAATTCAAAGAATTCTGCAGCGACCTCGGCATCAGGCATCGCTTTACCTCGGTGGCGCACCCTCAGACCAACGGGGAGGCCGAAGTCACGAACAGGACCATTCTTCAGGGCCTCCGCACGCGGCTGGACCAGGCCAAGGGCAGGTGGGCCGATGAGCTTCCCAGCATCCTTTGGGCATACCACACCACACCAAGGACGGCTACCGACGAAACTCCATTCAACCTCGTCTTCGGAGCCGAGGCAGTCATCCGATCGAGCTCAGCCTACCCACGCTGCGCGTGGAGCAATACGACGAGACAGAAAACCCGGCCAGGATGATGCTCAACCTAGACCTTCTCGAGGAAACAAGGACAGGGCCCGAATCCGAATGGCGGCGTACCGGCAACGTGTTGCCAGATATTACAACTCCCGAGTGCGGCCTAAGGTTTTTCGTCCCGGAGACTTGGTCCTCCGGCGCGCCGAAGCCTCCCAACCACGGGAATGCGGCAAGCTATCGCCCAACTGGGAAGGCCCGTATCGGGTGGCAGAAGCCCTCCCTCATGGAGCATATTACTTGGAAGAATTGGGAGGCGCCAGGTTCCCCGGACGTGGAACTCCTCAAACCTGAGAATGTACTACCAGTGATGTAAGGCTCCCAGTTTCTGTAACAAAGCTTCCCCACTTCAAGCACTCCCTTCTAACTTCGACGAAGAAGGCCTGCGGCATCGAGCTCAGTCCGGAAGATCCTGGGCTTCGGCCTGGAAGGTGGCACCGAACCCAGTTCGTCCACGCGAGCCCGGAGCACAGCTCGGCAAGCCGCGCAAGGCTTGAGAAAGCCTGCGGCATCGAGCTCAGTCCGGAAGATCCTGGGCTTCGGCCTGGAAGGTGGCGCCGAACCCAGTTCGCCCACGCAAGCCCGGAGCACAGCTCAGCAAGCCGCGCAAGGCTTGAGAAAGCCTGCGGCATCGAGCTCAGTCCGGAAGATCCTGGGCTTCGGCCTGGAGGGTGGCGCCGAACCCAGTTCGCCCAGCAAGCCCGGAGCACAGCTCAGCAAGCCGCGCAAGGCTTGAGAAAGCCTGCGGCATCGAGCTCAGTCCGGAGGTCCCAGGCTTCGGCCTGGAAGACGGTGCAGAAACCGTGTTACCTGCGCGAGCATGAAGGCAACCCAAAGTCGGGCCCGCTTAAGGCTTGCCCTGCTGCGACGCGACTCAGCAGGCCCCATCCTTCGATTTGAGCAATGGGAGGACCAGGCCTGCAGTTATTCCAAGTGTTCCAGACCGACATCTCAGAAAGAAAAGAAGAGAAAAGTGAGACGAAACAACGACCAAGGTTTCGATAAAGATTAGATCTTCATTGACATAAGTAGTCGGTACAAGCTGGGAGCCCGACAGGCCGGGACTCCCCAAAAACAAAAACAACACGAAACAAAAACAACATAAGTAAAGCAGAGGAAAGACAGTGCGGGATCACTGGGATGTGGGGTCGGAGCCATCTGCCGGAGGCGCGGGTGCTGCGTCCTCGACTTCTACAGCGGCCGGCTCCTGGGGCTGTTCCGGGGCCGCGGCATCGCTGGTCGACGGCGCCGCAGGTGTCGCTTCGACCGTGCCGGGAGCCCTGCTCTCACCCCCTGGCCTCCTGCCACCGACTACAACTCCGCTCAGGTCCAGCTGGGGGAAGAAGGCCCCCACCTTCTCCCGGCACATCCGAAACCCCTTCAGGAAGGAGTCCACGGCGGCCTCCCGGACTTCCGACGTGTACTCGTCGGAAGCACGGAATTTGGGGACAGCCTCTTGCGCCTCCCGCTTGGCTGCCTCCAGGAGCCCGTTGACGTACGCGCTCCGGTCCTTCACCGCGGCCACATCTCGCCGGGCCCCCTCCAGCTGGCGCTCCAGCCATTGGAAATGGGCCTGCAGGCGGGCCTTCTCCGCCGCCTCCTCCTCAGTTCGGCGCTGGTTGGAGGTCCGCTCCTCCAACAAGGAGGCCTCCAACTCCCTGTTCCGCTCCTTGGAACGTGTCAGGTCGGACTGGAGGGCCTGCTTGTCGGCTCGCAGCTCGGCGCCCTTCTCCATTAAGTCCTTGACGTCGGCCGCGAGCTTGCCGAGTTTCTGCTCCCGCTCGGAGTCTCTCTTGGCGTTCCCTACGAGGAAATTCCTCAGTAGAGGACGTCGTTCCCGATCTGCAATGGCAAAAGCGACACAGGTCAGAGCAAAGGCAGGTAAGTCTCGAGATAGGAAAAGGAAAAGGAAGAAGCTCGGGCTTACCGTGAAGAGCTGCGGAAGGATGCCGAGCAGCGCGTCCGCGTAATCCCGGCCGCCCCGGGCTCGGCGGTCCCGGGCGGTGGAAGCGTACTCCATCATCTTCTCCGCCAGCCCCCTGTCAAGGATGACCGAGTCCCGGTGGGTGATCACCGGCGCCGGGGCCTTCGGGCCGGTCCCTGCGGCAGCTGCCCCCTCAGCCGAAGCCGCAACCGACGGGCCGGCGATCGCCACAGGCGGTGCTGTCGAGCTGGCAGCGACGACGGGCCCGGCGATGGGCGGAGCGGCAGACGCTGGAGCTCTCTCTGCGGCGCCACCAGGTCGCGCGGCCGAAGTATCAGCGACCCCGCCCTGAGGTGGCCTGGGCGGGGAAATGACGGCAACCGGGCCGGGCACGGTCGCCGCCACGACCTCCTGGCTCGTCTCCGTGCGAGCCCTCTTCGCTGCGGGCTCGTCTACCTCCACGACGTCCCACTGGGCCGCCCCCTCCAAGAGGTTCTCCAATGAAAACTTCATCCCTGCGAGACAAAAGAGACAGAAAGTCAGCCGGCTCGGTTATGAAGAGAGGGGGGGGCAGAGGTCAATGCGGGGCCAAATCTCACCAGTCTCACGGATGGGACTGATACCGGCCTCAAAAAGATTCTGCTCAGAAAGCAGAACCTCGAGCGCCGAGACCTCGTCGCCCAGGAGCTGGGTATAGGACTCCTGGTCCGCCGGCTCGACCCGGGAGTTTCGGTTCGGGGTCCGGTCCGGTTCACTCCAGGCCCAGTCGACGTCATCGACCGAAGCGAAGAAAAATCGGCTCTTCCATCCCTTGACCGAGGAAGGGAGGTCGAACCGGAGACACCTAGGCCGGGGTGAAATGTACACCAACCGTCATCGGTGGAGCACTTCTTCAGGGTGAACAAGGCCCTGAAGAGAGAAAAGCGGACGACGAACCCGTGGAAGTGGCAGAAAACAATGAAGGAGAAGATGACCCGAATGGCATTAGGAGCCAGCTGGGCCGGGACGAGCCGAAAGTGGCTGAGGAAGGAAAGAAAGAAAGGATGCAGAGGAAACCGAAGACCCCCAAGGAGGAAGTCTTCGTAGAAAGCTATGCGGCCGGGGCCGTTCATGGTGACGCGCTCCCCGGACCGTGGGACAAACAGACGAATAGACCCCGGGATGCCATAGGCATCCCGGAGCAGAGAAAGATCACCTTCGGTCATGGTGGAGGCATGACCGGAGGGACCGGCAGGAAGAGAAGGCGGAGCAGGAAGAGAAGGCAGAGCAGGAAGGGAACGGAGGGGCACGGCAGGTGCAACCGGGGGGACCGGATCCCCCTGGGGATGCCGATGGTGACACCCCCGGGTTGCAGACGCCGGCGGACCTCCTCCGGGATTGTCTCCTCATCTGAGGAGGAAGAAGATGGAGTCCTCGGCCGGGATGGACCGGCCTCGTCCGGGTTGGAAGAGACATGGCGACGGCGCGCCATAGAAAAGGAAAAGACAAGAAGATCGGAAAGGAAATGAGAGAGAAGGAGGGGGGCTAGAGGAGAAGAAGGAGGCACTCATCGAAAATGCACAGACGAGCGCGAGCAATAGGAGTTGTTAGCCTACAGCAAACCGCCCACGAAGTAAGGGAAAAGGACTCGTTCTGGAAAGTCCCCTCCCTTTCAAACTCAGCCGACAGCAGCCATACCCGTCATTCCGCCTCAGGCCACTGGATGGTCGCCACGTGGGCGCACGCCCGACACCGACGCCTCGTTAGCAGAGTAACGGCCTCTGCCTCGAAGCGACGCATTGATTACGGGCAAGTGGGCGACGCATGGCGGCTGCCCGTAGGTCTTCAGCCGCATCGAGCCATGGTGACCAGGATCGTGGCAATTATGATGCAAGATCTTCGCCTCTCCACGTCATGTCCGCATTTAATCCCGACGTTCCGTTCTGCGATGCCCCGACGGAACGGCGGGCTGGGGGGCAACTGTTACAGCCGTGACAGTGACGTGGCCAGGCTCAGGTATCGCCAAATACGAGCAAGCCACGTGTAAGTTTCCCCGGCGGAGTCAGCGCCACGTCCTCAAAGCCAGGATCGACAAGACTACACCGCCCGACGACTGTCTAAGGCAAACCGCCCTCGCCGAGGTCGAGCTCGGCTCGGAGTTCCTCTACCACCTCATTGGCGCCCGGGCCCGGAGGGGTCCGCCCAAGTGAGGTCGGCCAAGGTCGGGCGATTTCCTGCCGCCTTGTCAGGTGTCCACCCAGGAGGGGTCCACCGAAGCCGAGGTCGGCTGACTCTCCGCCCTTCGCCAGGTGACCGCCCAGAGATGGGCCCACCTCGGCCGAAGCCAGGCGACCTCCTGCCGCCTCGCCAGGTGTCCACCCAGGAGGGGTCCACCGAAGCCGAGGTCGGCTGACTCTCCGCCCTTCGCCAGGTGACCGCCCGGAGATGGGCCCACCTCGGCCGAAGCCAGGCGACCTCCTGCCGCCTCGCCAGGTGTCCACCCAGGAGGGGTCCACCTAAGCCGAGGTCGGCTGACTCTCCGCCCTTCGCCAGGTGGCCACCCGGAGACGGGCCCACCTCGGCCGAAGCCAGGCGACCTCCTGCCGCCTCGCTAGGTGTCCACCCAGGAGGGTTCCACTTAAGCCGAGGTCGGCTGATTCTCCGCCCTTCGCCAGGTGGCCGCCCGGAGACGGGCCCACCTCGGCCGAAGCCAGGTGACCTCCTGCCGCCTCGCCAGGTGTCCACCCAGGAGGGGTCCACCTAAGCCGAGGTCGGCTGATTCTCCGTTCTTCGCCAGTTGGCCCCGGGGACGGGCCCAACTCAACCGAGGTCAGACCGTTCGCACGGAAAGGGCCCCGGGAGAGAGAGACGGGCCCCGAGGCCGTCCCTCGGGCCGTACGAATCCCAGACGGCGCCCCGTACGGAGGGCGGCGGCACACGGAACATCACTTGCGTCGGTCCGGCAGGACCCGTAGCTGAGAGACCCGATCCTGACGAAACAGGCCCCATAGATGGAAGGCGCCCGCGCTTGGGGAAGAGAGCGCTCTCACGGAGCCCGAGGCCTGACCGGCCACCCTGCCAGCGCCGCCCTCCCCTCTTTCTCTTCTGTCTTTGCCTTTTCCTGCTGGGCCCGGCGGACGAGGTCAGGAAGCCGCTTGGCCTCCTTCACCAAAAAGGGGAAAGAGAAGAGGACGGGGGAGGGGAGCTTCCGAGGAGGAAAAAAGACAAACGCACGACGAGAGGAAATAAAGAGGGAAGGATCTGGGGACGACAAGGTAAGCCAATTAGCCTGGGGACAAGGAGAAAGCACCGGCACAAGGCCTTGCTCCGAGAGAAAAAACCAGAAATCCCGAGAGGGGAACACTGGGCGTGGGCTCGGCAAGGAGGCCCAGCCGAGATTCTGGTCCCCAGAGCGTTTCCTTCACCAGTTAACTCTCTAAGTCTGGAACCCTTTAGAGGGTCCGGCTGGGGAGTCTGTTCCTCCTCGCCGTCTACTGACTTGACCGTCGGAGCTCCCTCGCCGGGATCCCCGGCCAGGGTCCTCTAACCCCTTTGTTGCAGGTTCTCCGCAGGAAGGGAGGCTCCCTCGCCAGGCGGTCAGGAAGGATCGGCTGATCCGAGGCACGGGCGCGGCGGCGAGAGCGGCAACAATACCAATAAAACAATTTTACCCGGTTCAATCAAGAATTCAAATTGAATCCCGAAATTGAACTTGAAGGACTCCAAATTAGAAACAAACAAGTAAATTATTAAGAAAGAAAAACCGTACTCATCGAGAAAGGACCAATAGATGTACCGTGATCCTCATCGAAGTTGCGAGATGGGTCTGGGTGCTCATCAAGAATCTCAAATAACTCATCGATTGTATTGGAGAGATCCATTGCATTGGAATAGAGGAAGAGGGCACCCGTCGGGTTCCCTACCATGTCCCCACCAGTGTCGCACAGGATCATGGGAAGACAAAATCCTAGACTTTGCCACCCTCCGCCCCACCCCTGACCAGGTCCAAAAGTTCCGTTCCTCCAAGTCCTAATTTGATCGCCTTGCGGTCACACCGATCCAAGGGGGTTCTCATCGACCATCAAAAATACTAGAAGAAGAGAGAGAGAGAGAGAGAATAGAGAATTGAGGGGTTAACATGGAAGAGGGTAGGAAAGTTGAGGGAAGAAGCAGGTGGTGAATGGGGTGAGGTGGTTTCGACGAAGTATAAATAAAGGGGAGGCTGGGTTGGGGTAAAGAAGAGGAAAGAGTGGCATGTTGGGAGAAGGGAGAGGGGTAAAAGGTAATATACTCCAAAGAGCTCGTTTGATGGATGAAGAGGAAGAGAGTTAGGGTTAATGTATTACTAGGTTAGCCACTGCCAGAATAAGCAAGGAGTCAAACTATGGAAAGATCCAAAATCCTTCGCTCCTTTCAAGTTTCAACGTGGAAGAACTCAAGCAAGTTTAGAATGGCACTCCCAACCCATCTCGCTGGTCGGCTAGGCCCAGTGCGAAGCAACAAGGATCTTAGTTAGGCCTGTGGGCTGTGGGCCTACTACCTTAAATAGGTTATGCAACCCGACCTGATATGAACGCATATAAATCCGTATATTAAACGGGTTAAATAAGTCAAGACTTGAAACTTGAATTTGACATGTATATAAACCCGTATATTAAATGGGTTGAATAAGTCAAGGACTTGAAACTTGAATTTGACATGTATATAAACCCGTATATTAAACGGGTTAAATAAGTCAAGGACTGAAACTTGAATTTGACATGACTATATATTAAATGGATTAAATGGATTGATCCATTTATAATTCAAAACCATGTAAGCTCAATCTAAATTGTTTAAAATTGGGTCAAACACAAGTTGGATTGGCGGGTCGGATCATATTTTGCCACTTCTAATTATGAGGATTAATCCTTGAATAATGGACCTACGCTAAACTTTTATTAACTATTAAAGTGGAAACTATGGCCATTATATGCCAATTTTGGACCTTGATTTGTCGATAACATACTTGCTGTTACCATGATTTTTAATTTTGAAAATGGACAGCAGCGAAAGAATAATGGTATTTTTGCTCAAGCCAAATGCTAATTTGCATCGAACAACTTTATTTTAATTTCAATTTTTAATATTTTTTATTTAAATGAATAATGAAAATATTAGGTGTTGCATGTCCATTACTCTTGCTGTACACAGTATTTTGAGGTACCTTGGGTGCCTCGGATATAGATTCATAATCCAACTTCAGATATGGATACATTGCCCACCAAACTGTTCATCAACAAGAACCTGCTGCCAAGGCATCTTCACAGTTCAATGGCCAGACATTGTGTCCCGGTCTATCGGTCCATCACCAACCTATTTGATGACCCATCGACTCCTCCATCCCGGTCTATCGATCCATCACCAACCTATTTGATGACCCATCGACTCCTCCGAGCCATGTGCCAAGGCATGCTGCACTTGCTAGCCTTTAACGTGTCCGTCCTCGTGTGACCAACTTTCGGAATTTCAGATCTCTGATCTCCCAAATCGAGAAAATAATGGTCCCATTCCCATGAAGCCACTGATAGTCATGGCTCCCCATGATCCCTAAAGTAGATCATGATGATAATGCCACATTGGTGCGATCATGGCTCAATGCTCTCAGAGTTCCCTGTTTGGCTCAGCTCCCATCTATAAATAACAAAGTCTCCAAGGATCAGATCTTTGACTTTAGCATTGGAAGGTTTTCGTCGAAACCAACTTCAACTGAAAACTTTATTTTGCAAGTTACTCCAGCGACGATCCAAGCAATCAGTACCTCCTCCAACCTCTAGCCAGAATCTATTGCAACTCACAAGCTACTAGAATAGAAATGAAAATTAAATAGCAGCCAATCATTTAAATTTCCACCATGCATAGCAATAGCTCGAAGCACCTCTGACCATTAAAGTGATCATAATTTCACACCCATCTTGAGTTTCGACATTGTTTGCGTTGGAGAAAATTGCATGCTTACATTAACAATCTTTGTAGTCTTTGCTTCACCAACACATGCCAGTCCAGGTTCTTACATCCAAAGTTCACCCATATCAACCAACTATAATAAATAATCAAGAACATTATATTGATCAAGATCTAATTAATTATTTACGCATGACACCTGGGAAGATCATAATAGGTCACTTGTCATCCATACAAGAAACTATACATGGATAGTTCATTACCGGATTTAACCCACCAATAGAAGTTATTTAGAACAAAGAAGTCATTTAGACGCAACCAACAAAAGAAAGTACTTATTGCTGTATAAAGCCTTTTGCATTAAAAATGCAAGAAGATTTTATTTGGATTCTCTAAACTTCTTAGAAGATTACAATAGTATTTGCACCAAGCGGGCTCTTTTAATCTCTTATCTTAGAACCAGGCAGGGGATTGATCTATCACTCAGTAAAATTCAGTCCTCATTTTGGAGGTGGGTAAAAGAATCGGGACGTTCTACAAGGATTCTGTAACCAGTTTAAACCATGATCAACCACAAGAGGAAGACATGTGCAAGGGTCAGCTAATCAGAAAGGCCACATTTTTCACCATAAACAATCAACACACCATCATGTAAACTACTTTGCAAGATTCATCAATTTCTACTCTGATACATCATCACATCTACCGCATTATTACATCACTAGAAATGCTACAATGTTGTAATCTACTCACCCACCAGGAGTACTCTTATCCTGGAAGTCTTATTATTGTTTACAAATAGTGACTTTCAGGTGTCAATCTTTGCTGCAAGAACTGACAATGAGACATGGATGACTACTCATCCACTATAAGCTGTGTAAGTACCTGAAAAACTGAATTTGCCGATTTATCAAAATTGGGATTCTGCCTTCTTGCACTACAATCCTCATTCAACAAAAATTAATGAGAAAATCCATCTACGAACGGCTGGCAGTGCTTCTGAGTCGGGCTAACGCTGCCACCGCGGCTGATTTTAAGCGCCTCCAGAGCCTTCTGTATCTCTAGGGTCATCGCACTGTCGACACTACCTGAGGATATCTTTCTGTGGGACTTCTGTAGATGGAGCTTGAGTGAGCTGCTGCTCAGGCCTGCATTCTTCCCACACATGGGGCATACCTTCATCATTGGTTTCTTCTGCTGCCACTCCATCGAAACTTTCCCATATAGCCTCTTGTCAAGATCCAAGAGGGTTTTAGCAAAGCCATCATTTGGCTGGGCTCGGCGGTGCACTTTCTTTAGCTTGTTCCAAGCTTCTAAAAGAGTAAGCTTCCTGGAGATGGTAATGGCATCTAAGAATCAAACCTAACCAAAGGTTTCTTTGAGAGAAAGAACCTGACTAAATGCTTATATTTTATAATTAAGTGAAAGATCATCTTGGTCATTCTTACTTTCTTAGCATTAAGTAAGCAAGCACCACTGTTGCACTTCGACTTCTCCCCTCAAAACAATGGACCAATACCTTTCCACCCAAGTGCTCAACATAATCAATGAAGTCCGAAGCATCTTCAAAGATATCATTAATGTCCTCATCATCATTGTCACTAATCTGCAGGCATGCCATCAAATTGCTATCGGTACCAAGTAGTGAAATGGCATGGGATTTGCATATAACCAACAAAGTTTCCTGATCACACATGACTGCATGCAGCAAAATTCATCAAAGATACACATGACCGCTTACCAGGCATTCATCGAAGATAATTCTCTTAAAATTATAATGTGAAATCAATCAGCATGTTTCAGATATACTGAAAAAGTCCATGATAGTTTATTTTTATTTGCAGACATGGAGAAAGGCAGATCCTGCAAGCCAAAAATCCTCCTTCTCAAGTAGTTGAACATAAGGTTTACACTAGTCCGAGATCTTTCACCATTTGTAGAAGAACAATGGAGAACTTGGGAGCAAAGAGAAAAGCTTTCACTAGATTTGGGGACAAATTGAAAAAGAGAGCTTCTGAAACACAAGTTTGAAAGAACTTGGCAAAGTTCTTGCAGCTTCACTTCTACAAGCTTACACGCATTGAGTCCAAACTGGTTGGATGGGTAGAAAATTAATGGCCTAGGGAAGAGATGGGTGTTCTTTTTTTTTTTTGGTAGAAAAGATGGGTGTTTGGAGTGGTATAAATTAAGTAGCTTCACATTTCAACCTCGGTGGCACCGGCTCACATGCCAGCCACCAGAAGGAAAACAATCAGCCTACAAACCTAGCACAATTGCATAATAATAATTCTTCTTTTAAAAAAAATTAAAAAAATATAAAAAAAAAAAAACTAACAAATGAAATGACCAGGGTTCCGCAAAAAATTTAAAATTTAAAAGCTAGGTATTGGTGCATCTATTTCATATGATAGCAACCATGAGCCTGTCTAAAGCTAAATTCCCTCAATTTTCATCATAAACCAACATATCAGAGTAATTCATCATTATTAACAACAATAACAGTACACAATACATAATAAAGCAAATTTGTCAAGTTTAGCAACCATCTCATAGTAACTTCTCGTTCTTTTCCTTTCTTCTCTTTATAGATAAGAATGCTAATATTTGAAAGAATCACATGACAATGAAACAAACAGCAAGTAGTCAATCATATCAAACCAATGACTATACCAAGGCTAATAAGTCTACTGTATTTGTAACAAACTAAAACTGGTATGTATGAAATATTCTATGCATTTTATGCTTATAATAACAAAATAATATTGATACAACACTTTGATACATTTCTAACTAAATTACATCAATAATCCCAAAAATGTTACTGTACAATATTTAGTTATTTACTATTCTCAAAAAGAAAAAAATATTATATTATATTTATGGAAGAGAAAAACTTTGTTGAAACAAGTCCAATGATTATTTTCTATAGAATGCAAACAACTATCATCAATATCCTGCAAGCCTTCACGGAAGAATGGAGTCAACCATGAAGCTCCATTCAAATTCCAAATTTGAGGTCCCATTGAAGGATTGAGCAAATGTTTATGACAGTGTAAAAGTTAATAACAATGCTCTGGCAAAATAAAAAACTAGGCAAGAAAATGGCTGCTACAAAACTGTTGGGATATGCCGATTCAAGTACCAGACAATTATCAGTTCGACCGCCCGCCAAATCTTTTTCGAACCGTACATTTAGACCGAAACACCCGGAGAGAGACACGAGAATGGATGAAGCAGCAGCTCGACCCCCGTCACATCGTAGGCCCAGTCTTCGGCCTTATCTGAGGATCTTGATCCCGAAGATCGATCTCCTGTGCACTGTTGAAAGAAGCCGACTCGAAGAAGACAAGTCCGAAGGCGATGCCAGATCCGCCCTACGATCCATTCTGAAGGGAAAAGCTTCGTGACAAACGGCCGAAATACCTTCGGACTTTCCCGGCGAGGCAGGACGAAGACATTTTGACGACACAACAATAGCCCCTCATAAAGAGAAGGCCAAGAAGCGGACCTCCGATCGACTCCATAATGACGGAAGCGGATACAGCGGTTATAAGCGGTCACCTGACCACTACCTCCAAATCATAACTGCTTCGGAATGGCCACGTAGCCGCTAGCTCCAACTCCAACGCCTCCAGCCTAGCCAGTATCTTTTGGTAACCGCCTATGGTTACAAGCAGGATGAAATTGATTAGTCTCCATCTTAATCATAGGGCGAAAGTACCGAATGACAGACGGGCCCAACCGCTATAAATACTGGTAAGAGAGGATACTCGAGGTAAGGAAAAAAAATCCTTAAGAAGAGAACAACTCTTTCTTCCCTAGCTACCATTTTTCTCTTCAGAAATGCTCTCCATTCTGTTACTGGAACCTACCCCTGACTTAGGCATCAGAGTGTCCCCCACTGGAAAAAATCCGGTCAGGGACCTGTTTTGCAGGTGAACAGGGGAGCGAACAGGTGATCCAGCAGCTCCGTCCGGTCAAGGAAGGTTCTACGCCAATAGATTGGCACACCAGGTAGGGGAAAATCTAGGCATCCACTGCTAACCCCCCCCTTTTTTAAAAAAATGAGAGTAAAAAGAGATCCCGATGGCAAAAGGAAGAACTCAAAACGCTTCGACAAGCAGGGGTTGTCCTCCCTTTCACAGGAACGACCCGCCAGCAGAGAACGATGTCCCGCCTCCCGCGCTCATCGTGGGACAGCAGCAATTTGAGACCCTTCTGAACCAAGTCAACGCTCTTACGGCCATGGTTCAAAATTTCCAGGATATAGCCCTCTAGGTAGGACATCTGCCAACCATATCCAGACATAGTCATCAATCCCGGAGGAAAGAAGATCATCAACCCGGGTCTACCCATCTCTCTCTCCGAGACCACCCCTCTCCCGAGGGCCACAACTCTCGGAATCCGAAGTCCACCGATCCCCTGTGGAGGGGAAAGAGATCTAGGCGATCTTCCTCCGTTTCCTCTGAAGATTCCACTCCAGAAGGAGATCTGCCGAAGGAGGCCCGCCCCGATTACGAGAAAAAGCTTAAAGTCCCTCGAATTGGAGGTTGCGAAACTTCAGGACCAGAGGAAAGATGGTAGCCTCGTGGCTTACGAGTCACGTCCTCCGTTCACCCCTCATGTCATGGCCGAAATCGTTCCTCGGCACTTCAGGGTTCCTCAGATGAACCTTACGACGGTATCACTGATCTGCTCGATCATCTGGACAGTTTTAAAGCCCATATGATGATTCAAGGGATCTCAAACGTACTATACTGACTTGCCTTTCCTGCCACTCTGAAGAAGGCGGCTCGAATGTGGTACTCGAGCATACGTCCAAGTACTATCGACTTTTTTTCTGACCTCGAAAAGTTGTTCGTCTTGCATTTCAGGACCTGTCGCAAGACGTCCCGAAACACGGACACCCTATTCCTCCTTCACCAGAATGAAGGAGAAAGCCTACGAGACTATATCTCCAGGTTCAACTCGGCTACCCTCAAGATCCCTAATCTCAACGAGCATGTGGCCATATCCGCATTAAAGAAGGGGCTCCGATCATCTAGGCTTACTTTCTTCCTGGATAAGAAGTTTCCCACAAGCTACGCTGAACTCCTATCAAGGGCTCAGAAATATGCTAATGCTGAGGAGCAGACGGCAAATCGACGACTAGCTGAAGGAAAACTCATTCCAAAGAAGAAGAATAGCAGAGGGCTGGATCCCCCTACACCCAACAACACAACAACAGTAATAGCTCCAATCGATGGCGAAGTCCCAAGCCCAGAGCATTGGGTGGAAGATTCAACTCCTATACCCCCCTCAATCTCCCTAGGAAGAGAATTCTAATGGAGATAGAAAAAGAGAATTATCTCCAACGGTCGCGTCCTATGAAGGCATCCTCTTCTGTGAGGAATCAAAGCAAATATTGTAGATTTTATCGAGACCACGGCCATAACACCGAGGAGTGCATCCAACTTATAGATGCCATTGAAGATCTCATCAAGAGGAGCTACTTGGGGCGATACGTCAACGCCCAGTACCTAGGCCTAAGGCCACGGCCCCCCAGAGGGCCCCTGAAGAAGCTGAGCTACCGAACCAAAGACCCACCAACGGCAACGTGGGAATGCTGCATCGGCCAATCAACCGAAAAAGAGCCGAAGACGATGCCCCGAAACGGCTCAAGGACAACAACTCCATACTCTTCTCCGACGATGACCTTGTGGGGGTTTAACTCTCACATGATGATCTAGTTGTAATATTGGCCATTGTGGCCAACTACGATGTAAGGCGTATCCTAATTGATAACGGAAGCTCCGCAGACGTCTTACTCTACGATGCATTCTCCTGAATGTGTTTACCTAGAAACAAGTTACAAAGGTCTCTTATACCGCTCACCGACTTCGGAGGCAATCAAGTCGACGTAGAGGGCGAAATAATACTACCCGTAACCCTCGGTACCGAACCCCGATGGAAGACACTGCCAATTAATTTCACGGTAGTCCGGACCCCTTCGGCCTACAACGTGATCTTGGGACGGCCTATCCTGAACAAATTTCGAGCCATAGTGTAGTGCGGTTCCCCACCAGGAGTGGGGTCGGAGAAGCAAAGGGAGACCGAGGGGCCGCACAACAGTGCCTGATGATCCAGGACAAACAAGCAGTCAATCCCACAACTTCAGATCAATTGGATCCAAGGGACCCAACCGTAGACTGTGGCGAGCCTATAGAAAGAATCATTTCGGTACAGTTAACTGAAGAGGACCCCACCAAAGTTGTGCATGGAAACCTGCTTGATGAAGAAACAAAAGCGAGGCTAATCTACTTTCTCAGGAACAACGCTGACGTCTTTGCTTGGTCAGCTTAGAATATGTCTGGGATTCTAGCCGAAGTGATTACTCATCGGTCGGAAGTTATCCTTGAATACAAGCCGATCCGACAGAAGAGGAATTTCGCCCCAGAGAGGCAACAGGCGATAGATGAAGAAATAAACAAGCTCCTTAAGGCGGGATTCATTCAGGAGGCCCACTACCCCGAATGGCTGGCCAACGTGATAATGGTAAAGAAAACTAGTGGTAAATGGAAGATCTGCATCGATTACATAGACCTCAACAAAGCATGCCCGAAGGATAGCTTTTCTTTACCAAAGATTGACCAATTGGTCGACGCCACCGCAGGCCATCAGTTATTAAGCTTCATGGATGCCTTCTCTGGGTACAACCAAATCCGAATGGACCCTCGGGATGAAGAAAAGACTGCCTTCGTTACCAAAAAAGGCCTTTCCTGCTACAAAATGATGCCATTCGAACTGAAGAACGCCGGGGCGACGTTCTAGAGGCTAATCAACAAAGTGTTTAAAGAACAGCAAGGAAGGAACATGGAGGCTTACGTCGACGACATGATCGTGAAGAGCCTCTTTAAAAAAGACCATATCAAAGACCTGGAAGAGTCATTCAACGCCTTACGGCGCCATCAGATGAAGCTGAACCCAACAAAGTGTGCTTTCGGGGTAACCTCGAACAAATTCTTGGGGTTCCTCGTTACCAAGCAAGGAATCGAAGCAAATCCTGAAAAGTTCCAAGCAATCCGGAATATGAGACACCCTACCTGTAAAAAGTACAACAACTGACGGGAAGAGTTGCTTCTTTAAGCAGATTCATTTCCCGGTCGGCTGAGAGTGTCTCTCTTTCTTCAAGGTACTCCAACAGTCTCGGGACTTCGAATGGACCGAGGACTGCCACCTTGCCTTTGAGGAATTGAAGAAGTATTTGGAGATGCCACCCTTTCCAAACCTCGCGAAGGAGACTCTCTACCTGTACCTCTTCGCAACGGACGAAGCAGTTAGTTCAGTTCTCGTCCGAAAAGAGATAGACGGCCTCCATAAGCCGATCTACTACATGTCTTACACGATGTTGAGGTAAGGTATTCAAGAATGCAAAAGCTGATCTACTCATTGATAATTGCGGCAAAGCGACTACAGCCTTATTTCCATGCCCATACCATTGTGGTCCTAACTGACCAGCCCCTCAAGGCCGTTCTTCATTGTCCTGACACCTCAGAAAGAATAGCTAAATGGGCTGTTAAGTTAAGTGAGTTTGACATCGGCTTTCAATCTCGATCGGCCATGAAAGCGCAGGTGTTATCCGACTTCTTAGCCGAATGCATATGGAAGGCTGAAGACGAGGTTCGATCAGCCGAAAGGGAAGCCGAAGGGGAAGGAGCCGATCTGAAAGATACGGAATCCGTCTGGGTCCTCCATGTGGACGGGGCCTCCAACTCCACGGGATGTGTAGGCCTCACCAGATGGGATAACACCTATGGAGTACGTAGATGGACACGCAGTGGAGTACACTCCGATTCTCCTTCCATACTTCAAATAACCAGGCCAAATACGAAGCCCTACTTGCAGGACTCCGGATCGCCGAGAACTTAGGGGTTCGAAAGATCCAGGTCTTTTCGGACTCCCTACTGATAGTGAACCAAGTCAAAGGCGACTTCAAAGCAAGGGATCCTACGATGATCCAATATTCAGAGAAGGTACGAGCCCTGTCTTCCCGATTGGAGTTCTTTGAAATCACCCACGTGCCCCGATCGAAGAACTCCCGAACAGATGCATTGTCTAGGCTCGCCACCACTACTCCAGAATCCCTCGATCGTACCTTCATTGAACATCTTAAAGTTCCAAGCATAGCCGAAGAAGCCTCAAAGGTACACCAAATCAATATCGAACCCAGTTGGATGGATCTCATCCTCAAATTCCTGAATGAGGGCATGTTGCCGGAAGATAAAGCAGAAGCCAAAAAGGGAAGGTTGGAAGTTTTGTCAAGAACTTCATCATATTTCGGTTTGGGATTCCTCACACCATGATCACTGATAATGGAAGACAATTCGACAATCCCAAGTTCAGAGACTTCTGTGCTCGGTACCATGTGCTTCACAAGTTGACGTCAGTCAGTCATCCACAATGCAACGGAGAGGCCGAAGTAACAAATCGGACTATTCTCCATAGTATAAAGACCCGACTGAACGACGCCAAGGGACTTTGGGCCGAAAAACTGAACTCCAATCTTTGGGCATACCCGACGACCCCCAAAACGGCCACGGGTGAATCTCCATTCAATCTGGCATACGGTACCGAAGCAATCCTCCCCATTGAAGTCACTTTGCAATCCTTGAGGATCGATGGGTACGAGGAATCCAAAAATTCAGAACGCAGAAGAGTGGATTTAGATCTACTGCAAGGCACCAGACTTCAAGCTCAGATGAAGATGGCGGCGTACCAGCAAAGAGTCGCTAAGTATTACAACTCTAGAGTGAAAGAGCAAACCTTTCAACCCGAAGACTTGGTGCTGCGGAGAGCCGAAGTGTCCAGGCCGGTGGAACAAGGCAAGCTATCCCCCAATTGGGAAGGACTTTACAGGATCAAGGAGATCATACGTCCGAGAACATATCGACTCGAGATCTTGGACGGCGTCATGCTACTTCGGCCTTGGAATGTACAAAACCTCCGCAAATACTATCAATAAACATTCCCACCAAGGGGAGGCTTTCACAAAAGTATGTTTGAAGGCGAGCCTGAACAACCTACTTTGCCATACATTGATGACATAGAAATGGACTGTGGCTCATCTGACACGACCAGCAAAAAAGCGCAAAGGTGGGTCTGATCCACTCACCTTACCGGTATGCCCGATAAGCGCAAAAGAAAGCCTAACCAGGCGACCTTATGATCAAAAGTGCAAAAATGGGTATGATCCACTCACCTTATCGGTATGCCCGACGAGCGCAAAAGAAAGCCTAACAGGCAACCTTATGATCAGAAGCGCAAAGGTGGGTCTGATCCACTCACCTTATCAATATGCCCGACGAGCACAAAAGGAAGCCTAACCAAGCAACCTTATGATCAGAAGCACAAAAATGAGTCTGATCCACTCACCTTATCGGTATGCCCGACAAGTACAAAGAAAAGCCCAACCAGGCTGCCTTATGATTAACCAAAGGTGCAGGGATAGTTTACGTAACCTACCCTACGGTAAATCCAAAGACGCGCCAGGATGGGCCTAATCAGCCTGTCTTAACTTCAAAAGAAGGCAGGGGATGGTCTGAACGTCCTACCCTACGGAAAACCCGAAAACATGCCGAAGTGAGTTCAAATTGCTCGCTTTATCAACGACAGATGCCCCATGGAACGGCTTAACCAGCCTACCCTAGTGGCGAACTCTACATAATTCATAACATCTTGGGGTAAGCCTTTTCATGGAAAAAGAAAAGTATATTCATTCATCAAAAGAAAGAACTTTACAAAAAAAAAGAAAAAAAGAAAAAAGGAAAGCAAGAGCAGAAGCAGAGCCGCTGGCCCCTTCCCATGGCGGTAAATGGTACCAGGCCCTCGGGAGGCGCTCGGGGAGGCTCCGACTTTCCCTCAGCATCAGACTCTGACTCCTCTTCGAAGTCAGGATCGTCTTCATGCCCAAGGGGACGGAAGGCCTGATGTTTTCCAGGCCCTTCAAGTCGTAGTAGCAGAAGGCCTTGTCCTGATGTTCCCAGAACCCCTGGTGATAGGAGTCCAGGACCACCTCAGCGACCTCCTATTTGAAGGCCAACGACGCCAAGAATTTGGCGATGGCCCCCGTCGCTTCCTTGGCCTCCTCCGCCTCACAGACTCCTCAACTTGTGGTGCTTTCCCCCTGTCCACAGTAGGGGACAAGGTAGTGGTATGTCAGCTATCGGAGACAGGCTCTCCCTGATCTGGATCGGGGAGTTAGCCCTTGGCAAAGGTTCAGCCAGTGAAAGCTCCGCCAAAAGCTCCACGTCGGTCTTCACCCCCTCCAGACGTCTCCCTGGAAGATGAAGCACTTCTACTGAGACCTTCTTCCCGGGCCTTCTTTCGGATCTCTGTTCCCGAAGACGATGCCTGGGCCATCTTCCTCTTGGTAGATTCACGAAGCAAGCCCAAATCGGGCCTCATCCTGCCACCTACAGATAAAAGCAATTTTCGAGATTAGCTGGACGATAAAATCGCAGAAAAGGGAAAAGGCCGAAATCTTCTACCGCTTGTACCTAACACGGGGAACTCACTGATCCCGGCGAGGTGAAGATTCCTCTCCTCTAACAGCTCTCGGATGGAAATGGCCTCCAAACCAGACAACAAGGTATAGTCGGGTTGGTCGGCCGCCAGAACCTTCTTGCCAGCATTAGCGTCCAAATGAAGCTCTCCCCACTCACTATTAAGCCCCATGATTGAGTGGAGGAAACAAAAACAAAATTAGGTTTGTATCCATGGATGGCGCTGGGCATGTCCTTCATTATTTTACGGCCAGGACGAGGACCGATAACCCACCACCCATGGCCATGGAAATTCCTCTTCAAGACAGAGGAAAGTGAAAATTGGTTCCAGGCCTCATTAGCTATACGACACCGAACCAAGAACCCACGGATGTTCCGAATACTATTCGGAGTCAACTGTGCGGGCACGATCTGGTACATGTAAAAAATCTTGACGAAGGGATGCAACGAAAAACGAAGACCAGCCTTCAAATGATCTTCGTATACGGCAACGTATCCGGCAGAAGGCCTATTTACCTGCTCTTCGGGTTTCGGAAGTATCAGAAGGAACCCTTCGGGTAGGCGATAACGCTCCCGAAGGTGGGCTATCTTCCTAAGTGAGACAGAACTAGGGACCAACTCCGGTCTGACTTCATCGCCAGCACTAGAAGACCCAACCTCCCTCCCACTGGTGGCACGGGCTCCTACAGACTCAGCCATGGTAGGAAAGAAACACAGGAAAAATGAAAGAGCCATACCTGCGGAAGAAGACTGGAGACCAGAAGCGAGAAAGACTGAGCAAAAGGCAAAAGACAAACAAAGACAGAGAAGCTTCCTCGACCAGTCCTTCCTTTCCCTAAAAAAAGGATGAGGGGCGTCCTGGGACGCCACCTCGAAGGAAGAGACCCCCTCTCTGAGTCCGCCACGTGCATAGGATGCCGGAGACGGACACAAAGTTCCTAGCGACACCAAGATGATTCGACGCAGGAAAAACCAAAAGTCATGATCCGCGTGACCTCACCCAACGGCATAGATGAAGCCTACACCTTCTCCAAGGGACAGGAGGAGACCACGTCCTCCGTCCAAATTCCGATGAAAAGATTGGTCGAACCGTCGCAGCAAAAGAAAAGGAAAGCGACCCGTCAAATGACCCTTTCCTTTCCTACACTCCAGTAAGGAAGCAACAGCTGTCCTCAATTTAATCTCCGAATCAGATAGTAGTTATAGCAAGCGACCAAACAGGAGGTCTCTCCATCATTGGCTGCACTTTTCCTGGAAGGAAATGACAACCCTGCAGTACTCTCACTCTTCGATGCAAATCTTTGCTTCAAAAACTGAGAATGGGGGGCAACTGTTGGGATATGCCGGTTCAAACACCAGACAATTATCGGTTCAACCGCCCGCCAGATCTTTTTCGAACCGCACATTTAGACTGAAACACCCGGAGAGAGCCATGAGAATGGATGAAGCGGCAGCTCGGCCCCCGTCACGTCGTAGGCCCAGTCTTTGGCCTTATCTGAGGACCTTGATCCTGAAGATCGATCTCCTGTGCACTGTTGAAAGAAGCCGAAACAAAGAAGACAAGTTTGAAGACGATGCCAGATCCGTCCTACAATCCATTCTGAAGGGAAAAGCTTCATGACAAATGGCCGAAATACCTTCGGACTTCCCCGGCGAGGCAGGGCGAAGACATTTTGGCGACACGACAATAGCCCCTCATATAGAGGATGCCAAGAAGTGAACCTCCGATCTACTCCATAATGACGGAAGCGGATATAGCAGTTACAAGCGGTCACCTGACCACTACCTCCAAATCATAACTACTTCGGAATGGCCACGTGGCCACTAGCTCCAACTCCAACGCCTCCAGCCTGACCAGTATCTCTTGGTAACCGCCTATGGTTACAGGCCGGACAAAATTGATTAGTCTCCGTCTTAATCATAAGGCGAAAGTACCGAATGACAGACTGGCCCAACCGCTATAAATGCTGGTAAGAGGGGACACTCGAGGAAAGGAGAAAAAATCCTAAAGAAAAGAACAACTCTTTCTTCCCTAACCACCATTTTTCTCTTCAGAACTGCTTTCCGTTCTGTTGCTAGAACCTGCCCCTGACTTAGGCATCGGAGTGTCCCCCACCGGAGAAAATCCGGTCAGGGACCTGTTTTGCAGGTGAACAGGGAAGCGAACCGGTGATCCAGCAGCTCCGTCCGGTCAAGGAAGTTCTACGCCAACAAAAACCTTGAAAGATCATTCGCTCACAGGGAAATCTATCTTATAAGTTGTAGTTTAAGCTAATGGAACCATGGAGAAATCCTGCGAAATGAAATGCCCCTGGACTAGGCAAGTAATAAAATGGAGATTAGAAGTTATAGAATCAAAAATAACACCATCCTACTGTTTATATTGTATAAAAAAGCACGGCTAGCAGGCACTCATTTTCTTCACATGAAAAACTATTTCTTGCCATGTGGATGAAGGGGATTGGTGTAACTCAAGGAAAATATTGTGATACACAAGGGTAGTTAAATGTTCAATTGTAAAACTAGCATTACATGGGCCTGAGAAACATGTGCAATAATGGGTGCCCAAAGCATTTTACTCTTCTTGTTTTGAAGATATAACATCTTGTTACCATAAGATTTGTGTGATAAGTCCCAAGAATGGAAGTACAATCAGATGTTCCTATAAAGGATCATGCGTGAGATATGGTATCACATGGAATAATTAGTGGGAATTACAAGGATTGATAAAGATGACTGGGCCCAGAACTCAACAGCTGATGATTTTAAGTTGAATTGGTTTCTGACATGTATATTGAATCCTTCTCCCAGTTGGAATCAAACTTCCCGTTTCTCCTCAATACATGGTATCAGAGTTAGTGGCTAACAATCCTAGACAACTCTCCAAGTTGTAGAAGTGCTGCAATTGGTAGTTCTTGTGAAGAACGGTAGCATGCAGGTTGGTAAAGCCAAGTCATTGTGGCTGTGATGTGCCAAGTGGGTGTGGCAAGTGGATTTAATGGAGCATGGTATAGGGTTTAAGCATGAGCTTGGACATGGTTCCTGAAAGGCAAATTCTTATAAGACTGCAGTGAAATGTGGCTCTTGGAGAGCAAGTGACTCTTGGGCTTGTGCAGTAACACACTATTGCTTAAGCCTGACTAATAGAGAGTGGGCTCTTAGGTTGAAGTGTTAACATGTGGCACTCAAATGATTAATGAGGCATGGAGTAGTAGCATGCAGGATGGTAGTTGAGTCCTGGTTATGGTGTGCTGACTGGGTGTAGCAAGTGAACTCAATGAAGCATGGTGCAGGATTTGAGCATGAACTCAAGCATGGTTCTTGAAAGAGCGAGCTCTTGTAAGAGCATGGTGAAATGTGGCTCCTGGAAAGTGGATAACTCTTGGACTTAAGTGGTAATTCATTGTGGTGAAGTATGGTTAATGGAGAGTGAGCTCTTAGGTTGGAGTGGTAACTCATGGCAGAAAACTTAATTGGAGGATAGTGGATTGGATGGGAGTTAATTGCCTACATAGAGGAAAATGTTGAAGAACACACGTGAGGTCCAGTTTCATATGGAATAATTAGTTGAGGGTAAAAGGATTAATTTTAGATGATTGGACCTAAAAATTAATGGCCTAAGATTTTTGGTTGAATTGAGTTCCAACATGCATATCAAAATCTTCTCTTAATTAGAGTCAAGCTCTCATTTATTCCCAATAGTTTCTTATTCAGAGTTCACTTAACACTAAGATATTGAAAAAAAGGAACAATGCTTTCTTCTACAATAAAATACGAGGGAACAATACTTACCGAGAAGTTTCTGTACTCAAAATGGTCAGGATACTGAGAGTCTGATTGTCCAATTTCAATGGTACACAAGCAGAGTATATGTGTGACACCCAAGTGCTGAAGAGTGTACATGGACCTTGCAGCTAGAGCTCCACCAATGAACAGGTAATCTGTAATAGGAGAGGGTCGTTCTGTACTTGCAGCATCTGAGATCAATGCTATCCTCTCAAGTATATGTTCAAGTCTGACCTGAGAAAGAGCCAACACTAAATTTAATCTCTGTACATGGGTGGCCATAAAAGAAGTTGGGGATCACCTTCAACTCATAAGCATCAACAGTGATGTTATTATCATTCCCCTCAAAAAAGCCTGTATTGAAGTTGTCCTCCTGGCACAATTTCACAACATCTGTTCGAAGCATTTCGTTCCACTGTTCCAGCTCCTTGTTCAGCTCAGCATCTACCTATGACCGGCATATTGTATCAATAAAAACTGAAGGAAAGAATATGTTGGCAATCCCAGAATGCAGTGAAAGAATAAAAGTAATGGAAGTGTCAAAACTGCAGCATTGTTGTTGATAATGCCAAATAATATGTCTATCAAAGAATTTTCAGCAAGGAAAAGAAATAATACATAAAATTTTATAGAATAAAACAAAAGGATTTCTATTATCAAATGTTAAAATTCTCAAAGACTCACATTTAAAATGGCCTAAACGGTTCAAATTTCAAATGACAGCAAAATATTTACAGAAGATATTTGATGCCCACTAAAACACAAAATAATAAAAATTAAAAATACTGAAGTCACCTAAAGCTGATCAATTTAATCTTAAGGTTCCTGAATCTGGTCAAATGTTCAGATAAAATCTTCTGAAACTGTATCAAAACTTTAAGCTTTCCTTCACTGTACAGGGAGGGTAAAGGGAAAACAGTCCCATGCTCTGCTCAAAGATTTCTAACCTTGGCACACTTGTTAAAGTCACGGAGCTTCATTGTCAAGCGTAAACTACGGGGAGGTTCTCCACATCCTTTAAAATACCTCCCATTCCAGTTATCTCGAGAGACTGGAGAAGTTGTGTCAGAGCATTCTCGAGGTCCTGCAGGTGTGGACTTAAGCAGACATTTCTGCATCTCAGAATCACTGGAATCTGCATGTGTTTCAGTCCCACCACGTTCCTTATATGCAAGAAAGGGAGAACTAAAACTACACCTTGCAGAATGTGATGGTGAGTCTAGAACTCCAGAATCATCCTTGTCAGACTCAGCAAAGCATTTATTAATAATTGACAGAAGAATTCGTAAAAGGCCATCCAATTTTTGGTAAAGTGTGAGGAGAAAAATATGGAAGCCCTGCAGGTCTCTGAGAGCTGCACGAAATCCTCCTCGAAAGGCATTAACAACTGCTACCATATCAGAATCAGACAGACAGGAACCAGAATCAGTTGACACATCAGCCTCCTCTGGTCCAGGAAACCCCAGTTTTCCCACAGATACTTCATACAGCAGGTTAGAAGAGTACTCCCAGTTGTTGAGTACAAGTTCAACCAGCTTTGGATAATTTTCTTGATCTTTTGCCCGTTTTCCTGCAGGAGGCCTGCGAGGAACCCCTGAGTCAATGGCCACAATATAAAAATCACTTCTTTTTGCTTCATCTGTTGCTTGCTTCTTTGTGGATCTGCGACTGATCTCATTGGAAGCATCAGAGACCTCAGACATAAGTTCAGGGTTATGAGAACCTAATCTGCCATTTACTGAAATTGCCCTTCTCTCTTTCTGGAGACTTTTTATAATCTGTGGTTTGTACCGTCTAACAGTAGAATCATGAGCTTCCTCCAATGCATCCATGTTTGCAGAGACCACTTTATCAGCAAATAATATATTTGCATAATTACCACGCCACCCAAGCTGACGACAAGGGAGTCTATCCTCATTCCTTAGTATAAGGTCCAGCATCAGGACCCTCCCAAGGGCTGCAGCAGTATTTTCAGCTGCCTCCCATGTATCAAATGCATCTGGGTTTTCTAACAGCGGCGAGCCATGAATATAACTGTCACAAGGAAGACTACATGAGAAGTTAAATTCATAGTAGAGGTAAGTACAAGATCAGGTGGTGTCTGTACTTCATTATGAAAAGGCATCGGTTCAATTCAAGAGCTTCCAACAACTCTGAACATGTCATCTCTCCCACTTCATCTTCACTTGTGACTGCCATGAGTCGTGCCTTATCTGCAGCATCCTTAATCTTTTGCCATTCCGAACTAGAATTATGAATAACCCTGCCCTGCATATAGCCAGCGGTCTAAGAAAAGTTGCAATTTTCCAGAATAGAGAGACAACCAATAAAAAGGGGAGTAAATAATAACCTGAGGTGTCCGCACCCCAAGCCATTTTGCAAATTCATAACCTAAGCGTTCTGATTGTGTGGCCATCCTTGAAGATGCAATTTTAATGACTCCTGCTGCTTCCTTCGGTGTAAGATCATCATTTTTGGGAGTGTTAAACAACACATAGAAGATAACTCCCCCAGAATTTACAGTCACCTGCATCAAGCCAAATGCACAAAGGAAAAAAAAAAGCACCACATAAAATTTATATTTCAGCCAAAAGATCTACAACAACTAAGCTGGCAAATCCTGCATTAGGTTAAAAGGAAGGAAAAAGAAATGACAATCTCATCCAGCACAGGCACAGTTTTAACTGGAATTCTAGCCCACAGACAACAATAATGACCCCACTATCTTGCTCCTATGTAAGAACAGGTTGCATATCATGAAATAGACCACATTTAGCATACGATACTTGCAATCACCAGTTTTTTGTTAGCTCGGTTTTAGATCAAGCACACAGGTCAAACTAGATGAAACAAAAGCATTAAAAAAGAAAAAAACAACTGGTAAGGAAAAGCAATTGAGGAGTGCCAACACAATAGGTTCCACCATTTCATCTATTACATGCAATTCGATTAAATTTCCAAGAACTACCATCTGCAGGTTTTCTTATTTACAGACATGTAACAACAGGGTTTCTCATTAAATAAAACAATAAAATTAAAATAAAACAAGATAAATTCTGAAATTGGTTCCAGCTTGCATCATCAATTTGCACCTTTTTCATTATATATATATATATATATATATATATATACACACACACACACACATGCATACATACATACATACATAATTTGTTCCCGAGCAAGCCATGAGAGTTAAAAAAGGACATGCTTCAGACATTCAAAAATTCTTCTTCCTCTAAGTCATATAATTATTTTCACCAGAGTTGTAATTAAAAATCAAACATCTGTAACATAGTTTGTCAATCAATCTTTTCAAGTTGTCAGCATCATTTAGCCATAAAGGAAATGTGCCTAATTTTTCTTGCATGCATTGATTGATGATAAGAGCTAAATTCAGAGACTTCAGTTTCTCAAAAAGTTGACAGAATGAAATATATTTGCTACATGGGCTGAAAACCAAGTTCTAAAATGAAGAACCAGTCAGTAAACTGGCTAACCAATTAGAGTAAAATTATAAACCCAACATTGCCAGTAACAAGTCACATATCAGGATATAGGTGAAGGGCTGGCTTAGATACATGATCAGAAATTAGCCCAAGCTACCTAAAACTAAGGTGTCTTGTTCTGGACTACAAATTAGCCCATACCATGCAAGTACAGCAATACCTTGCAAAGAACTTCCCAAATGACTGTAGCAATGCCCTCATAAAACTAAGCATAGATCCAGAAACAACAAACCTCTAAAGCTTTATTTAGTTCATCTTCAGAATGTTCAGTACTGCTTGTATGTTTAGTATGATACAGTGATGACAGATCATCCCAAGAGAAGTCATTTGATTCAATGTCCAGCATAGCAGCATTTCTAAGCCTATCAGACAAACTTATTTCTGGTTCTTGGTCAGAAGTCTGTAAATTGACCGAATCACCATTAGGTTCTCCATAATCTGCTCCTCCTGCACTGCAGAAATGAAGGATATTACATAAAAGGCATTCATATTTCTTTTCCTGGAAAGGTAAATATGTATCCATCATTGTTTTGAAGTAAAAATAATCTTAGAAAACACTAATTGCAACCACATTCACATTGTTTATTGTTGGTTTCTCTTTCGTGCATTGTCTAAAATCCTAAGCAAGAATGCCAACTCTCTGGACTAGATCATGGTCCATAGTTGGGTCTGGTTAGTTTAAATGGATAACAGTTATGACACATTTTATACAGCAATGTACATATATAGTTGGCATATGATAGATCTATTTGGTATAATTGGCAACAGAGTTTCAGATATTCTCATGATATGATAGATCTCTTTTGTGGATTTTCTTTTTAATGGCTTGATCAGCATTTTAAAAGCCTTTTCTTTGCATAAAGAGATTTTTCTAAAAGCATCACAATCCAAAAGAATACAACAATGAAAACAGATTAACTGTAGAGCAAAACAGTAAGCTGAAAGGGTCCACAAAATTATTGGTGTATTATATACCCAGTCATCAATTGAATGCCATCACTTCCATAAGTAGTGCCAACATTCCTAGTTTATAATAATGGGCAGCTGTAAAGAAAAATTACATTAATGTGACTTCTAACTAAGGCCAATTGGCATGTAAGCAGTTTGACCTCGGTTATGGCAACAGGTAGTAGATATTGTAAGATATGAAAGAGGCAAAAAAGAAAATAAGGTTAATATATGTATGTATGTATATGTTAGAAACAAAAAATAATAAATACGAAATAGACTTTGTACGTGAATACACTGTCCTTAAGGAAATTATGCCCCACCATGTTGCTGCTGGGTTAAATGGCAAATTCCTCCAGAATATACAAAGCCAAACAGAAATTCAAGACATCAAAAAACCAGAATTTCTCCCAAGAACATATTAAAGAATTTGTTTTGATTAGGAAACAAAAAAACAAAAAAAAGAAGAATATGAAAAAGGTGTGTCGTTTGAAGGGAAAGAACCCATATTTGTAATACCTTACAGAATTTTTAAACAGGCACAATCTCTTTATGAAGATACATTTCAAAAAGACACAACTACTTATTAGACATTAAATCCCAAGTGCTCCAAGTGCCCATCTTTAACCATTAAAAAAGTAGTTTCTAGACATTAAAGCCCAACTGCGCCAAGTGCCCATCTTTGACCATTAAATATTCTTTTATTCCAAGGTCAAAGATGCAAATTCAAATGAAACTTTGACATTTTCCTTCTATTCTTCACATCACCCAAATTTAATTTGTTTGGTGAACAAAGTCTAATCAATTTTTTAACTCTTCTTTTTCTTGTACACATGGGATAAATTCCACATACCACATTACTAACTATCTCCAATAATCCCCTACTTAGTTAGTAATGTAAGATTTATGCCTATAGTAGGTGTCTTTTGACTTAAACCTAATATTAGTATAAACATTTCAAAATCTTATAGAAATTAATGGTTATATACAATTAAACCACAATTTCTTTATAATAAAATCGAAAAAGTCATGCACATAAACCTTACCAATTCTCTAATATGTTCACCATGAGCTTTAGCACCATATTATGGTCTTGTGCTATCTCCTGAATTCATGAACACTTGCAAAAGCTTTCTTCCAAACTTTTATCAGAAGCAGCACCACTTCTCGTGTTTATATAGGTGAAATTAAAAACTCAAATTTGGATTTTCTTGTTCTTTAATCCGAACAAAAACTTCATTAAGAATAATAAATATTAAACATTTCTTTTCTTAAGCACCATATAGTCACTAGTGCTTGCTAACTATCACGAACGATAATTTATTATTACCTCTTAAACCTTTAAAATTGCTAAGCAACAAGAAAGGTGAGGTTTCCATTATTGGTGACTAATTAGAATTGTTTTAGACCCATTTCACTTGTAGTACTTCTTATTATCTCTCAAGAGTCCTTTAGTTAATGGGTCACCAAGGTTGCTATTATACCTTACATAAACAACTATGATAATACCATCAGAAATTAATTGTCGAATATATTCATGTCTTAAAGCAATATGTCTAGATTTATAATTATAAATCTTACTAAATGCCCTAAACATAGTTACTTCACTATCACAATGCAAAGAGATCACTGGCATCGATTGTGGAAACTTTATATCTAGCAATAAATTTCTTAGCCATTCCGCCTCTTTGCCGCTACCAAAGCAACATTCAGATTTCATAGTTGAATGAGTATTACACATTTGTTTCTTGGAAGCCCATGAAATAGCTCCCCGCCTAAATTAAAAATCTAACCACATGTCGATTTATTATCATTGATACTAGTTATCCAACTAGCATCACTAAAATCTTCTAGCACTGAAGGAAACTTATTATAAAATAAGCCAAAAGACTTTGTCCTTTTAAGATAGCCAAGAACTCTTCCATTGACTCTTCAATGATTAGTACTAAGATTGTGGCTTGTTGCCCAATAAGCAACCCAAGAGGGGGGGTGAATTGGGTCTCTAAAAATATTTCCTTGATGCAATGCAATACTATGCAATCCAACTCAACAATTAAACAAGGTACTATGAATTCAAATGTAATGCTCTTAAATAAAAGTGCAGCGGAAATAAAGAGCAATAAATGAAAAGCAAGTAGAGAGAGCAATCAACCACAAAGACCAAGAAATATAGTGGTTCGGTGCTATCCAATGCACCTACATCCACTTTCCAAGATCCCCTTGGGAATTCACTATAATCTCTACCTATAATCTCTACCGATTACAGTTGATTAGTTTTCCGAGCCCACTAATCAAAAACCCAACTTGTTTTCACAAGGCCAACAAGTCAAAACCTCACTTGGTTTTACAGGCTAACCAAGAACCTAAATGGTTTTAAGGCTCACCACCAACCTCCCTTGGTTTTCCGAGCTAACCAAGAACCTAATTGGTTTTCAAAGGCTCACCAATAACCTCCCTTGGTTTTACAATAGGCTAACCAAGAACCCTTACAACAAATAAATCTTTGAAGTAAAGAGAATAAAAGCTTTCTAATAAAAAGCGGGTATCTCTTTGAAGCTCGATGTTATGGTGCTTTTGAACTTGTTGAAGCCTCTTGAATGCTCAAGAATAGATTATCTTTAATGCTCTTGAAGGCTCTTGAATGCTTGGAGGCTTGCTTTTGCTTGAGAGTGGTTGAATCTTCGATGAATAGGAGTGAATGCTCTCTTTTCTTCTCTCTTGGATGCTTCTATTTCATTCTCATCAATAATATATGTTTTGATTTGATTTGGAGCATATAAATACCGTCTTAAGGCCTCAAATCCGGTTTCTAGCCGTTAGATTTGAAAATCTAGCTGTTGGAGGGCAAAAGGGTTGAGTTCTGCGTTTGAAAAACTAGCTGTTAATGTTTCTAGAACTTTATGTGTCGACACTTCAGGCTGTAAGTCAACACTTTAGATCGACACATGAACTTCTTTAGTCGACACCCAGTTCAAAAATCTTCAATCTGGTTCTCTGGAAATCTCAGATGTGTCGACACTTCCTCAGATGAGTCGACACTTTGCTTCCATGTATCGACACTTCCGCAGTTCTTCATTTTCAGCAAGTTCTGTGGCTTGAAAATCTTAGGCGATGAGCTGATCCATGTGTCGACATTTCAGGTCCATGTGTTGACACATCAGCCATGCCATCTAAAACATTCTTTGCGTACCGGTTTGAGTCGACACTTCTCTTCCATGTGTCGACATTTGGTGTCATGTGTCGACACTTTGAGTCGACACCTTATTGAAATCTTCACAGAAAGTCTGAACTTGTGCTGAAACAAATTTATGCTTCACTCAAATGTCCATTCAAGCAAATTTTGATTGTCCAAGTCCTCTTTGAGCACATCTTTTCATCTAAGCTTGGCTTCTTCAATCAAACAATTTTTTTCAAATTTGTAAGCATCTTTTTCTATAAAAATATACTTCAAGGAAATCATTAGTACTCAACTTATACTTAACCATTTTGCTTATCATCAAAATCAATAACGGAGTCAACAATCTTTCCCTTTTTGATGATGACAAAACCTTTAAGTATAAATTGCATAAAAAGCTTTTAAAAGAATTTATCAAGGTACATAGAACTAAATGCATTAGGTGTATCAAAGCAATTTGCAATAACGATATGATATACTAAAACAAGAATGATATACTGATTAAGAATGTCAGAGCTTGTTATAATAATTAAGAGTATCAGAGCTTTGAGATATATTTAAGACATAAGCATGCGTATCGTGATACTCTACAAGAAAATTCAGCAATAAACAAGGCTTCCCCTAAATTGATGATCCATAAAAGAGTTTGTAAATATTTTTTCAAACATTTAAAGAGGGGATTTAAGATGTGATTCAAGATGTGATTCAATTCAGAAAAGATTTTAGAAATAAACAAAGTATTGCTCCCCCTTTCTTAAGGAATTTGTAAACACTTTTCAATTCAAGTTTTCAAAATAATTTTCAAATTTGCAAATAATAATCTTATTACTCCTTGCACATTATTAACCCTTGCACATTATATTTATACATCACATTTATACTTTAGTCTTATTACTCCCCCTTTTTGTTATCATTAAAAAGGTAGGAAGACAAATAGGCAATACATTCAAGATATAGCATTGAATACAGTGTAAAAGTTCATTCATTCATTCATGAAGACAATGAAGTACTAATAGAAA
Source organism: Areca catechu (assembly GCA_021397845.1). Lineage (NCBI taxonomy): Eukaryota > Viridiplantae > Streptophyta > Magnoliopsida > Arecales > Arecaceae > Areca > Areca catechu. Next base: position 8,491,637 of record CM038045.1, on the reverse strand, counting down.
ATTTAAACCATTTCATTCATTTGAAGTCACAAACATGAAGTACAACATGATATTTCATTTAAAATCAGAATTTGTACAGCAATAAAACAAAACATAAAATATGCATAAAAGTAAACTATCTAAAAATACATAGATATCCTAATCCTCATCCTCATCATCATCAGAAGACGATCCGATCTCAATCGGTCCTGTATCAGTAAAAGATCGAACTCGAGGCCACATCGATCTAAGATCTCGGAGTCGGTTCATGGTCGATCGTGGAGGGATGTGACAATCACGTCCTCTGCATCGAGCATACGTCCGACCTCTGGCTGGAGCAAAAGTGGAAGCAATGTCCTCAGCAGGAACAGAACTGATCGAATCAACAGTCTCAGCGACTGCCGGAAGTGGCGTACGATCAAAGGATGGACCAAAATCAAGATACTGAAAGCCAGGTGTGTAAAAACCAAGCTCTCGGATAAGTGAGGATGTATGAATGGTAGGAGTATCAACGGATGGTATATCAAAAACAGGCGTATCAATTGATGATACGATAAGTGTATCAACGGTAGGTGTATCCGCTGAAGGATGAATGGGTGAGTCTGTAATCGGTGAATCAATGATAGGAGCGTCAATCATGGGTGTATCAACAATGGATGAATCAATATCTGATGAATGAACAACAGGAGATTCAATAACGGGTGAAAAAATAGGAATCGAAATATGATCATCTGATCTTGAAGGAGTTGAAGATAGGACTGGAGTCTGGGTAGGTGAACTAGAAGGGTCGCAAGTAGGATCCTGGGCAAGTCTGTCACGTCTACCACTGGCTCTGAAATCAGATCTGGGAAGTCGAATCTGTCAGAGTCAGTCTCCTCATCATCTCCATCATCATCACTGTCAACAAATGGTGCATGAGCAGGTAGAGCTGTATCAGCAACTGGAGCACTCCCTGTAGGTCTGGACAGAGCGATCAGTATAGCTGAGATGCCATCACTCAGTCCATTGTGGCTCTCCCTGGTCTCAGTTATGAAGCAGTCAAGACGCTATTTAATTATCAGAATATCTATCTCAATGCGTCTGACTATGTCCAATAAGCTGTCTGAAACTGCTAGAGTCTCTGTCTGAACTGGCTGAGGCTGTGCTGAAGTAGTAGGCTCAGACTGAGATGCAGCCTCCGGCTGTGCTGCTGTCTCAGGCTGACTCTCAGTAGGTCCTGCCTCGCCAGAGAGGACGCGCTCCTCCTCTGCAGCATCGTCATCATCAGCTCTGTCATCGGCTTGACTAGATACTCTCCGTCTCCACTGGTCTCGGAAAAGATGATAACCCATCCTGTGTAATGACCTGATGTCATACACATCAGTATGAAGTAGCATGCGGAAGGGCTCGTCCTCAAAGCTGACACCATACTCTCTGAACAGTATAGTCAACCCTATCCCATAGGGCAGGCAGAGTCGCTGACTCGTCGACGCCTCCATCATCTGGTGAACCATAAGTATGGGAAGGCAGACGGGGATGCACTGAACTAATGAGACCATCACTAGCAACTCCCGCTCAGTGATGTAATCGAAGTGTCCGGTCTTCGACAGAAGGATCCGAGCGACAATATGGTGCAATAATCTCATCTCTACTAACAATCGGGATACAGGTACGGTGGCTCCCTCAGGTAATATGTCCGACTCGAAGATACACTGGAGACCACTCACACGATCAATCAGGCTGTCCACTACTGATCCAGTCATCGGAATGTCCCATACTCTGCTCAATATCTCTGATGTAACTAGGATATCCTGGCCTCTCACCTGAGCCATTCAACCATCAGACCCATGGGCTAGTGATCCATAAAACTCCCGAATAAGCCCTGGATAATATCTCTAGCTCAATGAGCAAAATGATGTCAAACCAGTCTCTCGAATCCACTGTTCGATCCTGAAGTGCTACTGGTCGACAAAACTGAAGTCTACTCGTCGTCCCCCGACGACGGTCTTCGAACTCATCCGGCTAGAAGCTGCAAAAAGAGGTCGTGCAGGCCGATCTGGAGCTATATCCTCGTGTCTGGCCTTCGTTCTTCTTTCTTCCTCCTGATTGGACTGACGAGGGCGATGAATTACTTGTTTTTGGGGTCCCATTGCTCAAAATAAGAAATTGGACAAGTTTTGAGGGAAAACCTAGGATTTCTATGACTCAAAATGCAAATGGGAGACGAAATGTCGCAAAATCCGAACAAGAAAGTGCTCCGAACAACAAATCAGGGAAGTTTAAAGCACGAAATAGAGGGAAGGAGTGAGTACCTTAGGTTATGTGTTAGCTCGAGAGAGAAGACAAAATGAGAAAAAAACCTTCCAGAATGTCCTTATTCTCGGTCTGCTGTCGTTCATGTGTCGACACACATTAATGTGTCGACACATCGGCTTAAAAATCGAAAAAATAAGAGAATAAATGGTTGAGTAAAATCACTGGAAATATACTTAAATTCAATGAAATTCAACATAATTAACAATGATTGATATCAAAAATGATTGATTTGAGTCAAAGATAGGAAAAAATTAAATCAAAAGGATTAATGATCCCGAGCTCTCTTTTAATCATACAAAATCGATCTTCTAGAAGAAATTTAGTCAAAATATCAGCTAATTGAAATTCAGTACTAATAAATTCAAGCACAACATCATTATTTTCAACATGATCTCTAATAAAATGATGTCTAATTTCAATATGTTTACTCCTAGAATGTTGAACAGGATTTTTAATCAAGCAGATAGCACTGGTATTATCACATTTTATAGGTGTACTAGTCAACTTGATTCAAAAATCTTCAAGTTGTTGCTTAATCCACAAGATTTGAGCACAACAACTTCCTGCTGCAATATACTCAGCCTAAGCTGTGGATAGTGCAACTGAAGTTTGTTTCTTGCTAAACCAGGAGATTAAGTTAACTCCAAGAAATTAGCAAGTACCACTGGTACTCTTTCTACCCAATTTACAACCAGCAAAATCAGCATCAGAATATCCAATTAATTCAGCAGATGAATCTCTAGAATACCATAAACCAATATCAATAGTACTAGATAGATATCTAATAATGCGCTTAACAGTTATCCGATATGATTCTTTAGGTTCAGACTGATATCTAGCATACCTCTGTATAACTTTTGATCTACTGATTTACCATGCTCATCCTTATCAAATCTACAAGAGGAACTCATAGGCGTACCTATTGATTTGGTAGTCTCCATCCCAAACTTCTTTATAATCTCTCTTGTATACTTAGCTTGGTTGATTAAGATTCCATCTTTAGTTTGCTTGATCTGGAGTTCGAGAAAGAAATTGAGTTCTCCCATCATGCTTCATCTCTAACTCATCATGTATTAGCTTAGCAAACTCTTGACAAAGAATTTCATTAGTAGCACCGAAAATGATATCATCGGCATATATTTGTACTTCTAATAAATCATTATCTTTTTTTTCCAAAAATAATGTTTTATCAACATGGCCTCTAGAAAATTCATTTTCAATTAAAAATTTGCTGAGTCTTTCATACCAGGCTCTAGGTGCTTGCTTTAATTCATAAAGTGCTTTGTGCAATTTAAAAATATGATCAGAATATGCGTGATTTTCAAATCCATGTGGTTGTTCAACAAAAACTTTTTCTGTTATAAAACCATTTAGAAAAGCACTCTTAATATCCATTTGAAACAGTTTAAAATTCATAAAATAAGCAAATACTAATAACAGTCTAATTGCTTCAAGTCTAGCAACAAGAGCAAAAGTTTCATCAAAATCAATCCATTCCTCCTAGTTGTAGGCTTTAGCAACTAGCCTAGCTTAATTTCTAACAACAATTCTATTTTCATCTAATTTATTCCTAAATACCCATTTAGTGCCAATAATAGAAATATTAGATGGTCTTTCTATTAATGTCCAAACATTGTTTCTATCAAACTGAATTAGTTCATCTTGCATGGCATTAATCTAGTTAGGATCTTTTTTAGCTTCTTCAAAACATTTAGGGTCTACTTGTGATATAAAAGCTATATAATCATATTCATTTCTAATTGAGGCTCGAGTTCTTACCCCCTTAGATGGATCACCTAGGATTAATTCTTTAGGATGTCCAAGAGCATACCTTCACTCCTTAGGTAGATCTTGGTACTTTGGAGTGTCTTCACTCTTCACCTTTCTCACTTTTGTCTTGATCTTCTTTATTTGGTTGAAGAGGTTGATCATTCAGTGACAACTTTTGAAGCTTATCAGCACCTGCACATTCATCAGATGTATCCTCTTTTCTGGAGGATTTGTTAGTAGATTCTTCAAAAACAACATGCACTAATTCTTCTACAACCAATGTTATTTTGTTAAAAACTCTGTATGCCCTGGTTGATGTAGAGTATCCTAAAAAGATACCTTCATCAGACTTGGCATCAAATTTTCCAAGATTATCTTTTCCATTATTTAAGATAAAACACTTGCAACCAAAAACTTGAAAATACTTTAAAGTTGGTTTTCTTTGATTCCAAAGTTCGTAAGGAGTTTTCTTCAAAATAGAGCGGATTAAAACTCGATTCAAAATGTAACATGCAGAATTAATAGGTTCAGCCCAAAAATATCTTGATAATTCTTTTTCACAAAGTATAATGCGTGCCATTTCTTCCAAAGTACGATTTTTTCTTTCTATTACCCCATTCTGCTGAGATGTCCTAGGTGCAGAAAAGTTGTGTTCAATACCTTTTTTCATTACAAAAGTTTTCAAAATCTTGATTTTCAAATTCAGTTCCATGATCACTACGAATGCAAACAACTGAAGCACCTTTTTCATTTGAATATTTTCGATAAAATTTTATAAAAGCAGAAAATGATTCATCTTTATGTGCTAGAAAGAAAATCCATGTAAATCTCGAAAAATCATCCACTATGACTAATCCATATCTCTTGCCTCCTAGACTTGATATTCTAGTTGGTCCAAAGAGATCCATATGAAGTAGTTCTAGTGGCCTACTAGTAGTTACAAAGCCTTTTGGTTTGAAAGAGGTTTTAACTTGTTTACCAAATTGACATGCTTGACAAACTCTATCTTTTTCAAAACAAAGTTCAGATAAATCTCTAACTAAATTCTTTTTGCAAAGTTTTGAAAGTAGATACATACTAGCATGCCCTAATCTTTTATGTCAAAGCCAACTAGTCTCATCTTTAATAGAATTCATTGCAACAAGACATTCTCCATTAGGCAAAGATAGATCATCCAAATCTACCAAATAAACATTACCATGCCTTTTTTCAATGAATTGTACTCCATTTATATCCGGACTAGCAATCATACAATAAGATAATTTAAAAACAACTTGAAAACCTTTATCGCAAAATTGACTAATGCTTAAAAGATTATGTTTTAAACCTTCAACTAACAGTATATTCTTAATACAACTAAAAGGAGTTATGTAAACCTTACCAATACCAATGATTTTTCCTTTACAATTATCCCCGAAGGTCATACTCCCTCCATTCATTGCTTCAAGAGAAGTGAATTGCTTCACATCTCCCGTCATGTGCCTTGAGCAACCGCTATCAAAATACCAAAGTCTTTTGTTCTCCTTGGTTACAAGACACACCTGCAATAAAATCAAGCTTTGTTTTTAGGTACCCAAGCCAACTTGGATCTTTTAGGATTAGCACTTAAAATGGTTTCTTTTGGAACCCACTCTTTTCCAAAAGAATTGATTTTTCTTAAATTGCATTGAAAAAATTTATGACCTTGCTTCTTACAAGAAAAACATGTTATGCTGAAGATGCAGGAACAAAAAAGTTTTTGAAGTACTTTGTTGTTTTTGTAGTTTATAACCTAATCATGCTTTATTGAAAACGGGTCTTTGACTATTCAAAAGTAGGTTCAATTTTTCTGAACTATAGATAAATTTTTCAACAAATGGCTTCATTTTATCAAGTTCATTTTTGTACCTTGCATTTTCCAATTCCAAATCTTTATTTTTCTTTAAAAGATCACCATTTGAAATAACAGTTTTGGATCTTTTTAAAACTTCGTTTTCCATTATCAAAGCATTGTTTTTCTTTTCCAAAACATCTAATTTAGTTTTTAAATCACTAACTTCATTTAACAAAATATTGTTTTCAAGAGAGAAACTGTTTGTATGATTTTTCAACTTTTTATTTTCACATAAAATCAGTTTATAATCATGCATAAGTTCATTCAAAGCATTTCTTAGTTCATCAAAAATAAAATCTATTTCGGTATTGGAATTTACCTCATCTTGCTTTTAATGTGCCATAAGACAGATTTGCAACTTCAATCTGCTCTTCTTCAGGACTGGAGTCTTCACTATCACTCCAGGTGGCCATCATTACTTTATTTCTTAACTTCTTGACTTCTTTAGGAGAGGGCAATCGAACTTGTAGTGACCCGGCTTCTTGCACTCGAAGCATGTTGGTATTTCCTTCTCCTTTTCTTTTTCCTGTTCTTTCTCTTTCTCTTTTCCTTTTTTTTTTATTGAAATTTCTTCTTGTAAGAAAAGTTCCTCCTCTTCATGAATCTTCTAAATTTTCTAGCAAGTAGAGCTTCTCACCTTCATCTTCTTCTTCTTCGGACTCATCGATTGAGGATTCTTCTTGTATGTTTGATTTGAATGCAATCCCCTTTTTCTTTTTGTCCATGTCCATTGACTTTTGCTTCAAATTTAGCTCATAAGTCATGAGCGATCCAACCAGCTACTCTAAAGGTAGCTTGTCAACGTCCTTTGCTTCTTGAATTGCGGTCACCTTCGGATCCCACGATGTTGGAAGTGACCTGAGAGTTTTATTCACAAGATCAACGTTAGACATTATTTTTCCTAGACTTTTCATTCCATTTATAATATTTGTAAATCTAGTATACATGTCAGTGATTAACTCATTATGTTCCATTCGAAACATTTCATAAGTATGCACTAACATGTTCACCTTAGTATTATTCACTTGATCGGTACCCTCATGGTAACTTCAAGTGTGTCCCATATCTCTTTGGCAGAAGTGCAAGTAGATATCCTATTGAATTCACTAGGATCTAATGCACAATAAAGGAGATTCATTGCCTTAGCATTGATCTCGAATTGCTTAATGTCATTTTCATCGCAATCCTCTTCGAGCTTTGGGATGGAAACACCATTAACCACTACTAAAGGAATATGAGGACCCTTATCAACAACTCTCCACAAGTTATAATTAATAGAATGCATATAAATTCTCAGCCTAGTTTTCCAATATGTATAATTTGATCCATTAAAAAATGGAGGTCTATTTGAGGCTTGACCCTCAACTACGCTAGTATCAATAGGGGCTGCCATAGATCTTTACTCAAGACGGTAAAGCTTATACACTGAGAACAGGGCTCTGATACCACTTGTTGCCCAGTAAGCAACCCAAGAGAGGGGGTGAATTGGGTCTTTAAAAATATTTACTTGATGCAATGCAATACTATGCAATCCAACTCAACAATTAAACAAGGTACTATGAATTCAAATGTAATGCTCTTAAATAAAAGTGCAGCGAAAATAAAGATCAATAAATGAAAAGCAAGTAGAGAGAGCAATCAACCACAAAGACCAAGAAATATAGTGGTTCGGTGCTATCCAATGCACCTATATCCACTCCCCAAGATCCCCTTGGGAATTCACCATAATCTTTACCGATTACAGTTGATTAATTTTCCGGGCTCACTAATCAAAAATCCAAATTATTTTCACAAGGCCAACAAGTCAAAACCTTACTTGGTTTTACGAGCTAACCAAGAACCTAAATGGTTTTAAGGCTCACCACCAACCTCCCTTGGTTTTCCGGACTAACAAAGAACCTAATTAGTTTTCAAAGGCTCACCAATAACCTTCCTTGGTTTTACAATAGGCTAACCAAGAACCCTTACAACAAATAAATTTTTCAAGTAAAGAGAAAGCTTTCTAATAAAAAGCGGGTATTTCTTTGAAACTCGATGTTGTGGTTCTTTTGAACTTGTTTAAGCCTCTTGAATGCTCAATAATGGATAATCTTTAATGCTCTTGAATGCACTTGAATGCTTGGAGGCTTGCTTTTGCTTGAGAGTGGTTGAATCTTCAATGAATAGAAGTGAATGCTCTCTTTTCTTCTCTCTTGGATGCTTCTATTTCATTCTCATCAATAATATATGTTTTGATTTAATTTGGAGCATATAAATACCTTCCAAAGGACTCAAATCCGATTTCTAGCCGTTAGAGGGCAAAAGGATCGAGTTCTGCGTTTGAAAAACTAGCCGTTACTGTTTTCAGAACTCCATGTGTCGACACTTCAGGCTATGAGTCGATACTTTAGATCGATACCCAGTTCAAAAATCTTCAATCTGGTTCTTTGAAAATCTCAGATGTGTCGACACTTCCTCAGATAAGTCGACACTTTGCTTCCATATGACGATACTTCTACAGTTTTTTATTTTCAGCAAGTTCTGTGACTTGAAAATCTCAGGCGATGAAATGATCCATGTATCGACACTTTGAGTCGACACTTCAGGTCCATGTGTTGACACATTAGCCATGCCATCTGAAACATTCTTTGCGTACCGGCTTGAGCCGACACTTCTCTTCCATGTATCGACACTTGGTGTCATGTGTCGACACTTTGAGTCAACACCTTACTGAAATCTTCACAGAAAGTCTGAACTTGTGCTGAAACAAATTTATGCTTCACTCAAATGTCTATTCAAGCAAATTTTGATTGTCCAGGTTCTCTTTGAGCAAATCTTTTCATCTAAGCTTGGCTTCTTCAATCAAACAAACTTCTTCAAATTTGTGAGCACATTTTTTCTATAAAAATATACTTCAAGGAAATCATTAGTACTCAACTTATACTTAACCGTTTTGCTTATCATCAAAATCAATAACGGAGTCAACATGGTTATATCTCAAAAGTTTGCAAACAGTGAAAGCAATATCGGGTCTAGTATAATGCATGGTATACATTAAACTACCAATTGCACTAGCATAGTCTAATTGACTAACAGATCTTCCCGAATTCTCTACCAATTTGTTAGAAATATCAAATGGGGTATTAGCTTCTTTATTGCTCAAGTGATTAAACTTGAAAAGAATTTTATCAATATAATGAGATTGACACAAAGCATAACCCCCACTATGTTTTTAAATTTTGATTCCTAAAATAGTATCAACCTCTCTTGAATCCTTCATTTTAAATTAAGAAGTTAGATACTTTTTAGTATCATTCACACCTTACATATTAGTTCCTATGATTAACATGTCATCCACATAAAGGCATACTATTATACCATAGTTCTTAGTGAATTTAAAATAAATGCATTTATCTGCTCCATTATGTCTAAAGCCATTTGATAGTATCACACTATCAATTTTTTATGCCATTATTTAGGAGCTTGCTTTAAACCGCACACAGACTTTACCAATTTGCAAACTTTCTTTTCATTACCAGGAAGTACAAATCCTTCAGGTTGCTCTATATATACTTCTTCATCAAGATCATCATTTAAGAATGTTGTTTTAATGTCTATTTGATAAATGTATAAATCATAGATCAATGATAAAGCAAACAGCACTCTTATATAAGTAATCCTTGCTACAGGAGAATACGTATCAAATGATCAATCCCTTCCTTTTGTTTAAAATCCTTTGCTACTAGTCTTGCTTTGAAGGTTTGTAAAGAACCATCAGTGTTATATTTTCTTCTAAATACCCATTTACATCCAATGGATTTAGAACCAGGAGGAAAATCAACTAACACCCATGTACCATTTGATAAAAGAGAATCCATTTCATCATTTATTACCTCTTTACAAAAAATAGAATCTCTTGAAGTTATTGCTTCATTATAAGTTTTAGGATCCTCTTCCAAATGCATGACAATAGATATTTTATTTAATACCTCGTTTCTACTTCCTTCAACCAAGAATATTGTTGCTTATGAAGAAATGAAATCAAAACCAAAATTCTTTTCCTTTCACACCCTTTGACTTCTCCTAGGTTCACTAGAAGATTCAATTGTTTTCCATTTATGAAGAAAAGAATTAGATTTCATGATAGTATCTTGCATCATTATAGGTTCAGAAATTCCTCTATTTGATTGTGGATTAATAGTTGGATCACTAAGAAAACTTGTTTCTAAGAATTCAACGTCTCTAAACTCTACAATAACATTTGAGTCTAAATCCAACAATCTATATGCCTTTGAATTTTCAGCATATCCCACAAAGATACTTTTAAGAGCTCTAGGTCCTAATTTTGTTCTTTTAAGATCTAGAACTCTATAATAGGCAATACAGCCCCATACCCTTAAGTAGCCTAAGTTTGGCTTTCTTCCTTTCCATGCCTCATATAGAGAAGTCTTTGTTTTCTTTGAGGGTATTCTATTATACACATGACGAGCGGTTAATAAAGCTTCTCCGCATAAATTTGTTGGTAGTTTAGCATGTATAAGCATAGAGTTAATCATATCTACCAACATTTTATTTTTTCTCTTGGCCAAACCATTTTGTTGTGGAGTATAAGGCGCACTTGTTTGATAAATCAAACCATTTTCTTCACAAAAAATAGAAAATTCATTTGAAAAATATTCACCACCTCGATCACTTCATAGGATTTTAATTTTTTCCCAATTGATTTTCAACCAAGACTTTATAACATTTAAACATTTCAAATGCTTGATCTTTTGTTCTCATTAAATAAACATGAGTAAATCTAGAATGGTCATCTATGAAAGTTATGAAATATCTATTGCCGCCTCTAGTTAAATGACCATTTAATTCACATATATCAAAATGCACAATTTCAAGCAATTCAGATGTTCTTTCATTCTTTGGAAAAGGTTTCTTAGTCATTTTTGCTTGTATACATTTTTCACATTTTCCAGAATTTTCATTTGAACAAAAAATCAATCCATGCTTAGACATAAACTTAATTAATCTAAAATTAACATGTGACAAACATTCATGCCATAAATTAAAAGAAGACTCAAGAATATAAACAGAAACATCAACTTTATCAATACTTAATTTAAACATGCCATCACATGAATATCCTTGTCCAACAAATCCTCCATTTTTTAAAAAAATAAGTTTTTCTGCCTCTAGGACAGCAGGCCCTTCCTGCAAGTAGACTTGTAGAAATCAGATTCTTTCTCACATCCGGAATATGAAAAATGTTCATTAAAATCAACTTTCTAGAGGTAAATTACAGTTCAACAATCCCTTTTCTAAGTATCTTGGCTGTATCATGATTCCCTATTAAGACCTTTTCATCTTTGGCTGCAACTGTATAGACTTTGAACAGATTTTTATTATTACAAACATGCACGAAGCACCGGAATCATACCACCAATCAGCAGATTTTTCAGTTATTGCCATATTACATTCTGTTATCATGCTGATTTTAAGTCCATCAATCATGGCAATAATTTCAGCAGGACTATGTTGACGTTCAACAACATTTGCCTTCTTTTGTCCAGCATTTTCCTCTGTTTTCAGTTTCTTATAAAACCTGCATTCTTTCTTAAAATGGCCTTTCTTTCCATAGAGAAAACAAGATATGTTCTTATTGTTGGCAGAATTATCATAAGAAACATCAACATGTTTTCTCTTGTTTCCAAACTTATTTCCAGATTTTCCAGCTTTCTTAGTCCTAGACTCAACAATATTTATCTTAATACCAAACTCTAAAGCAAACTTATTTTCATGAATACGAGTCTCCTCTTCAATTCGAATATGCTTTATGAGTTAGTCTATAATAAAATCTTCAGAAGTGTGTAATAATTTCTTTCTATAATCATTCCAAGTAGTTGGCAATTTTGCAATTATAGCAGCCACTTGAAGTTGTTCAGACACTTCTACCTTTAAATCCCTAAGTCTAGATATTAAGACAAGTAATTCATCCACTTGATCCATGATAGATTTATTATCTATCATTTGAAACTCAAAAAATTTCATGCTTCCATACCTTGCTTTTCAGATCATACCATCGATGGAATAGTGTATTCAGAATAAATCCTCTACAGTGAAGATATTTCTTGCAAAGTGCTCTAATTTCTTCTATAAGTGCTCTAATTTCTTCGATACTTCTTCTATATCGAAGATTTGGCAAATTTGTATCCAATAGATATGCAACACCCAATTCAGTAAATAGGAAAAGCAACTTATGCTTTTAGCAAGTAAAATTTGTTCCATCAACATGATCAATCTCTCACAATCATCTTTAGATGTAAATTCAAATCAAACCTTGATATTTCTCTTCAATTTTTCACATCATCCAAATTTAATTTGTTTGGTGAATAAAACCTAATCAACTTTTCAACTCTTCTTTTCCTTATTCATGTGGGATAAATCTCACATACTACATTGTTAATTATCTTCAACAATTTATGATGTATATGGGTATATGTATTTATAAACTCACTTTACCACTCCTTTGTCACCAGTTTTGCTAAGCTTTACCATCTTTGCATGCCTTTGTCACCAGTATTGCTAAGCTTTACCATCTCTGCATGCCATTCTGAAACTGAAATGCACAATCTTTCTGCACAATGTCATGTCCTTTGTTCCTTATTTTTCTTATGTTTCTTATAGGAGATACGTCAATTGTGGAAGTCCAGGACCACATCCGTCCAAGTCTTCATAGTTTTAAGCCTCCTATTATTTTTTTGTCCCTAGAAGCCTTACCCACGACAAAGAGGGGGCTTCTTTGGTCTTTGTTGTATACCAGACCATTACCTTAAGTTCTATTCTATTTCTAGTGTTCCTACTCAAGCAGGTAACCTAAATAATTGTGAATTTTTCAATTATAGTACTGTAAAAGGAGATATAAAAGTAAAAAAAAAAAAATCCTTGTCCCACGTATGAAATTTGCAAAAATGGTTGTGGCATTTGTCACACGTTTTTTAGACTATGAAGAAACTGCATCGAGTGGTTAACCAAAAGGAAATGCGACAAACAGGTATAAATCTCGAATCGCATACATTTATTTAGGCTAGCACTCCTACTAAAATTGCTCCAACTGCTCAATCAAAATAGAAAAAGAAGCTATAAAAACCAGATTTTCTTTACAATTGCAACACGTAGTATTATATTATTCAGAGCATTTTACAGATCATGATACGAAAAAAAGAAAAAATAAAATAAAAAGATACCTTTTTTTACAAATTTCACAGATATAGGCCCACATTACATGCATACATACCAGAAGAGAGGAGGGGAGGATAAGGACATGGACTCGACCGGCATGGCTTCGGGCTTGGAGGACCGACAGGGAAGCCCCAAGGTCCGACACTTCCAACCGGGCCGACTCACCAAGGCCACACATTCCTCAAACTGTTGCCCTTCTCCCGGCCCCATTTTTCCCCCAGCTGCAACCAAGACCAATTGTACAAACCCCAAAAGAGAGATTTTTTTTTTTTCTTCAAAAGAAAAAAACAACAAAACTAAGGATTAAACCCTAAAGAAGAGTCCCCAAGAACTCGCACTCCAAGACAATGCTGGCTCTTTTCCCTTTCTCAATTTCCTACAAGCATAGAGGATCATTTAAATCAGAAGGGGATGGAGACACATCCCACATTGCTCTGAGATCTGGGGCTCTGGGCCTATTGTTCTCAAATTCTAACACTGAGCGAGCGCGCGCAGGAAAAAGAGAGAGAGGAAGCAAAGGGAAAAGAGTACCTCTGAGGTTCGGATTGAGAGAGAGGGAGGAGGGGGCTTCTCCATCGGTTCTTCCTGAGCGATGAGAACAGGGAGAGAGATGTCCTTCCGTTGCTTTGAAGAATTTTTTTTCTTTTTTTAAAGGGTCCTGTTTTTGTTTTTTTAGGAAAAAAAAAAAAAAAAGGCCGTTAACAAAAGCAATGGTGAGCGGCCTCTCCGAATTTTGCTCCATGACGCGGGGAGATTTGGAAGGGATCAAACAAATAATTGTGGGATTTTCCCCGCAACCAACCGGCAAGATTCGGATTTTATTTTAAATATATTTTAATTAAAAAATTTAAAAATAAAATAAAAAAATTAATAAATTAATTTTAAAATTTTTTTTGAACAACGATAGTAAGAAAATTAAGAATATATATAATAAATTCTGTTAACTCGACTGGAATCGATGATAACCAGGTTAATATACTTTTGGATAGGTAATGGACATAGAAAATTAATATATATCGTGTATCGAATATTTTTTGGATAGGTTTAAAGAATCATCTGGATTGATTCTGTCCAAAATCTAATTCTTTTTTTTTCTTTTCTTTTTTTTTTATTATTTTTATGAAAGTCCGTGGAGTTATTAATTAATCATTAGTGGTGAAGACAACCCGGTCAAAATGAGACGTTTCAGTTCTATTATTGCTTTTGTATGTGTTTTATAAGTAAATGCTGGATTAAAATGAGAGTAATGATGTACCAACCTAGGTGACTAAATATGAGTAGCATTGCTGCATGATCGTCAGCAGCCTGTGAATGATCAAGAATACGGTTCGTATATTTTGCATTTAAAAAAACATCTCCTTCCATACAAATTTATTGTTGGACTGTGCAACAACTATTCTGAGATATAAGATAGAATAAAAAAGTTTCAAATACTTTGAAATCTATGAAAAAATGCGATCTAATGATCGGTCTCATGAGAGTAGATCGATCATTTTTTCGCCTGAAAGATACAATCCAAATATCTTATCAAAGATAGGAAATAGTTTGACAATATGGCTCGGTACAAATAAGATATATTTAAAAATTATTTGCCAAGCAGCTAAATTTAATATAAACAAAGACAATAACTATGGGAATCCGTTCTGGCTTGCATTTAGCAACATATTGATTATTTATTTAAAAAAAAAAAAAAAATTTTGATGGAACAAGAGAGGAAAGAGTTAGATTCCGAGCGTGGTCATCCCCAGACGGTCCCCCAACTCTAGACAAAAAATGTTCGATACATGGTACATATTAATTTTTTCGTAGCCGTTCCCTACCCGAAGATGAATACGTCAACCTGACTATCACTGGCATCAACCGAATGAACGAGATTTATTAAAAAATATATACAGTCAAAAATATCTTGAATAAAAATATGTACGGTCAAAAAATCCTGGCTAATTTTTGTTAAATAAGGTTTTTAAGTATTGAAGTAGCACTCTTTTGGATGCTCAATTGGTTGGATATGAGCGATTAACTCTATAAAATGTCCATACAGAGCTTCTATGATTACGTAGATGGTTGTAACCCCCTAATATATGACATGCTATTTGAATTAATTAGTCCTGCATGGAGCATCAAGGTAGTTCCTGGTGATTCAAAGCTATTAGTAGGATTAGCTGTAATCTTCAAAGTGCTTAGTGTCAATGCATCTAATTTTGATAGAAGACCCTCGGATTAATGTAACAATAGGTAATGTTGGGATACAATAGATTTGATTTACTCATGTTGATCCGATGGAGATTGAATTTGGCTGATCCAGTAATAAGTCAGCAATCAATGCTTAAAAGCCTAATCAACACCCAAAAACAAGTGTAAAGCCAATCAACACTTAAAAGGTGTAAGGTTAATCAACGTTCAAGAGGCGTAAAGCTGATCAACGCCCAAGAGACGTAAAGCTGATCAACGCCCGAAAGGCGTAAAGCCGATCAACGTCCAAGAGGTGAGAGGACAATCGACATCCAAAAGATATAAGGCTGACCAATACCTAAGAGGTATAAAGCCGACTTATACTCACAAGATATAAAATCGATTGATACTCACAAGATATAAAGCCGACTGATACCCACAAGATATAAAGTTGATCGATGCTCAGGAAATATGAAGTTAGCCAAAGTTTAGAAGGGATGTAAAGCTGATCAATGCTCTATGATGGATGACTATTGCAGCATGTGCTGATTCCTTAACAAACTAACCGTTTACAGCTGGATTTGGTTGGAATCGGTTAAGTCTGAGATCTATAAATACCCGTGAATGCGATGGAAATGGGATTCGGAAGGGGAGAGATTCCAGAGTACCTTTTACCCAATTTTTTTTCAGACCTCATCTGTCTAGTCTGGACTCCATTGACGAGTGAGCTTGAGCATGGAAGCATTTCATCACACAGAGCCCGCTAGAAGATGAAGAAAGGCTAGATTAACTAGCTCGACTTGGTTTACATCAATCTAATCCAAGCTCAAGCATGCTTGTAATTTGTCTGGACACAACATATTGGCACGCCAGGTAGAGGAAACTCAATGAAAGAGTTTTTCAATAATCTGAAAGAAAATATGGTGAAAGGTAAGAACCGGAATCTTCCTGTCGAAAAAATTCCTCGTTCTCCAAGAGAGAATGATCCAATTCTTGATAGAGTGGGAGTTGTTCCTGCTGCAAACATGGATCAAGAAAGATTAAATACTCTTTTGGACAAGATAGAAGTGCTCACTGTAGCAGTTCAAAACCACCGAGAAATTGCTGCAAATGAGGCATCGTGACCTGCTGCTTCCAGGAGTAGCCAGCGACCTTCCCTCCAGGTAAGTAGACACCTTGGTCCAAGAAGACACTCACCTTATCAACATTCTTCGGGACAACATTCTCTATCAAAGCAACATCATCGGTCTCATCATCATGCCAAGAAATGAGACAAGGGAAAGCGTCTGCGATCTTATTCAACCTCTTCTACTGAATCGACTCCTGACAGTATTCAAACTTCAAATCTTGGAAGAGTTAATGATTTTGATAAGAAATTCAGAAAACTAGAACTGCAGATCACCAGAATCGACGAGCAAAGGAAGATAGAGGATAGAGCACCAAGCTACGACATTTTGCCTTCTTTTTTCAAGAAGATCATGGAGGAAAAGATTCCTCGTCACTTTAAAATTCTACAAATTGAACCATATGACGGATCGTCTGATTCCTTGGATCATTTGGGCAGCTTTAAAGCACACATGTTAATCCAAGGGGTATCAGATGCGCTTCATTGCCTTGCTTTCCCAGCAACTCTGAAAAAGGCTGCAAGAATGTGGTATTCAAGCCTCCAGCTAGATACCATTCATTATTTCGGTTAGTTGGAGAAGTTATTCATCTCTCACTTCAGAACGAGCAGAAGAATGCTAAGAAACTCCGATCGTTTGTTCTTCATTCAGTAACTAGAAGGAGAATCTCTGAGAGACTATATAACAAGGTTCAATTCTGCCATGTTGGAGATCCCAGATCTCAATGAATACGTGGCAATGTCAACTATGAAGAAGGGACTGCGAGCCTCTAGGTTTACATTCTCTTTAGATAAAAAATTTTCAACCAATTATTCTGAATTATTAGCCCGCACCCAAAAATACGCTCAGGCTGAAGAACAAGCCCTGAATCGACGACAAGTAGAATGAAAATCGGCGCTAAGCAAGAAGAACTCCAAAGAAGATGAATTCAATCACCTGGAGTCCGACCAATTCAACGGCAAGTTCAAAGGCCGAAGAACTTGGTCGGCAGGAACTACGTCAATAAATTTGACGCTTACACCCCCTAACTCTTCCAAGAGAAAATTTTCTTCAGAGATCGAGGCCAATGATAGCTCCACTGCCATACGCAACAAAGATAAGTACTGTCGAATCCATCGTGATCATGGACACACTACATAAGAGTGTATCCAACTGAAGGACAAGATTGAAGATCTGATTAAACGTGGTTATCTGGACTATTACCGCCAGGATCGTCGTGGCCCGTAGCTGCTGCCGGTGCCGGAGTGCGCTCCCTTCACTGCCTGGCGGTCCTCCACTCCTGGACCAGCAAGATAGGGGTTAGTGACCCAGGTCGGGATTTCCGGTGAGGGCACTCCGACGATCAAGTCAATGACGATCCAGGGAAACATATCCTCCTGGTCGAGCCTCTCTTGATGGACTCCACACGAGGAGGAGTGTGTGGTGTGGATGTGAGTAGCAGGTGTGCCGGGGGAAGTGCGGCCTGGTTAGGGGGAGTCCCTGTGTGGCCCTTCCTCCCGACCTTACTCTGGGATGCTAGTGTGCCATGCCCCTCTTCTTGGTGGGGGTTGCACTCTCCTCCCTCTTCTTTTTTTTTCTCTTGTATTCTGGCTTGTATTTTTTCTGTGTGTTGGGGTTATTGTGTTACCTCCGGGTTTGTTGCAAACTAGGTTACCGTCGGGCACTTGCCTCGGGATCCCCGCCAGGCTATCAGGCACGTGCGACGGTGTCCCGAGGAGCCTTTCCTTATTCGTGATAAGGGGAGCTGTCATGCGCTCCGACACTCCTCTTGGTCGCCTCATTTCGGAAAACTTGGCAGTGCCTCGGATGATGGGCCGCCATCCACGGGATTCGAATCTCCTGGTTGACTTCCTTTCTTGGATGATCTGGGTGGTTGGTGAGGAGTGTGGCGTCTCGATCAGCATGATTCTTCCCTTTCTAGTGTAACTGGCGACTACAGGTGGTCAGTACGGCCTGGAAGGTGCTCCGGTGTAGTCCTCGAGCGGCTCACCGACGTTTTGGGCTGGCGAGGACCTCATCCGAGCTGGGGCTGAGCTAGAATGGCAGGGCTCGCTCCGACCTAGGTGCTCCAAGCTTGCAGGGGTGTCTTGGTGGAGGAGAGCAGAGTGCGGGCCCGGTCCAGAGGGCGCGCGCTCGGAGAGGCTCCACATTGGCAGGTGAGCGCTGAGCTCGACTCCGACCACAGGGCTCTAACCTCCAAGGGTCTTGCTCTGGAGGGCAGAGGGCAGACCCGATCCAGAGGGCGCGCGCTCGGAAAGGTTTCATGTTGGCGGTGAGCGCTAAGCTCGACTCCAACCACAGGGCTCTAACCTTCGAGGGTCTCACTCTGGAGGGCAGAGTGCGGACCCGGTCCAGAGGGCGCGCGCTCGGAGTGGCTCCATGTTGGCGGGTGAGTGCTGAGCTCGACTCCGACCACAGGGCTCTAACCTCCGAGGGTCTTGCTCTGGAGGGCAGAGGGCGGACCCAGTCTAGAGGACGCGCGCTCAGAGAGGCTCCATGTTGGTGGGTGAGCGCTGAGCTCGACTCCGATCATAGGGCTCTAACCTCCGAGGATCTCGCTCTGGAGGGCAGAGTGTAGACCCGGTCCAGAGGGCGCACGCTCGGAGAGGCTCCACGTTGGCGGGTGAGCGCTGAGCTCGACTTCGACCATAGGGCTCTAACCTCCGAGGGTCTCGCTCTGGAGGGCAGAGGGCGGACCCGATCTAGAGGGCACGCTCTCGGAGAGGCTCCATGTTGGCGGGTGAGCGTTGAGCTCGACTTCGACCACAGGGCTCTAACCTCCTAGGGTCTCGCTTTGGAGGGCAGAGGGTGGACCCGGTCCAGAGGGTGCGTGCTCGAAAAGGCTCCATGTTGGCGGGTGAGCGCTGAGCTCGACTCCGACCACAGGGCTCTAACATTCGAGGGTCTCGCTCTAGAGGGCAGAGGGCAGACCTGGTCTAGAGGGCGCGTGCTCAGAGAGGCTCCACGTTGGCGAGTGAGCGATGAGCTTGACTCCGACCACTGGGCTCTAACCTCCGAGGGTCTCACTCTGGAGGGCAGAAGGTGGCTCCGGCCTAGGCGTCCCGAGCTCGTGGGCCCGACTTGGAAGAGCTCAGCTCAGCTTGCTGTCTTGGAAGAGCTCAGCTCAGCTCGGCAGTGGAGTCCGGGCTGGAGAATTGACGTGGCGTCTTCCTTTGACGTGGCACCTGTCGGTTCTCCCATGTCAGCGATCCCGCCACATCATGGACAGATATGTCTAAAACCAAAATCGAAGTCGACCAATTGAGACAGCAGCGCCAAGGCCAACAGCTCCAAGAATGATTACTGATGGGATGGAGCTCCTAAATCAACAACCAACTGATGGATCGATTAGAATGATCCATCAAGCATATTATGAAGATGATCGGAGTCCCAAGAGGCTTCGAAGAAGTATTAGCTTTTCTGATGATGACTTACGAGGTGTTTAGATGCCACATAATGATCTTGTAGTCATTTTCGCAATAATTGCGAATTATGATGTATACCGAACTCTGATTGATAATGGAAGTTCTATTGAAGTCTTGCTTTATGATGCTTTTGTTAAGATGAACTTGCCAATTGATAAGGTATGAAGAATTCATATGCCATTAACTGGATTTGGCAAAAATTCTATGGGAGTGAAGGAGAAATTATACTTCCCGTAACTCTCGGAACAATGTCGAAGCAAAGGACTTTCTCTCTCATCTTTATGGTTGTTCGAACCACTTCTGCATATAATGCAATCTTAGGAAGACCTGCTCTGAATAAATTTCAGGCCATCGTATCGACGTATCACTTACTGATGAAATTTTCGACCATAAATGGGGTCGGAGAAGTAAAAGGAGATCAACAAATGGCTCGTTAATATTTGACAATTCAAAATCAACAATCAACTAACAAATCAACTTCAGAAAAAATGGATCCGCGCGATCCAACCGAAGGAGTAAGCATGTCAGTAGAAGAACTATATATGTTCCTTTGATAAAAGATGATCCGACCAAAACTGTTCAAACTAGAGTTCACTCAATGAAGACCAAAGAAAATGATTGATTGAATTCTTACAAAAGAATGCCGATATACTTGCCTGGACGGTCGCCGATATGCTTGGAATTCCTCCTGAAGTGATCATGCATGAACTTAAGGTGGATCCACTTAGTCGGCCTGTTCATCAAAAGAAAAGGAATTTTGTTCCAGAAAGGCAAAAGATCATTAATGAAGAAGTAACCAAATTGCTAGATGCCGGATTTATCCGAGAAGTTCGTTACCATGACTGGCTTGCCAATGTAGTAATGGTGAGAAAGGCTAACGGAAAATGGAGGATATGTATAGATTATACTGATCTTAACAAGGCGTGTCCTAAAGATAGTTTTTCTTTGCCTAAGATTGATCAACTTGTTGATGCAATGGCAGGACATAAATTTGAGTTTCATGGATATTTTTTCTGGATACAATCAGATACGAATGAATCCAAAAGATGAAAAAATCTTTTTTTTTACAAACAGAGGGATATATTAATATAAAGTAATGCCTTTTGGTCTTAAGAATGCCGATGCTACTTACCAGAGGTTGGTAAATAAGATCTTTAAGGATCAGATTGGTAAAACCATGGAAGTATATGTAGATGACATGATTGTTAAAATCAATCAATCTGATGATCATATTAAAGACCTGCAAAGAGCCTTTGATATTTTGCGGAGAAATCATATGAAGTTGAATCCGACTAAGTATATTTTTTGGATAACTTCTAGAAAGTTTTTGGACTTCATGGTCACAAAGCGAGGGATTGAGGCTAATCCAGAAAAGATTCGAGCCATATTAGATATGAGGATCCTGTAAATAAGAAAGAAATTCAACAGTTAGCTGGATGGATTGCTTCATTAAGCTGATTTATTTTTCATTCGGCTGAAAGATGTTTGCCTTTCTTTAGAGCCCTACGACAAACTAAGAAGTTTAATTGGTCGGATGATTGTCAACTGGCATTTGAGAAACTGAAGAAGTATTTAACAAATCCGATCATATTGTCTAAACCTAAAGAAGGAGAAGATTTGTATCTCTATTTGGCTGCATCTGATGAAGCAATTAGTTCTGTGTTAGTGAGAAAAGAATCTGATAGATCACATAAGCCCATTTATTACATCAGCAAAGTCCTTCATGATGCATAACAAGATACCCAAAACTTTAGAAGATTATTTATACCTTGGTAATATCGGCCAAACGCCTCAGGCCATATTTTCAATCTCATCGTATTATTGTATTAACCGATCAACCTCTAAGGGCTATCCTGCAGTGTCCTGATATTTCTGGTCGGATGGCAAAATGGGCAATCAAGTTGAATGAATATGATATTACCTATCAGCCTCGATCTGCGATGAAGGCTCAAGTACTGGCCGATTTCATAGTCGAATGTACTTGGAGTGATAATGAAGAAGAAACTCAACCATTTGATGAAATGGAAAAGACTGATGTACCTTGGATATTATATATAGATGGAGCTTCAAATTCTTCTGGTTGCGGAGCCGGATTGATCTTATCCAGTCCAAATGGAGATGTCACAGAATATGCACTCTGATTCTCTTTTAAAGTTTCTAATAATCAAGCTGAATATGAGGCTCTCTTGACTGGGTCAAGAATTGCAAAGGAATTGAATGTTCAAAAATTAAAGGTATTATCTGATTCTCAGTTGGTTGTTAATCAAATAAAAGGAGATTTTAAAGTTCATGACACTATTTTGGCTTTGTATCTGAAGAAAGTTTGAGAACTTGGAGCTTTATTTGACTCTTGGGATATCAGTCATATTCCTAGAACTGAAAATTCTCGAGCTGATTCATTATCTCGACTAGCACTTCAACATCCAATCCGGGCTGAACCTTTGTGGAACATCTAGAAACTCCAAGCATTACTATGAACAACCAAGACAAGATTCTTCAGATAGAACCAGAGTTGAATTGGATGAGTCCTATAATCGAATATTTGACTGGTGGAAGATTGCCTGAAAGCCATACGGAAGCCAAACAGCATCGGAAGATTGCTTCTCAATACATCATTTTGGATGGATTGTTATATAAAAAGTCATTCTCCCAGCCACTATTGAAGTGTTTATCTCCTTCAGATGCTGACTATGCTCTCAGGGAAGTGCATGAAGGAATATGTGGTGACATTTAGGGGGAAGATCATTAGCCTATAAGATCATAAGGCAAGGATATTATTGGTCGACTATATAAAGGGATGCATAAGAGTTTGTGAGAAAATATGATTCTTGCCAAAGATATGCAAATATACAAAGGTGTCCTGCTAGTCAGCTAACATAATTGACGGCTCCATGGCCATTCGCTCAATGGGGAATGGATATTCTTGGTCCGTTTCCTCTAGCTTCTGGACAACGGAAATTTTTGATTATTGCTATTGATTATTTTACTAAATGGGTAGAAGCTGAGCCCTTAGCCTTAATTACTGAAGCAAAAGTTGAAGTGTTTGTTAGAAATTCCATCACATATAGATTCAAAATTCTTCATGCTATTATTACTGATAATGGAAGACAATTTGATAATCAAAAATTCAGTAATTTCTATGCCCAGTTCCATATTCTACATAAACTGACATCTGTTGGACATCCACAAGCTAATGGAGAAGCTAAAGTAACCAATCAGACAATCCTTCATGGATTGAAGACTCGATTGAATGAAGCCAAAGGATCTTGGACTGATGAACTCTACTCTGTTCTATGGGCTTATCGGACAACTCCCCGATCTACAATGGGAGAATCTCCGTTTAACCTTGCTTATGGGAGTGAAGCTATGTTACCTATAGAAGTTGTTCTTCGTTCTAGAAGAACTAATTGTTTTGAAGAGTCGAGTAATACGGATCGAAGAAGAGTTGATCTGGATTTGCTTGAAAATTCCAGATTGCAAGCACAATTAAAGATGACAACATATCGACAAAGAGTGGCGCGATGTTATAATTCAAGAGTCAAGGCTCGAATCTTTCGGATTGGAGATCTTGTCCTGCATTGAATAATAATATCTCGACCATCTGATCAGGATAAACTAGCTCCAAATTGGGAAGGTCTTTATCATGTCACTGAAGTTGTACGACCTGGGACCTATCGACTTGAAAGTCTGAATGGTTATCCAATGGCTAGGCCATGGAATATAAAAAATCTTCGAAAATACTATCAATGAAGATATTTTTCCTCCATTTTTCCTTATAAAAAAAGAGTATGAAGTTGATCCACTCTAAAAAAAAAGAAAAGAGAGAGAAAAAGAGGTTGGCTTGATAAGCTGACCATAATCCGATAAATAGAGTTGGTCTGACCCACCATCTCGTCGATGATCAGAAAAACTAATCAAACGAATGTTGGCCTGATAAGTTGACCATAATCCGACAAATAGAGTTGGTCTGACCCACCATCTCGTCGATGATCAGAAAAATTGATCATACAAAGGTTGGCCTGATAAGCTAACCATAATCCGACAAATAGAGTTGGTCTGACCCACCATCTCGTCGGTGATCAGAAAAATTGATCAAACGAAGGTTGGCCTGATAAGCTGA
Organism: Areca catechu; assembly: GCA_021397845.1. Lineage (NCBI taxonomy): Eukaryota > Viridiplantae > Streptophyta > Magnoliopsida > Arecales > Arecaceae > Areca > Areca catechu. The sequence continues at coordinate 8,467,664 of CM038045.1, read as the reverse complement.
CCATAATCTGATAAAGGGAGTTGGTCTGATCCACTAACTCGTCAGTATATTGATATTGAAGTAACCGTCAGGTTAGAAGGTTGACCTTATAAGTCGACCATGAAACAGATAATAAGAGTTGGTTTAATTCGCCATTCTATTGATGTTGTGACCTTCAAGTATCAGAAATGTTGGAAAGATAGTCTGATGTATGAAACAGTTAGCTTAATATGCTGGTTGTATAACATTATATAGAGAAAAAAGGAATTCATTGATGTTCTGTTAAAAAAAATAATAATAACAACGAACATTGATGAAAGTTCATGATTACAAACTAGTCAAATTTTTCCTGATTGACTTGGTTACAGGTAGTTTTCGCTTGCACGGATGTTGGCTTCTTTGTCTCTTCTTCTTCCACAATATCCTCTATAGAGATGGAAGAAATATCAAGGTTAGGGTATAACTTTTTGACCTTGTCGACACAATCTTCAAAGCCGAATTTATAGCCTTCTGCCCCTGCTTCGTCTATCTCGTTATCAAATGCTTTAGAATTTTTGAATTCTTCAATCGCAAGAAGGCTCCGATGAATTACTGAAGCAATTTCTTGTTTACTTTGTTCCAATTTTCATTCAAGAGAAGCTATTCTCTCTTCCATTTTGGACTTTTGGCTCAGTACCTCTTTATATGCCTGAGTTTTATCTTATATTGCTTTATCTGCCTGTCGAAGTATTTTCCTTATTTTTTCTGCATCAGCCAAAAGATCTATAGCATGTTTTTCAATTATTCTCAATTGATTCTTCAATGACAAGATTACTCCAGTTGATTGGACTAATTTTGATTCTAAGGCAGTCCGATGAGCATCAGTTTTTTCTTTTTCTTCCTTGGCCAATGCTAACTGATTATGAAGATCTGCCTGAAGGTTAGTTGATTGATGCCAGTTTTCTTCAATCATGAAAATATCATTGACAAATTGGACAAAAGAGTCAGGGTGTTGTTAGAACAAGAATACACATTTTTGTGAAGGAAGGAATGATACTTACCTTCATTATGCCTGGATAAATGGAGGAAAGAATTTCTTTTACTCCACATTTTATTGTCGTCTCCCAGTCTTTCCGAAGGATGGTCGATTGCAGTATAGTTTTTGTTAGTTTTGGATTGTCGAAACTAGTATTTGCAATGTCTTTATCTTCATTTCACTACAGTGAATCTGGGCTTTACCGACATTTTTTTTGATGTTTCCCGATGCTTTTAAGCGTCGCTAAATAATCTCCCGATATTTTGTAAAGCGTCGTTAAAGCATCGCCTATGCAAGTGTTGGGACACAACTTACCGATGCTTGAAAAAAGCGTCGGCAAATCTAGCGATGCTTTAAAGCGTCGCCAGTTAGCGATGCTTTAAAGCATCGCTAGACTAAACCCTAGCGACGCTTTAAAGCGTCGCCAGTTAGCGACGCTTTAAAGCATCGCTAGACACCAAACCTAGCGACGCTTTAAAGCGTCGCCAGTTTCAGTTTTAGCGATGCTTTAAAGCGTCGCCAGTTTCAGTTCTAGCGACGCTTTAAAGCGTCGCTAGACACCAAACCTAGCGACGCTTTAAAGAGTCGCCAGTTCCAGTTTTAGCGACGCTTTAAAGCATCGCCAGGTCCAAACCTAGCGACGCTTTAAAGCATCGGTAGATTTTTTTTTTTTTTAAAAAAAATAAACAGTCATATATACAAACCCATAACCTGTATACATTATGAAAATGAAACATTCAAACCTGTATCACATCCAACATACACAAACAAATGAAAATATTCAAACCTGTATCACATGTCACATCCAACATACACAAACACAAATACAAACCAAATATAAAAAGTTTTTATATATATATAAACATATCAATCCAAGTTCAAATAAACAAAAAGACATACATAAATAATAAAAAAATTATCTAGCATCACTAATCCGTGGGAGGCTGGTCGTCGTCAGGTCTGCGGCTCGTAGATGCACCAGGAACCTGCAAGATATACATCAGGAATTATAATACATACATTATATATATTCTAAATTATTAGATACATACAAAATTAATAAATAATTACTTACCTGAGATGACATGAACATATGCAGCACAGATGTAACATGCTCTAGCTGAGACCTAATGGTCTACATCTCTGCTCTGTTTGCATCACGTGTCTGTCGGAGCTCTGCTATCTCCTCCTGGAGCTGACAAACATGTAACTGATCATGACTCTCTCTAGTATCCCGAGTATATCTACGCACCTCAGATAACTGAGTAGGGGTAACTCCAATCCCATAACCCCTCACTCGTCCAGGATGCTCTGGTCCCATCAACTCCGAGAATACCTCGACCTCGATGCGACTGCTCTGTGTAGATGATGAACCCTCGCCAGCACGCTCGGATATCATAGAGGTAGCCCTATTCTATATTTTACAAAAAACACATATATTAATACTTAATAAAAATAAATATTTCGTCCAGATTTTAATTTAAATTGAAGTCTATTTGGTAAACATATCTTTTCAAGAAATCTTTTTGTAAAGCAACCGTAAATATCAATATGGCCCTTCGTTTCTCTGCTTCATGTATTTTTGAGAGGAGACCGTATCGTACATCTATGGGCCTTTTCTCTCTTTTCTTTCTTTCTTTCTTTTAATTAAATATTACAATTATCCAACATTCCCATCCTAGATTGTAATATTAAATTTTCTTTAGCTTCTAATAATACAACCATACATGCATAGAAGTATCTTCCTATTCAAACCTCTAATTAGTATAAATATTTTAATGCTCTAATGAAGTTATTGGTGGCCAAAGCTTGAACTAACACTTTTGTATACGAGAACCGAAAACATTACACACATGATGATATTCAGTTTCAGCAAGAAATTTATAAACAAGTCTTCAATCTCATTTTAATTCCTCGTGTAGCATGCTTTGTGACATTACTTCAATAACTTTGAACTTTGGAAAAGAAAAAAAAAAACTTACCGAGCGGAGGAGGAGGAGGAGGGGGGTTTCGGCAGCGGCTCGATCGACCGGGAGATCACGGATGGCTGCTGCGTCGGCGGACCGAGCGGAGGAGGAGGAGGAGGGGGGGAGGAGGAGGAGGAGTTGGGGGGGGGGGGGGTGTTGGGTGGCGTGGGGGGGGGGGGGAGGAGGAGGAGGAGGAGGATTTTTGGGGGGGGGGATAGGGCCGCGGCGGACCGAGCAGGGGGGGAGGAGGAGGAGGAGGAGTTGGGGTGGGGGGGGGGTTCAGTGGCATGGGGGGGGAGGAGGAGGAGGAGGAGGAGTTGGGGGGGGATAGGGCCGCGGCGGACCGAGCGGGGGGGAGGAGGAGGAGGGGGGGGAGGAGGAGGAGTTGGGGGGAGAGGAGGGTGGGGGTTCGGCGGCGGGGGGGGGGGGGGGGGTGGGGAGGAGGAGGAGGAGGAGTTAGGAGGGGGGGAAGGGCCACGGCGGACCGAGCGGGGGGGAGGAGGAGGAGGAGGAGGAGAAGGAGGAGGAGGGGGGGAGGAGGAGGAGGAGTTGGGGGGGGGGGGTTTGTTCGGCTGCTGCAAAAATTAGGGCTCGGGAGGGTGCCAGGATTTTGGGGGAAGGCTTGGAGTCCGGCGACGCTTATAAGCGTCGCCAAAAGTCCTGGAGTCCGGCGACGCTTATAAGCATCGCCAAAAGTCCTGGACTCCGGCGACGCTTATAAGCGTCGCTAAATGAGCTGGGAACTCTGGCGACGCTTATAAGCGTCGCCAAATGTCCTGGGACCTATGGCGACGCTTTAAAGCATCGGCAAAGGTCCCGGACTTCGGCGATGCTTAAAAGCGTCGACAAATGTACGATCCGTCGACGTTTATAAGCGTCGGCAAAGGTCTCTGGACTCCGCGATGCTTAAAAAGCGTCGGCAAATGTGTAGTCCAGCGATGCTTAAAAGCATCGGCAAAGGTCCCAAACTGTGGCGACGCTTTAAAACGTCGGTAAAGGTCCTGGACTTCGGCAACGCTTAAAAGCGTCGGCAAATGTCGGATCCAGCAATGCTTATAAGCATCGGCAAAGGTTCCTGGACTCCGCGACGCTTATAAGCGTCGGTAAATGTCCCAAGTCTAAGCGGGATGGTCCGGCGACGCTTAAAAGCGTCGGTAAAACTCAGGGTTAATTGCCAACGCTTTAAAGCGTCGGCGGACTTTCAGTTTTGCCGACGCTTTCAAAAACTGTCGGCGGGTTCTGGTTCTTCCCAACGCTTCCTAGAAGCGTCGCCAGAAAAAGGTCAGGATAACCCTATTTTGCTGTAGTGTTTGGATTGAATGATTCTTCCATATGAGCTTTTCCTTTTTCTGTTGAAGTATGTTTAGCAGACGGACCACTCTCTGATTCTTTTAAAAGAGGAGCCGATGGTTTTTGTTTCTCTTCCTCAGATGAAGATGCAATATATTCAGGAGATTTTGGTTTATCTAAAGTGTTTCTCGACAAGTGACTTCTCCTTGTGCATGATCTTTCTTCCCTGAATCGTGTTGGTCTGGTTTTCCTCTTGAGTGCCCGATGAAATTTTCTGCCATCTGGTTCCATCTCTCAAAAATGATGAAGGCTCTTTTAAAGTTTCCTTTGAACCAAAGAGCTTCAAAGGAGAAGAAATTCAAAATACTTGAGATAAAATTGGCTCAAGGATTAAGCCTGAAATCCCTTTATATAGAGGGTATTAATGGTCGTGATTCATGATCCAAATTTCGAAATATCCTAAGATCACGACATGTCTGAGACCCTAATTTGGTGGGAATCCGTATACCGTTTCTGATTTCCAGAAAGTCAGTTATATATATATATATATATATATATATATATATATATATATATATATGGTACTTGATTTGAATTTGAATTTGAGTCATATACGGTGCCTGGAATACTGACAAGAGGCAGTTATACGACCTGCAGACCAACTACTCTTCCAATAGGAAGATGACACTTGGTAGAGCTAATATGATGACTTATCATATTTCATTTTGAAAATTCTTTTATGAAGATTCTTCTTCCTGAAATATAAGAAGAAAAGGGAAGGATATTTAATGAATCCGATTGAGATATTGGATTACTTATGAACAATTTATGGGTTGACTGATTTAAAAATTAGTTTCCTTAGATGTTCAATGAGTAGAGATTTCTTTTAAGGAGAAATCGACAATTATACTTTCCAATCAACTTATTTCATCAAAGGTTTTTGTTTATTGGGTTTATCCGAAATTAAGTCGATCGAATTTTTCTGAATATGAATCGATGTTTATGATTTGATGATATCGAATAACTATTCATTTTATTCAGATAACCATATGTTTGAATTAATCTTTTTCGAAAGTTTCTTTGTGTGATCCAATGATCTCATACTTAGAATATTTTTTCATTCTTAAAAAGTTTAAGTTCTTTGATTTTTGTTGAAGTAGTCTGTCATATCTTCTTTCTTCAAAAAGGAAAAAGGAAAAGATAAGGCATTCGCCTTGTTTAAAATTCCATGAACACTATAAAGGAAAGGATTTTTCATTTCATATTGAAAATGGGATAAGTCCCTACATTATCTATGCAGATTGATCATTTACATTCTTTTCAGTTATATTCTCTTCTATTTCAATCTGATTTAGAGTAGAGACAGTTTTTGTTTCTTCCTCTTAGATTTGAGAGTCTAATACTGGTTCTTCGGGTTGGTCTTCGACTGGCTCTCCGACTTGATCTTCTTCATCAAAATCCTCTTCATCGGAATCTTCCTCTATTTTTGAAGTATCTAGATCAAGATAAAATTTCTTCACTTTTTTTAAATAGTCAGCATGACCATGATCGTATCTTTCGACCCCAGCTTCATGGAGCTTGTCCTCGAAAGCTTGTGATTGAACATACTTTTTTACAACTTCATTAACAGCTTCTTCGACAGTTTGTTCTGCTTCCTTTTTTGCTGTCAAAATTTTCTCTTCAGCTGCCAAAACCTTGTCTTCGGCTTTTTCCAATTTGACGGATGCTGATCGAAGTTTCTTTTTCTTCTTCTTCTATTTTGTTTCCATGATGTTTATCTTCGATCGGGCCTCTTTAAGCTCTGTTTCTAAAGCCAATGTTTTGGTTACTTTTTCTTCTAATTTCTTTTCTATAGCATTTTTCAGCTCTTCATCAACTTCTTTTTTCGCCTTTGCAACATTTACTTCGTTGCACATGGCCTGACGAAATTGGTCGAAATTTTTTAAGCTTTCATCCATGATGGTGATCCCATGGATAAGCTATATGTTTTCAAATCAAATTGGTCAGATTTGATATAAAAAAAAAAGAAAAAGAAAGATAATTAACTTTTTAATTGTTTGAAGTATAGTTTAATTCCATACCTTCAGTATTGTCGGATGGAGCAACAGGATTGTGTCGTCGATCTGCTGGGACTTGGTAATTTCTTAGTCTTTTGGAATAATGGTAGATCTTAAGATACAACGAGCCAGTATTGGGTCATTCAGACCCGAATCGTCAGCATAAACATGGAAGTCGACTGTGACATCTTCAGCCGGCAATCTTTCTTCTTCCTCCTCCATCATCGGAGCTTTCCCTTTATCAGCTTGATCGGTAGGAAATGATGATGGACCGGCCTCTGAAATTCTGATTGATTGCCTTTCTTGCACCGGAGGTTGAAGAGATGTTGACAAAGGTACTTCGTCATCATCCGATACACTAGCTATTAGTATCAGAGATGCAGGATCTATTGAAACAGCCGAAGCCATTGAAATGGACAGCTTTATCTTCTTTGGTTTTTTGGTTATTCTTTCTTCTTGGTCAGAGGGGTGGCTGCTGCTCTTTTTTTTTGACAGTTTTTGAAGTTTTCGAACGTCCATCGTGACTGATGTATCTGTAATATCCAAAAAGTCGGATGTTAAAGCCGATCATCATTAAACGAATGAAGAAATAATATTAGCAGCAAAAATACCTAAAGAGGGTTTGGGGCTGATTTCAGCCAAATACAATCCTCTTTCATTAAGAAGCTCTTTTATCGGGGGAATCTCCATTCCAGTAAGCTTCTCGTAATCTTCTTTGTCGGCTGTCAGGATCTTTTTACCATCATTGGAAGTTAGTCGGGGTTCCCTATGGCTAATGTTGAAATTCCAAGGGATTCTAGAAATAATATAGAAGAAACAAGGCTTCCAACCATGAATGGTTGAAGGAAGCCCAAGAATAAATTTTCAACCATGGTGTGGGTTGATTAACCACCACCCATGGCCATGAAAATCTCGTTTCAGTACGAACAGAGTTATGAAGAGAGGTTTTAGAAGTTATATCTGCGCCATTGCAAAGGATCAAGAATGTGCAGATTATACGGATGCTATCAGGTGTTAATTGGACTGGTAGTACCCGATATAGCCTAAAGATTGTAAGGAAGAAGGAATGGATCGAAAATCTAACTCCGGCCCTTAAATGCTCTTCGTAAATTGTCAAGCTCCCGGGTGGAGGTCGATCAATTTGTTCTTCAGAGTTCGTAAGAACTACGTATAATCATCAGAAATGTTATAATATTTCTTCAATACTAAGATTCGGTGTTCTGTTAAGAAGGACCTAACGACATCTATACTTACTGATTAGGCTAGTTTTTTTTCTTCTGAGAGGTGGACTTTTCGGGATTATCAGTATGACTAACTTCTAATATTCTAGCCATAAAGAAAGGAAGGAGTAGAGGAAGATTAACTTGAAAAGAAGGTAAAGAAGAAAGGGGGCCGACCTGGGAGGTTTCTTTTGCTCCTAAGATGAAGAAACTAAAATGGTGGAAAATATATTTTCTTGGAGAAGATGGTATTTATATACTGTCTTTCGACGGTTTAAACTTTTTCTCGAATGGCGAGGTTAATTCAGATTATGCCACTTGTCCATAATATCTGGCAAAAAGATACGTTTTTTCAAAGAGTCGAAATGACTATTCGTAATCCAACGGTAACCTGTTGCTGATATGACATTCGCATTTATTCTATGAAAAAGATCTTTTGGCCTTTTGTAAATTTTTAAAAATCGCAATGATGATGGCAGGATACGGCTGTTAGTTTTTATAACTGCTTCTTCTATCAGAAATTGACACGTCATTGAAGTGTGCTGCCGAGAGTTGGAGTGTTGTTAAAAAAAAAAAAGAGGAGAAGATAGAAAAAGCAGCTTCTGACAGTTTCTGATATTCAATTAATGAATTCAGAAACTAGGAGACTAGTGTTGGGATATGACATATTTGGTCTACTTATGTTGATCTGATGGAGATTGAATTTGGCTGATCCAGTAATATGTCAGCAATCATTGCTTAAGAGCCTAATCAACATCCAAAAAAAAGTGTAAAGCCAATCAACACTCGAAAGGTGTAAGGCTGATCAACGCTCAAGAGGTGTAAAGCTTATCAACGTCCAAGAGGCGTAAAGCTAATCAACGCCCACGAGGCGTAAAGTTGATCAACGCCCGAGAGGCGTAAAGCCGATCAACACCTAAGGAGTGAGAGGATAATCGACATCCAAAAGGTATAAGGCTGACCAATACCTAAGAGGTATAAAGCCGACTGATACTCACAAGATATAAAGCTGACTAATACTTACAAGATATAAAACCAACTGATATCCACAAGATATAAAGTTGATCGATGCCCAGGAAATATGAAGTTAGCCAAAATTCAGAAGGGACGTAAAGCTGATCAATGCTCTATAAGAGATGACTATTACAGCACGTGCTGATTCCTTAACAAACTAACCATTTATAACTGGATTTGGCTGGAATCGGTTAGGTCTGAGATCTATAAATACCCGTGAATGCGATGGAAATGGGATTTGAAAGGGAAGAGATTCCAAGGTACCTTTTATCCAATTTTTCTTCAGACCTCATCTGTCTAGTCTGGATTTCATTGACGAGTGAGCTTGAGCATGGAAGTATTTCATCATACAGAGCCTGCTAGAAGATGAAGAAATGCTAGATTAACTAGCTCGACTTGATTTACATCAATCTAATCCAAACTCAAGCATCCTTGTAATTTATCTGGAAACAACAGGTAACATGGTGATGATATGCTTGTTAATCATACAATGGTTAGATTGTCATGACTAGAAAAATAGCAATTGAACACAATTAATGCATAAAATATGATCGAATCACGAACTAAACAAACTACTTGCTGCAAATTATCCGTACCATCGTTTCCCTTTTTCATCTTTTTGAGAGTCACACTGAAAATAAAAATAAGTGGTGCGTTGTAATTGAGGTTTGGACTGTAACAATTATTATATCAGTTACTGCTAAGAATGAAAACTGGAAATTAACGTAGTAGGGATAACGGAGGAGCAGAGAATTACGGAGTTGCAGGGGAAATGAGATACGTAAAACAAAGTATGCTAATGATCTTATTCTGAGATTGATGATGATGTCTACTTACAATAATTCTATTCAAGCATAGGGCTGGGCCTTAACATCTCTGCAACCCAAAAAGGAAAAAAGTAAAAAAAGACCACGGAGGGGTTGGGTATGCTCTTCTCTCTGCGACCGGTCAACCACCATTCGTTCACCTACTCTGAGACCTCGGCTTCAACCTTCGACCGGCAGAGAGGGCAGGTAGAGTGGGAATGAAACCAACGGTCGACACACTTCTTATGGAAGCTGTGGTAGCACCGAGGGAGGAGCCGCCCCTCCTCGCCGCCCATGAAGCCCTTCAAGCATAGGGTGCACTCCAAGCGCTCGTTATAGGCCATGGAGGAGTAGATGAAGACGGGGAGCCATCGAAGCACCGATGGATCGAGACCGCCGGAAGTGGCAGGACCAGCATGAGAGACTGTGGGAGATGCAGGGATGGGGTTCCCAATTGAGGTGGCGGCGGTGGAGGTTGTGGTGATGGTGGTGGAGGGCTGGGCCTTAACAGGGAGCTGTTGGAGTCGGCGACTGAGGTGACGGGTGTAATAGATGAACAAGATGAAGGCTATGGTGGTGAAGGCTAGAAGGGCAAAGAAGACAGTTCTCCATTCATTTCCCATCCTGATATGGCTTCTTGATATCAGGAGTCTAGTTTGAGAGCTCCGCGGTGCGAGGGAGTGGCAAAACTATATATACGGGATGGTTTGGAAGCCAAGAGAGGTGGTGATTGAAGAAGAATGCTTTGACGAAGCTAATTACCGTGTGAACACAAACTTGAGAAATCTCTTTGTTCTTTCATAAAAGATAGAACGCGGGTTTTATGGGTCCCACCCATCATCAATATGCGGCTCCTCTCATGGCCGGAGAGTCTGACCGGGGGAGCAGTTAACCAAGAAGTAAATATCCTGTACGTCTAAGGTTGTTCATGCGAAAACACGAACGGTGATTCACCAAAATAATAATAATAATAATAATAATAATACATGAAGGAGATTAAAATAATCAAATAAATAATCAAATAAAAACAGAACATCACTATCAACAGCATCATGAGCTATGTCCCGAAGCGGCGGGGGAATCCACCTTGTGTTCCCCTAGCGAAGCTTTATAAAGCCTGGACACAGAGATCAGATTTGCCCGAAGGATTGTATATCTGAGTGGTCTTATTATCAAAAGCGGTTCTTCGACAATTATTTCTTGAATCCTATCTTCTTTCAGAAAGACTCCTTTCATTTTGCTGCTTTGGGACATAGCTCTCATGCTCCAAATTTATTGTCCATCATGTTTACCAGAAAATCAACTCGATAGCTGACTGGATGGCTTCATTTATTGAGTTCCATTCTGGAGGATTTATTTGATATGCATGTACAGTTTAGAGATATTTCATCAGTGGATAGCTTGGATTGTAATTTTTTTTAGAACCGTTTCCTAATATATCCGATTTACCAAATATATATATATTATAAAGAATTGTGAACTTCCCGTCCCCAACCGAAAAAATTAGTGAATAAAAAAAAAATTCTTTGTCCATTATTTTATACAGAATGAGCGGAAAGATCTTAGATAAGAATATATATATATATATATAAAATATATACTAGGATAGTGTTCGGATATAAATGATTTATTCTTGAAAATATTAATTTTTATATAGGGTGAGAAGAAGAAGAAGAAGAAGTTGATCAAGAGCGAGTAATTTGTACCCAAATAAGTGAGGAAGACGGTAATTGTCTAAAGATGGATGGTGTGTTAGATAATTGCAGTGAAAAGATGGAAAATACCATGCGATATATGATGTTTTTTGAAATCCAGGAGGAAATAAAGCAATGTTTTTTTTCTTTTTCTTTCATAAAATTAGGGCTTATTAAATCTTAATTAATAATAAATTACTTAGATTAAAGATTTTAGGAAAACGAACATCCGAAAGTGTTAAAGAAAATGCATGGGTTCTTCGTAAATCACGTTCGATGCTTATCACCGATCGTCTCCCATCGAGAAAAAGTATTTTCTGTAGTATTTGGTTGGTAAAAAATTATTCTGAGAATAAAAATTGATATTCTTCAAGAATAACTTATTGTTGTTGTTATTCTCAATTTTTGTTTGGATAAAAATACGGTATTCCATCTTATTCCAGTATAATTAATGCGTGTTATTCTAAATAGTATTTGGATGAGACAGAAATAAACCTGTATTCCACCAAGGATGGAGAAGAAATTTTTTGAAATCCCAAAAATACCCCTACTCAAATATTAATATAAAATGAGTTATAAAATTTTTTTTAATTTTATATTTAAGTAAATATATTATTATATTAATAATAATTTAATAATATTATCTATTAAAATTATGTTATGCTAATTAATTCATTAGTATGATCTATTATAATTGATTAAAATAATAAATTAAATTATTTTATATTATTTAATTTATTATTATGATTTATTAAAATTATGTTATATTAATTAATTAATTAGTATGATATATTAAAATAATTAAATATATTATTTTATATTATTTAATTTATTATTATTATATATTAAAATTATATTATATTAATTAATTTATTATTATAATATATTAAAATAATTAAAAAATATTTCATACTAATTAATTTTTAGAAATTTCTAAAATATCCTTGGAATAAGAAAAGTAAGAATAAGGCTATTCCATGAGGACACATGGAATAGCAATTCAAGAATTACCGATAGGGGGAAGAATAACTTACTTTTATTATTCTTCCTCGATTTTTGCACCGTTTGGTGGAATAAAAGGGATAAAGGCCTTATTCTCTCTCTTGTTCCGTTTCCAAACACAGCCTAAGAGTCTACGTTGATCGGATAACAATCAAACATGTTTTTTTTTTGGCTTTTTTTTTAAAAAAAAATATTACCTTTATTTTGGATTTACTTGGAGTTGGAAGCGCGTAACGCTGCTATACATTTAATTTTATGGCCAAATGAAAGCAATATGCGAACGGACAAATCCAAAACAAAACATTTTGTATTTTGAGACAACGAGTTTCAAAATAGCGTAGAAGTGTAGAACATTGCCATCCCAACCCATTTTGGGCCGGATCAATAAAGTAGAAGTGTGGAACATTGCCCAGAGAATGGTAGAGGAATTAGAATCCCATCCCATTTTGATGCTCTGGCCCACATTATGTCAAGCAATAGAATAACTAAAGCAAAAAAAATAAAAAAAATAAAAAAAATGAAAGGAATAGGATGCCCTAAATAACTGGAATTCGTTGCTATACTTGTTTTGTCTTTCGGTTCAAATATTGAAAACGAAATTCTCAAACCAAAATATAACAGGATTGGAATTTTTTTAATATAAATAGATTCAATGGACTTTTTTATAGAAAATAAATTTGTTATTTTGTTTATTGTTTATTATTTTCTTTTAATAATAAATTCTTTGTCACCTTCTTCCAAATTTCTTGCGAGAATGTTCCGTTGTGACAATTACCTTCATCATTTTCTTGCCTCATCAAAGCAAGCATTATCATATCAAGGACATCCATCCAATTTAGTGCTCTACTATGACATGATTCTACCCTTGCATGTTTAGCTTGATTGTCTTTTTTGGATTTAGGCATGTTAGCTATATGACCACAAACGTTATAAATGTAAGAATACGGCACTATTGATTGCAATGATTAGCTTCGTAATGATGCAAATAAAGCACAAAGATATATCATGGAACAAGAAAATATTTATAATTATTTTTAAAAAAATAAGAAAGATTAATGCCTCGAGATAAACAAAGTCAAAGTCAGTCGAGCATCACGCCTATCAACATTGTCAAAACATATTATGAGAAATACATTTAGAAGCATAACTTAGATACCAAATAGCAACGTGACACTAAGAATGAATATGAAGAAGCTATTAAACTCATTAAATTAAATAATACCTCTTGGAGTTTAACATATATTTAAATATTTTATCCAAAATAATAACAAGGCTGACAATGAAATATGTATCCGGTGAGACATATAATTGTAGTTAAAATATCAAAATTTGAAGATATGGAAATTATATATCTCTCAGGACAAGCAAAATTAAAAACAGTGGAGCATCACGGCTACAAGATAGAATAACTATTTATATAGTTAAACTCTTGTCTCTTAGCCATGCTCATTCTTAAAGTAGTCTATCATCATTGGCAAAATATAATATAAAAGATACATCATCAAGATAATATAGATAGGAAATATGGAAATTATAAAAAAAGTTGAATATCTTTTTTGTTTAACAAAAGGGATGGGGGAATAAATCCCGGTGTAGCTACTTTCGCGGGCTTCCACCCTGCCAGGTAATATTCAATCAAGACGCTTAGGTTTTTTTAATCTTTCCCCATCTAAAGATGAGTACATCAACCTGACACCACTAAGGCACCGACTAGTAGAACTGGGATAAAGAAGGAGACCCTGACCTCTTACTCATACCAGCGATCGAGAGCCCCAGGAAAATTTCTGGATTTAATCGAGTCACACACAGGATCATGCCTTGAACTCACGACCAGTTGGAAGTGAGGCAAGGCCTCTACCAACCGGCTACCGCCTTAGCGTAAAAAAAAAAAGTTGAATATCAACAAATTATTGAAATCATTAACATCAATGATGCCTCCAGAAAATTTAAATGGCTGCCAAACATATATTCATTCAACGACATATGTAATTGGAGGCTAGTTGTGCGAAGATATAAATTACACAAATTTTATTTATGCCTCAGGACATGAAAGGTTAAAGTCAGTGGAGCATCGCAGCTACAAGATAGGATAAGTACTAATATTTTTAAATCCTTGTCTCCAAGCCATGCTCATTCATAAGGCAACCTATCATCATTGGCAAGTTTTTGATATATCTGGAATACGTTATCAAAGATAAGATAGATATGGAAATAGGGACATGACACTAAATATGAATATGATGATGTTTTTAAAAATCATGGAGTTGAAGGATGACTAATAAATTTTAACATGGATGCCAATGTAATATGTATCTAGATTCAAAGAGAAAAACATGAAATTATTAGAAAGATAAAAAATCATTATTATGGAAAATTAAGGTTAGTAATATAAAAAAAAGCATTTCAGAATGCATATTGAGATGTATATATCCAGAAATAGTTAAAGCACAAGCCTAAACAGTGGAACAATCAAATATGAAATTTGAATTAAAGGATTGATTCTTTCTGTATAGATAATAAAACTGATACATCGAAGAATAGATTAAAAGCAAACAGAGAAGAACATCACTAATCAATTTGAGAACCCCAAGCCACCGATCATGAGATCCCTATATAGAAGGCATGATAAAAAAAGCAACACTCCTCCGGCAACTAGAACCAGATTTTTTTTCATGAAACCTAGAAAAAAATCTCGAAAATAAAAGAGCCATTAGAACCATAAATATGTACAAATATGGAGATAAAGATGAAAAATCTTAGAAATAAAAATCTTTTGAAACCATATTGCAACTCAAATCGAAATTGGAAAGAAAATATTGGCTACCTTTGGACAGGAAAAATTAATATTTCGAATCCGTCGGAAAGATTTGACCTCTACTTTCCCGAAACAAATAAGCCTATTTTGATCAAGCAGATGGAGGAGGCATCGATGAAGATGAAGTCACGGATGAAGAAATCCTATCGTCAAGGAAGATGACACGTGAAGCATTGTAAACTAGAAATACGTTAAAAAAAATAGAGAATGATGACAAATTAAAAGGAAATAAAACTCTATTGCAAGCATATTGTAAGGAAAAATGAAATCCAAGATCAAATTCATGGCTATCTTTATACAACAAAAATAAGTATTTCAGATCCATCATAAAGATCTCACCTCTACTTTTCCGAGACAGAGAAGACTTTTTTTAATCCTCAAGCAAATCAAGAAGGCGTCGATGAAGATCAACAACCGGATGAAGAAACCCTAGTGTCGAGGAAGATGACACGTGAAAGGTCGAGAAAAATTGAGGACGAAGCATCGAAAGGGAAAAAGGAAACTGATTTTTGGTTTAAATTCCATCGAATGCCCTTAGAATACCAAAACTGGAAATAAGCAATTCCATGATAAACCATGGAATTGCTATTCTAGAATTCAATAGGGTTGACCGGAATACCAATTCCTGTATGGCCCACCATAAACTTTTTCTCTATTTGGGGGAATGGAAGGAATAAAGCCCTATTCCATCCAGGAACAGGGCAACCAAACACTATTTTAGAGAATAGCTATTCATCCTTGTCATTCCAAATTTATGTTTAGTTGAAAATTTGGAATAACAACTTTATTCTGGTATAATTAATGCAGTAGGACCCACCACATATAAAGAAAATGACCCGGAATTATCATGAAATAGCTATTCTAGAAGACCAAGGGTTGACCATAATAACTTATTACGGGTGGCCCATTTCGATTTTTGTAGCTGTTTTGGGGAATAAGATAAAATAAGGACTTATTCTGGATAGAATTAAGGGAACCAAATACTACCATAAGATTTAAAAGTGTGACGATCCAGAATCTCATTTTAAAAGACTAGTCATAAAGTATTATTTAGATTTCTTCACCATATATAAATATCTAAAATCTTTTTAGTAAATAACCGAAGCAAAATTAAATACACAGATCCTCATAAGAAGTCTTCTTAAAAACAGATTTAATAAAAAAGTTTTAAGTTAGACAGAAGCGTAGCTTCTCACTTTGGAACAATACTTTTATTATTTGAACTATCCAAATAAGAGTGGGCTTACCTTGCTATTTGACTAACCAGGCCTCAACTGAAAAAAGCTAGCCAGAATGCATTATTTAGCTTCTTTTTTTTTTTTTGTCATATAAGTATCCGAGATCTATTTAAAATATAGTTGGTGGAAGATGAAAAATAATTTAAAAACAAATATAAGAAGGGATTGCTAGCATGAGAGGAACGGAGGTAATGAGATGGAAAATTGCTCCAGCCACTTATTCAGTACAAGTTATACAAGGTCTGTCTTCAAAATCGGGTTATGCTATTCCAGACCTTCTATCTGATCCATGACGCGGTTAAGTATAGAGTCTTCGCGTGGAGATGAAGTCAGATTTTGACTGCGTTTTTTGGACAGTCGTTGGCATGGTAATTTCAAATGTCAGCTTGGAATGCATTATTGACCTACGATGACAATGTCTGAAACTTGGAAACCAGAGAGATGAAGAATTAAAGGAGAAGCTTCATCCCTGCAGTTGATGGTAATTGTTAAAAAATATTAGATTTACGTGCCTGCCTAGTCAAAGAATTATTATACACCACTTAAAACCATAATTTGCCCTCTTTTTTTCTGGATTTTGTGCAATCAAATGTAAAACCCACATCAGAAATGTGGTCAATTGTGGACCTTGTCATATTTGCGTGTCTTCTTAAAAAACTTATGGTTGCAAGTGGACTGGATGAAGTCATGATCGAATGTAACCTAGATTTTTCTCCCAAAATTGTGCTTTGTTTAACATTTAGGCCAAGATTGGATTCATTCACTCATTTGTTGATCAAGTGGTTCATCTCTTCATTTGCTCTAGTTCTAATCTTGCATGACCAATTTCAAATTCCTAACCATCTAGTCTAACTATATCTATCCAAATTCTTCTGTTTTCTTTTTTTTTTATGAAAATTCACATTCAATTTGGAAGGCACAAATTCTATATGATCCATATGTTCAACATGGTTGAAATTTAATTTCAATCCTCGTTAGGCTTGTTAACATGGATCCAATCTGACAAGCAGGCTCATAATATATATCTAATTATAGTTTATACTGAACTTGCATGACATGGCTTACATGATAATATTTATCCTTTAGAGATGTTTATGCTAGCAAAGATTAGAAAGAATTTGAATGAAAGAGAGGGTTTTGTCAATTTGGGAAGCGGCTTGGAGAAGGAGACATAGAGGAAGCTAGTGTTTTGTCCAATGTACCCTGGGAGAGGAGAAATGAAAAAAAAAAAAAAAAAAATTGTAGGAATACTGAAGGCTCATTTCGGATTCCTCTTGAGCTACTTATATAAAATATCTAAACCGTATAGTTGTTGGAAACTACTTATGTACAATATCTAAACCGTAGAGTTGTAGGAAAAACTGTGCGAGAAATAGCACGACATGGTAGCTTGCAACTTACAATGCATGAACTATTGTTTACTCTGTTGTGTTTGTTGAGAGCTCTGTTGCACAGTTTTCGACTTGTAATAATGTATCTAGGAAATGAAAGTCTCAACTTGGCCAACTCATGAGTCTAGAATTTAGACAAGTTTCAAATCCCAAAAGAGTGAATTAAGGGTCAGGTATGCATGATACAATTGCATGCCCTTGAACAAAAGAACAAGGGCCACCTAGATTTCGTGGCACAATTGTATGTCAAGGACTTTGTCAGGCACTGCTAACATGGTCAACTAAAACCATTAATGTTCACTTTAACATGGTCCTCACTAGTGCAGTACCCACAGCTAATTATGACAAGATTAAGGAACACCTATTTGATCGATCTTAGATCAACTATTTTAGTAAAATATCAATTCATCTTACGAAAATTTTGCCAACTACTACAAAGAGACTCAAGAAAATTTCAAAGAGGAAGATGCTTTATAACTTTGCGAGGGCAGGTGGCAAAGAATTTATCAGATTATTCAAAGTTGTTGCACTGCAAGACATCCCTATCATCTCAAGTAATGACATCATGTGTATTTTTCCTTTTTCTTTTGGTTTCATCACATGAACGCGGCATTTGAAAGTATTCCTTTCACCAAAGTCAGTCAGCCGGGTGGCACAGTGAATTCAAACCTATTGTTGGATCGCCTTGATCCAGAGGAGGCAAGTAGCATGAGAGAGGTATTGGAAATTTTCATAAGATAAACTATCATTCATTATGAATTAATTTTTTATTTGATTTATTATAAAATATGAACAGAGTTATTATCTGAATAAATAATTAAAGAGTTTATAATTATTGTTGATGACATTATCATTTTAAATTTATTATCTTAGTCATATGATGAAATGAATATCGATGTACACATGATTTGGTGTTAATGGATTATGTAATCGATGAATCCATTATCATTACTAACCAAGCAAGGTCTACACTCAATTTCTATATATATCGATCCGTGAAAATCCTACGGCTTAACTTTTTACGTTCACAAGAATACTTATTCTATTGAGAAGACAGGCATAAAATGGAGAATAAGAGGAAGGTTTACTGCTACGATAATCATCAATGACTTTCATGGTATTCAAGGCATCTTTAATCTAATTCCTAATTTGTTTTACAATTTTTTGTATTCTAATTTCCTGCACGATATCGGAAATGAAAATTCTACAAATGAACCCATAAATCAATGCACTCAGCATGGAACCAAGGCCACAACTAATGAGAGGAGCCTTCCCCTCTCACCGTGTTTCCTCTCCATAAGGCAGAGGGCATTGTATCTTCTACTTTCAAGCCAAAGGAGTATACAAATACCGGCAAAGATTAAGGGACTTTGGTGTTCATTCAAACAAGGTGGGAACCAGAAGAGGTGATGGTGGTGGCAATAGCGTTGGCAGCAGGGGTGGACGTAGCAGGACAGGTACTGGCAATGGAACAACCGGCATGCAGCGAAAAGTATGAAACCAATAGTGATCGTGATGAGACCAAGCGCGGCCAGAGAGGTTGATGTTCATTACACTCACACGATTTACATCCACCTGATGTTATGGTGGGGGCTTCAGGAATCTTCGTAGCGTCGTGGCTTGGTGAGGGTTATCAGAAGAGGGGGGGCAGGTTGCCAGAGGCTTCAAGTCCCGGGAGGAGGGAACAAATGGGGATGTTCCTATTTAGCTTACCCTCCCCCACCTACGCATTTTTTTTTTTTTAAAAAAAAAAATAATAATTAGACGTTAGACTGAAGTGCATGACTTGCAACAAATTACCATTGACCTGCAAGTAAGCCTGCGTACAAGAGAGGAACTGCAATAGAATTGATGAAACAAAATGTGTCCCAAGTTTTTTGTCATGATCAACATGACGTCAACCTTCATGACAATAACATTTGATCCAACTACTCATTCTTGATGACGGCAATATACTTTTCACAAGCTGGGCCATGGACTTGACCGGTAAGTATTTTCCAGAATTAACTTTGGCACATTCTCAGATTATGGGGAAGGACCATGCTTATTTTGTCCATATTTTTTCATTGAAACATGTTCGGACGGCCGATCTCCCTATGTATTCGAGATATCATCCTTCACAAGACACTGTTTAAAAGGAATTGATGGTGGCTGTTGCTTCCCTGGTGGGGCGGCAGTAGGTGGCGTGGGTCGTCAAGCTTGATTTGCATATAACCTGGGTGAGAGAGTGAGAGAGAGAGAGAGAGAGAGAGAGAGAGAGAGAGAGAGAGCACATGGTGCTATCCGCAAGGTCCTTATCGAGAAAGAGATAATAAACATACCAAAAATATACCACCATTGAATGTCTTCTTTTAAAAAACTGCCACCAAATGATACAGATTATCTAGATCTTTTCTTGAGAAACTACATATTATCAAAATATAAAACCAAACTTTAAAACTCGTTAAGAAGCTAAGTGAACAATACAATAAATGCAAGTTCGCAACAAAAACCTTAGCACTTATTCTACAAGTGTAGATTACACATGTCTCGATAAAATCATGCTGGTGTACAATATGAAGAACTGAGGGTTGGAGGAAGGACACAAACCAGATGAGGCCCAGCTGGATTGCTGCTAATGTTTGCAACCCCCACATCAGGCAAACCAAGATGGGGTGGCCGAACATATCCAGACACTAACGGCACACACGTCACTGTGATTTCTATCCGTGAACCTGCAATTCCTATTTATGTTAGAGTCATGTGTCCGTGCATGTGAAGTGGCAATATGACAGAATATTAAAATACAGACCCTGTGTATTGGACAGTGATGCATGTCCCCGTTTCCTCCCAGCAATCATCCAATTTTCAGGGTTAGCATCAACTTCATACAGTACCTCATCCTGTCAAAGAAATACTCAAAATATAACCTAAGTTCACGGTAAAACAATACATTTTTACTTTCACAACTATCAGCGGGATAAGGAGGAATAACTATGAATTTTAAAATGAAAGATAAAATGGCCCTTTTTTTATCCTTAAATTCTACTAAATCCAAAGTGTCGATTGAAATGAAAAAAAAATAATGATCTGTTAAAACTACTTGACAAGAGAAAAAAGAGATTCAATTCCTTTAAAGGACGATGAATATAACTGATAATCCATGCAGTTAAAAGAGATGGATCTCTCAAAGTTATATTCTGATGGATCTCTCAAAGTCATATTCTGACTAGTAACCCCTCACTATCTGTCATGCTACATTATAGGAGTTTCTAAACTGCGACTTTCCACATTTATATCTGACTCAAAAAGAATCCACGCTATCATACTTAAAAGTACAGCCTTCATTAACTCTATGAGTGTCGCATAACCTGTGTGCAAGCTCAGGAGTAGCATCAATGAGAACAAATTCTGAAACAAAGTTGTGAAAAATTTGGAACCAGAAAATAATGCTTCAAAGACTTACTTTGCACGAGGAAGATGAGTTGTCCTTCAAATCTTTCAATCTTTCAACTCTCCATCTCATATTAACCAGTTGGCCAACTCTCAAGCAGTTGGAAGAAAATGGAAGAAAACCAACTGCTATGCATGGATCAAGTACAGGTCGCTGTAAAACAAGCACACTCTTAAAGAGCAGTTCCCCATTGCCCCCAGGTTTAACCAATGCAGGTGTATGAGCTCCAATGGTTCTGTTGCCGGAGATTCCAAATTTAATATTCAATATACTCTCTGTTTGTAGTCCCTCGGTCTGATCTGCAAAATCACAATTTATACATCTGTCAGCAGATCAATCCAAACACCATAAGGAAAAAGACAAATGATTACACAGCCTATAAGGAAGTTCCGTCATGTGGAATGTGGAACAGCAGGGAGGACACATAATGCTTCTACTAACAAATTAAGAAGATTGCCACCTGTGCTAATATATAGAAATTGAGATCCTTTCTGTATGAGAAAGGAATGGAACTTCATGTTAGGCACAAACCCCTCCATGGTGATGGCACAAGCATGTGGTAGAAGATGACAGGTGGAGCCAATTCACACATCAACACTGGCATAGTATAGACCAGCGCACATTTTGCACATAGCTATCAAAGATGATACTCATCAAACTCGGATCAATTTGCACTTCCTTTTCACCCTCCATCCACTTTCAAAGCCACAATCTCCGTCTCTTGAAAGCCTTTCTCCTTATGATCACTTAAATTTTTTTTGAGTCTTTCCCTCATCCATCCTTATATTCAGTACTTCCTATTTGCTCTCATTTCTAACCATACTTGTTTCCACCTTAGCATTGTCGCAGTGCAATGCTGGTCTAATGTTCATGGATCCCCTTTTCTGCCCAAAATTCCAACCAAGCCAACAATGGCTACCTTTTCACTTTCTTATAGTGTGTTCTCTTTTTCCTGTTTTAAGTCTCAAGTTGGCAATTAGACAAGTTGAAGCAGCTCTTTTGTTTGTCCACCACTTGTTTCTATTATATATACCTTCAGTTATCTCCAAAGTTTTCTACATGATTGATCCAAGATAACAGAAAACTATACATTGAGCATCAAGGCTTTATTTTCATTAACCACTCATAACATTTATAATTTATGTGAATTCCTATCATATATGATGCTGTAGTTTAACAAATACATAGATTTAATCAGCTTTCCCTCATATTTCCATTTTCTCAAATCTTTCTCACCAATTTACATTACATCACCAGCAAATAAATTCATGACATCTAAATATCAGTTACTCATTTAACTATAAGAGTATCAAGTTGAGAGAGCGTAACCTGACACTTACTGTAGCTGCATCATGGTTGGAAAATCACTGATATATCACCAGAACTTGTTGTTAGAACAGATTGATATTTCTCATACCTGTCCTTAACAATTCTAATATTAAAAAATTGCTATTTTGACAAACAATTGTTATGGAATAATGTGTTAATTTAAGAAGCTAAATAGGTATATCAAAAAAAGCTCATATGATAGAGTCTCTAAAGAACTTGTATAGCTGCAATAAAACTCCCGAACCCATTCCCAATGACAAGAACACAGAGAGAATAGTGTAAGGGCTTTGGTGCAAGCATTCCATAAAGTATGATAGCCCACTCCACACAACATATGCATATAATTTAAATAAAGATGTGAAAACTATATGAGTTATAATATGTGAAGGCTATATGACTTAGGTGATTTTCCTCATATTTTTAAGAGCCTAATAGTTTTGTTCTTGAGCGGGGGGAGGGGCACTCCCATTGCATGTCATTACCTCCACCACAAACTAGTGCATCACAATTTTCACTTTCACGTGTCTTGTAACTTGCAAAGATAACACCAATGAAAAACTATGGAGAAACATGAATTTCCATTTCAGATTCTTTGCTATGGAGAAGGAAACAGAGCAGGTTATGTAGAATATATCTTATCCTATATTATTTGCAGCAGTCATTCAAGATGAATAGATCTTATCAACCAAGCTATGTTTGTTTTCCTATAATTCCTTCACTCCTTATAAATTTGAAAAACACCACTTTGTAGTCCAAGGAAAAATAAAGGCACGGTTAATAGAATAGTATAAAGTCCTTGCAAACCTCTACTCACCCTTATCGTCTTTCCATTGCCCCAGATACTGTCTGACTACTAATTACCGAGAAAAATCAACTTCTTTCTCTCAAGAATTGCTATGCAGTTGATTTCTCCATGGTGCAAAGGTAAAGAAGATACAGAGCCTTCTTCAACAAACTGCATTCATTGATTTTAGAAGCATTGGCTGAGTAGTAACTACACCTCATTTTCAGGTCTCAGAAAGCAAACTTCCTACACGAGCAGCCCCAACTGAAGAGGCTAAATTTCTCAATTATTCAGCCTAAGCATTGAATTATTTAAAAACTCATGGCTTTTTTTAAAAGTTATAATTTTGAAGTCAGTTATTCTCTTCCACGG
This sequence comes from Areca catechu, assembly GCA_021397845.1. Classification (NCBI taxonomy): domain Eukaryota; kingdom Viridiplantae; phylum Streptophyta; class Magnoliopsida; order Arecales; family Arecaceae; genus Areca; species Areca catechu. The sequence goes on along the minus strand of CM038045.1, from coordinate 8,444,258 downwards.
TGGCAATTCTATTTGATAAGCAAAATCTCTGCTTACCCTCTGATAAAGCAATTTAAGAGATTAGCTCCGTTTTTATTTCCTGTCTAAATAACTTGATTGAAATTTTCCTCAGTTCAGCTGAGACTTATCGACATCTATCAAGGCACAGTCTCTTGTGTAATAAGTTTTATGAATTTAGCTTTGGTATTTCTTCACCTATATTATGACCAAACTTCCACAACTAATCACAGACAATTTCAAATATATTTATCTGAATATTAGAAAACATATAGGAGTGCTTTTATTTTCTATGAACGAAGAAAAATCTTCTAGTTAGTTTTAGAAGCAATCATTTTTTTTACTTCACAGTCTGCTTCAAATGTGTCAATCAGCTGTCAATTGGCATGATTGGGCCACTAAGAAGAAACCTAGATGTGCCACTGACAGCAGGAACACAATCGGTACTTTAATATGAACCAGTGCAGTGTGACATTCATTTCATATGCATATCATGCCTAAGGAACACATAGTTCACATGAATGGTTCGCTGAACATGGATGACACCACTACCATGTGAACAGTATAAATATCATAAATCGTTTCCCCTTAAATATATCTATCCTGAAGCCTTCGTTTGGCCAAAAACACTTTATTAAAAAATATAACATGCTTTACCTCCACTAGGCATGCTCTCTAAGCAAATGCTAAACAAGAGTGCTGCTGTAGAAGTTGGAGAGATTGAAAGTGGGAAGAAACTTGAAGTTGGTCTTCCATCCCCTTTTCCTAAGTGGAAGAATCCAGCTTGAAGGTCTAACCACGCATCCTGTAAGCTCAAAGCAGCCTTCACTTGGGAGTGTATTATCACCTAGATATAAAGATAAATTTAAAAATGAAAACAGTTAATTGGATAGTGAAAAAGTTAAAGTGAGAATAACTACCAAACCACAATTCTAACAGTAACAGAATGGAAGGTATCAAGTTGTTAATATCTATCATCTAAAAAACATGTAAGATGACAGCCATAAAAGAATCTCATAAATAAGCGACCCATTTCATGTTAACCTAGTCATGGCTTTCCCCTAAAACGAGTCCAAAGTAATTTTGGTCTTCAAGAAAATTGTTACATGTAGATAGCCTAAACTCACTGCTTGTAAATATTTCAAATGAATATATGTACTCAAGAAATAATAAAGAAGAATTTTGCAGTTCAATAAATTGATAAAAATTAAAATTAACTATAATATGCATATGCAGATGGAAGATGCTGAACCAACATAGTGATCCAGGATTTTCACTTAGGCATAATCAAGTTAGAAAACTCAAACTGACAACATCAATGTCCACTGCTGAAAATTCTTTTTTATCTAGTTGTCATATTACCAGACTTGTATAAACAAGACCATCAGAAACACACCAAGCAATCAAGTGAAAGCACAGGCATGAGCCACCATAACAAAAAGCTCTTTCACGATAACACAGTTATGAGTAGAAAACTGCATATCAAGTTTAGTTATGATCAGGGGTTTCAATGTCTTATCAAGAAAAAACACTGTTGACGGAAATCTCAAAATTAGCTTACAAAAATCTAGACTTCTCTATGGAAATGATAGAAATTCTTAAAACTCCTAGGGCATTTAAAGGTTCAGATATTCCTATCGGGAAAAGGACCAGAAGGATGACACAACTCATATTCACAACCAAGAAGAAAGATCAAAAAATAAGAGAGGGAATACCTGCAAAAGTAAAGTACCATCATTGCATTTATCTGCCACACGAGTGCTGACATGGAATGGGTCAGTGAAGTGCACGGCTATCGTCCTGCACAAAAAGCATAAAGTGTTTGGACAACCTTGAAGGAAAATAGCTTGTACATGAAGAATGATGACTCACAAAGAAGAAGAGAAAAATTAGAAAAAGGGGTTGCCTTTCAAATATCTGGTTGTGGAAAACTCCAAATTCAAGTTTCAAAGCAATCATCCTCATTCCATCTACTACGCTCTGTTTCTGGGGATGGACTGAAAAGAAACTAAAGTCAGAAAAACTTTATAATAAATTTAGTATGCAGAAAATAATGAAGCTTAGAATGATAGCGACCACCAAACCTGCCGATATTCCTCTAGCCATCCTGTTATCAATAGCACGAACAGGAAACCATAAGACAGTAGATATATCACTAGCCCAATCTGGCAATGCTAGTTTACCATTTTCAAGCAACAACTCTTCAAATTCTCTGCTGGAAGAGGCACCCTCTGTTGGAATGTTGGAGTCACCTGCATGAACTCCATGCTCCATTGCCTTTTTATAATGCTCTATCTCAATCCTACATGATTCCTCAATCATCAGTCCTGGACCAGTATCTACGTGCAAGATAGCACCTTTCAGAGAGTAGTCAATTGGCCTCACAATTAATCCAACCCACTGGAGTTCATTCATTAGCAAAGCAGATGATACTGCAGCAGCAATATCAACTAATGGTCTTGGTTTGAGCACCTAAGAAACAGCATATCAGTTAAATGCATAAGCAGAAAATCATTCTGAAGTTTAGTCCAAATTTTTTTTCATTTTAATATGCATAAATTATTTTTAACTCAATGCATACATAAATTGCAATGTTCCTGGGCAATGGCAGAATCTCAAATAGAAGAAAACACCGGCCTCCATGTAAATATTAATTTCATAATTAGCTCTGATATGATAAGACTCATTTAATATATTACCTTCAAAACAGGTTTTGTTGGTTTTTCATAGCTCATAAAATCATCACTATCAGGAGGACCACCTTTTGAGAAACTATGAGATCTAATTTTCAATTGTCCAATCTGTCCGGTAAGAACTCCCAATACATAGGACCCTGGCTTTTGTGGAGGTAGGTCAAGAGTAATAACATTTCTACCTGGTTTCAGAATGCTAGCATCTGAACTTTTTATTCCCTGCAAAACATGATAATTGTAATTAAGCTCTTGGTGACCTAATATAACCAAGCTCCCAGGGTAATGAATAACAAAACTAATGAACTTTCTGAAGAATGCTTACAAAACAAAAAATCTAGACACATGAAAACCAGCCAGACTTGTTTAGCTTGAAGCCACCCAACGAGTTTTCAAATGCTAAGCAATCAATAAGATGTACAAGCAATTTTAAGCATACCTTGACACCTTCATCCACGCTGTATGTAGCCGTCAGTGTCAAACTTAGAGATTCAATAGTAACATCATCAGGAAAGCCATTCCAGACTGTCACTGATAATTTGCCAGGGTCCCCATCACATAATTCAAGTGGTGGGCCAGGATTTCCAGAAAATGTTATTAGCGATGAAACATCAAGGGGTACTGGATGCTTCATCTCACTATGAGCAAGCCGTACAACCTCTGACTGGAAAGATTGCCGTTCTTTTGTTGAGAATAAACTATTATCTAGTGACAATAATCTAACACAAGATGAGAGGTACCCAGCTTGATCATTGAGAATCTTTTGACACTCTGCCAGGTTGGGAAGAACTTCTGCCAGCAGGTCTTGCCATCCTTCACCAGCATAGAGAGCACAAACCTTCTCGTATGACTTTGCAGCCATATCATAATTTCCATGCTTAAAACACACAGCTGCAATCTCTCCATCAAGGACAACGCCATGTCTTTTCCACCATGAATGGTGGTAATTATCAGCAGCTCCTTTTGTAAGCTCCATATATTTTCGCTGCCATAAGCAAAATTGAAAATACAAAGACCAATTTAAAATGTTATCATCCACTTTAAATTTGTTGAAGCTAAATATATTCACTGATTGCATCATGATGGCAACAAAATTGTGCACCGATGAGAAAATCAAATGAATCCTCAAATTAAAGTTCATGAATGAGGACAAAAGTTTTGGTTGGCAATCAGTAATATTATATAATAAACAATAATCAGCAATATTAAAATCAGAATTACCAACAAATTAAATAAGATGCTCAACTCTATGGATTAATCCAGAATATTATTTCAAACTTTATGTTTAAGGAGACCATAAAAAAAGATACAAATACAGCTAAGAAATGAAAAGCATGGACCAATTTACTTTCAGTAAGGCAAAGTTCCTTTAAGCATGTGTGGAAGAATCATAAAGGTGAAAAGTATAAATATTCTAAATGCTACATATAATTGTATCTGAATTACATGGATAATCCAAAACACTCGTACAAAATATGTTGGATTATCGAAAAAGAAATTCTCAAGAAGCAGAAAATAGTACGAATCATTTGTTACTAGAAGGGTTAATAAAAGAAATAGATGATGCAATCAGTTTCAACAAAATGGTTTTAAAAAATAGTTTCTTCAACCTTCGTATATAGAAGAAAATTTTAGAAAGCCTGATTTGAATGTGTTTATTATAATAAGACTACAAGAGAATGCATACTTGCCTCAAATTCCTGCAATGATGACAGAGATTTCAATAGATCAGGATCAGAAATTGTTTTCTTCATTGCATGCTCTGCTGCAACATGGATTTCTGATAATCTCATAGGGCGATCAAGTGATGTAGAGCTATCAGAGTTTACTGGTCCAGAGAGGTTTCGTGACATAGGACTCACAAGTCTTGAATGTCCATCCATAGCTGAACTGCCCATGCATTAAATGTAAAAACTTATAAGCAAAGTTATGCTTGTTTTCTGAAAAAGGAGATCAATCTATGGTACAGATATGTGAACCACAAATAACACCTTGTCCTAGTCTGGTGTGTACAGATGCATTACCCATCAGTATGATGACCATCAACTAACTCTGATACATTTCCAATAGAAAGGAAAGCCCTCCGTCGATTAGCCTCTCGTAGAAGTAAAGAAGGTTCTAGCGGCAATGGGTTTCTTTGAATATTGAAGTGCTTTGCTTTTGGATTGGCTTGGAGAATCATCTGTAGACTTGAGAAAAAGTTGAATTTGAAGCAGCAGATGACTTGTAATGCAGATCAAAAATAAGTCCCAAGATTGATGGACAACAGATAAGAGCTGATGTACTCTCGGAAGAGAAAAGGTCACTTAAAACAAATTCATTATTTGATGCCACCACAATAATGGTGCTGCTATTATTTAACCCAAAGAAAATCTAGTTAAAAACCTTCTGAGAACTATGGCATGCAAAAGAACTAATAATAACTACAATTATGGCATGAAAAAGGTTCTAGGCTTCTAGCAGTTAAATTATAGAAACTTTTTATTTCCCTTAACTTTCTTATTTAAGAGTATCATCAACTTCAAAATATCCTAATATATGCAGCCCAAAATGCTAGGATGCCATAAGTATTCATTTCCACCCCATGTCTCAGTTAATTTGTTTTCTATTGATCAAGACTGCTTGTGTAAATATGTCATTCCACCTGTGTTCACTAATTCTAAAAGTGCACTTTCAGCATGGCAATAAAGTGTGGGCCAAGGAAGTGTGGCAGCATGGCATCCATAGTGTTTATATGTAGATAAAAAAGCAAAAATGAAAATTTCTGTTGCTAGGAATACTCTTGGTTGGAAGAAGGTGCATATTTTCATGGGAAGAAATTTCTACCTAGTAATCCTCCCATGATAAAATTTTATAATGTGGAAATTGGGATATAGTAAACTTCCTAGTAGTGTTCACCTTCATTAAACTGGCTTCATCCGCATTTGTCAAATCCGTTCTCTCTTCAATTGTGATCATGTATTTAATCTCAAGTGGAGAAGAGAGGCCTCAAGTAAGATCACTGAATATCTCATAATTACTTGTGCCTTATTGGACAGGAACAGGATTAGGTGTGAATATGAGCAGACACATTTTCTAAGAAAAGAATGGGTTATGTGCAAATGCGACTGCAGCATGATGCCACTAGACATCTGACCATTACATTTGTGAATGTTAGTCCCGATATGAACACATGTTTATCTTGTTTCAGGATGAATGTCTGGCACCTAACTTCCAATTTGCACAGGGGCATATGTCATGCATTTAAGCCATGCACAATACACGTCAGTAGCAATACTTTGCTGCAAAACCCTTACCCAGCATACTTCCTTGATGGACTAACTGATATTGCTGTTTGCTGTTTGAGAATAACTTCAAGTTAGAGAAAAATTTTGTGGAATATTTTTGTAATGGGAAATTCTGTTAGGATCACACAGCACAATTAACTGTTCAAAAGGCAACAGAATTCTCGAAGCTGAGGTCAAAAGGGTTGTCATAGGGAGGGCTGAATTTGCTCAAGTAGTGGAACATTATGGGTGCATGTGGTTCGCAACTGGAATCGGAATTGGAATGGATTGATTGAGAATCAGAATGGCCATATCCCTCAATGCATTTGGTTCATGACTGGAATAGGAATCAGAATCGAAGTGGGATCTGAATCCTAGGAGAGAGTAGGGATTGGATATTGGGGATTGCGGCATTCTCATTCCCCCCAAACCCAACCAAAAAAAAGGGAATGGGAATGGGACTCCCGCCAAATAGTTGGAATGGGAGTCATTCTCATTCCCATTCCAAAGTTCAAATCCCCTCAACCAAACATGCCCTATATGAGTCAAGGTGGTCCTAAAGAGGAGATGTTGCTTCAAGCAATATACTCCCCAAGAGCATTTTGCTTATTACCCAAGAAACAACTCAGACCAAGTTGCTTATTACCTAGGACACACGAGGGATGTTGGAGAAGACCAAACCAAGCCCAAGTTGCAATGCATGGGATCGGCAAGGAGGCATTTGTCCTAAAATATTTACACTTCACAAGGTTCATCTGATGATGGTTGCATAAGTTTTACTTCATTAACTCAAAACAAGAAAGATAAACAATGGAATCACCGTCCTATTCCTTAAGATTGCCATTACCTACATGATATTAGTCTACTACAATTCCACATAGCTAATAGACCAATTAAGACATAATTTAAGTAGCAAATCAAGGTAGAGCTATAAACTATATTTCAAACAATAAACCATACAAACATGGATTACTTTATTTTGTCAAGTGCATGGTATTTTTTTTATGATCTTATACAAGTTATGCTGGACAGCAATTCTCTATAAAAAAGAAAATCCGAATCATTTATCAGAGTGACTTCGAAACCTCGTCTAAGACTTGATGCATTACATTGGTATTGTTCGAAGTGTTGTCCTCCACTGGCCCATATACATCATTAGAGTCTAGAAGAAAAAAAAGGTAATGTCTGCTACATGGAGTCAGACAGCGGAAGACATGCATCTGACACAAAAAAAAACGGTCAGACACCACTGCAAAACTAATCTTTTCTTTCCTTTTAACTACATTGGCAATTATCATTCCTTTAAATTGTTCTATTGTCTAAACATACAAATGCTTGTGCTTGTGCACTACTCTGTACAATATAACCCATAAATAAAAATAAACAAAGACTTGCCTTCTCTTTCGCAAGAACTTCAGCTGAAACATCAGGAGGGACTGCCGGCCAAGTAGCTGGCTTGGGCCAGGGCAGCATGCTTAAAGAAGCACTGTTCAAAACATTAGATCAGAATACGTTAAAAAAGAATAATGACTGATGCTAGACTCAAAGCTATACTTACAGCAAAATCAAAAATTGAACCAGGTACTTTTGATAAGCAAGCATTGAATTCATACCTGTTGAATGGACTTTTTTCCATTTCAACTCCATATCCTATCAAATATGCAAGCCTCATGAACTGCCACACCCATCCGCATCACGTTATAAAACAGACAGGAATGCAGTACAGGAGAATATCCTAAAATGAAAACAGATTGGACCTAATAATGCTCACAGTCTCAGATGCACATGCAATCATTAGTGAAAGTCCAGAAATGTATTCAAAGGGAAACAACTTGCCAGTACCTAATTACCAAATTTATGCATGCAAACAGAAAGTACACCTACAACATCACCTTATTCTCTGAGAAGATTGAAGAATGTTACAAGAGCAAAAGAGTAAATAGGCGAAACAGATAGGTTTTGTTCAACAATTACAACATCCCTCCCATCCCCAAACCCATAAGCTAACCAACTTGTTTGGAAATATCTTGGTGTAGGGGGAAGAAAGATAGCCACATAAAGCAAGAGCTCCAACTACTGCTTCTGTTATTAGAAACCATGACATTCTAATGGACATCTTTTGATGGGCTCTTGCAATGTAAATTCTAGCTTGATTAAATGTGTGGTGCATGTATATTAGACAGAAATAAGGCTGGTGACGGGTTATGTCAGGTCCTTACCTATCAGAATCGAGAGTGGGTGTAGGCATGAGTGTGGGGAAGCAGATATTTTGGAAACACTTTTGGTAATGAAGCACACAGGAAGCAAATGTAGGTCGAGATTATCGGAAGATTCCGAATTGTGTTAACCTAGGTAGAGGATTCCAACCATGACTCTGGTCAAGTTCTAATCAAGTCAAACCACTTAGCTAAAAGTCAACTGCCCTGACCCAAAAACAAACAGCCCACTGGTGAATCATATTGGCCTGACCCAAATCCATTGCCTATTTAGAAGGAAAGTCAAAAAGAGGATATAGAAATAAAGGGGCTATAGAGAATGCAGGTGGTGGGTGCTAGGAGACAAGCTGCAGCAAGGTAGACAGCCAACTGGGCAATGAACCACAGCTTAGTGGGCATCAATAAAGATAATAGGGGCAATGCCAACCGGCGAAGACAACAGGAGAGGAGTCTTAGGTGGGGAAAGATGGAAGAAAAAGGATGAGACAGAAGGGGAGGTGAGGAGAAAAAAGGAAAAGGAGGAGAATAGAGGGGAGGGAAAGTAAAAGAGGCAGCCAAGGGGGATAGATTGAAGAGATTAGGTTTCTAAGAGCTAGGAAAGGAGATGGTCAGTAGGTAAATCATGAGATGGACTGTGTGAATTGTGGGATATATTATTATTACACATTTGCTCGACATCGCAAAATAATATCTATTACAACATGAACTGGTTGCATCTCTTTAACCTGAAACTCAGAAACTGAGCTGCCAGACCACATGTCAGCCCTGCCTGACCCAGACCGACCCATAGGTGGGTTCACCTGAGTGCTAGGATCAGGTTAGCAGTTTAGGTTAAAATTGCCAGCCCTAACAAATGTTCTACTGCTTGCTCAGCAATTAGACAATGAACAAGTGTTTCATCAACAATATGGGCCATCCCTTGCATCCTATCGTGTAGAAAAGTTCAAGTATTACTTATTATTCAATCAAATGATAAACAAGAACAAGGATACCAAAGCAACGAAATGCATGTGGAATGTTAATTTTTACCTTAACTCGACAAAGTGAAAATAGATCACCCTGAAGACGGTGGAATTCCTTTTCAATATCAGGTGCCACTAACCCACCATCACAATGGGAAGAAGTTGAATTGATCAAATCCAAACAAGCAGCTAGCACCCACACTTCTCTCAAGCAGAATGGCAACAAATTCTGGGAAAATGTGGGGGAAAGTTGATGTTACTTAAATAACAGTCTAAAATTTTGCATTCAACTGCTCATGAACTGTTCAAATGTTAGGACTTGTAAAGATGATAAAACTGAAAAGGGGGAACCAAACATACAAACAATAATAACAACAACAACAAAAGGTTCATGACATACTTCATGCAAGGCCAGGGTCTTTGAGAAGCCAATAATAAATGAATAGCCCCTTGCAGCAACCTCAACTGGACGGCCTAATTTAAATAATAGCTGCAGAAATGAGATAAAGGCTGAGCAATACCTAAACATAAAAACAGAATTGTCAAATTAATTTTTTTATAAAAGAAAGGTACAACAAAGAGATGCCAATGCATCAGCTGATACATTTACAGGGTTAAAGTGGTGTTTTGAAACTTAAAGATAATATTTTCAACTCTTGTGAATAGGGTGTTCGAAGGAACTCTAGCATACTAGGTGTTCTAAGTATTTGTATATAAGGACTCAAACACATCAAATAAAAAAAATCTCAAGTCAAATGCTTCAAGTTGTAATGATTTTATACAGCAAAACATGGAGAACAAAATGAAAAGAAATTAATAAATCCCAGAATCCATACATTTCACCCAGATCATCGACTGAAGTAGCATACAACTTATGGCTAGCTAAAAGCCAGTCTAGCCTCAAATTTAAAAGCTGATTTGTTAAATTGAGATGGAAACATGATTTATGGTGCTAGGCTGTGAATGTTAAGCTTTGTTCTAGGGGAAAGAAAAGACTGATGAGTACAAACTAGACAAACATATTGAAACTTAGCTGTGGCTATACCAAAAGTGTACGGTGCTTCTGCCAACTGGCAATGTCATTGTCATACAACTTTTCAGAATGCATATAAGATCAATTCATTGCATATACCACACACAAAGCAGATAACAAGCAATGTTTTTGATGCACAGACCTTGGACTGGCATGCAAATAGGTACTGTCGGAATTCAAACTCTCTAAATGAATCATCATGAACAATTTGAGTTAATGGTTTGAACCCAGGCTTTAACAGCGCGGCCTGATCATCCCCAGGTTCCAATCCTCCAAAATCCCTCTGTTTCCCAGGAGTATTTGCTGCAGTTGAGCAAAAGAGTGAGCAAGTTCATTCTTACAACAAGGTACTTGATCAAGTTAGCTCCAGTCATGGACTTCCCCAATGAACATAGTAATATTAAGTGAAGATACAAGCAGGTATTCTGAAGCAGCAAGACAGTGACAATTCTCATAGCAACAGAACCTGTATTTCTGATTTTCCACTAACAATTTGCAACAATGAAGTACATCAATATACATATAAAGTAGCACTCTGCAATGATGAAATACACTGGTACCAGCTTAGTCTGATTTATAGAAATGGTAAACCTAGAAGAAGAATACAGTAAAAAGCAAGCAAAACACCGTTAATTAAGGTAAGGAACCATTATAACCACTTTGCATTGACAAATCTTAGACCCTAGTAGCCACAGAAAGATCTAGCCAATGCCAACAGATGTACTTACATTTACATTGCATAGCTTACACCAATCAAATTAGTTGTTATCACTTTGATGACATATTCCTCTCAGTAATTTGTACTCAAAAAATGCTCTCTTCTACTAGATGAGTGAAGAAGAAATTCAGTTTTGTGTTGTTATGTTCCCATATATATTATGCACCTTGGAAATATGAATTTTCAGTTCTTTTCTTATATAAGTGTAAAAGGAGGGAAAGGAGGGAGACCACCAAATTTAGTTTTAGGGTTCAACATTAAATAGGATGTTTTACTCATCATCAAAAGATCAAGAAGTGCTATCAGTACATCATACACAAATATCAGGCTCCACCCCCATGCACACTTTAAACAACCAAACAAGCATCATAATATAGATTGCAAGATGTCCCAGTTCAAATTGTGAGTGTTACCACTGAAAAAAGAACACATAAGATTTCATGAATGTTCTGCATTGATCTTAAGCTTCCATCATAAAGTAGTATAATTACTCTGCACTACTAACCTTAACTAATTTAACCAAATAAATAAATAAATATTTGCATAGAAACAGATGCTTAAATGGTTCTATAGACATTTTCCAATAGTGAGGATAAGGAATTCAAGAAAACCTGTTTCTAAATAGCAAAGTTCTAGTTCATCATATTCACGTAATGAATCTTCATGAAGATGAGCCATCTCAAACATAAAAGCTAAGCTTTCCTGGAAACAGAAAGAAACATCAGACCAGCCAGAGAACACAACAACAGAAATTTCAGGTGAAGAAACACAGTTAAGAAATAGTTCCACTTTATTAGCCTCAATAGTTCCAAGTTGTCAGTCAATTACCTTCAGGATAAAGAAGTTACAGAAGTTCCATACTGGCATTAAACGTTGTTCACTGAGTTTGCGGATTTCTTCTTCATAAAATTGAACACGTCTATCCAATGTATTCCTGATAGATTCCACTATTTTGGAATCCAAGTCTTCCCAAAAGCTAGCATCAGCTCCATGTAAATCCAATTTGCAGCATCTGAGCAAAATTTAGAAACCCCAAAAGATAGTAATACATCACTATTTAGTTTTGGACAAATCATAGAATAAATTCAGACAAGACTACTTGCTCTCTGACAAAAAAATATAGAAATTGAGCATGCCTTTCTATTTTAATGGTCCCCATGACTCATATAGAGTTGAATCTTTCAGCAAAGATATAGCAAAACCAATTTAAGCCCAAAAATTAAGCCAAAAATGACTGTTTTTGTTTGTCATGTGAAATTATCTTGTATGGGGAAAAATAGAGAGGACCCTCTTTTGCACAGATATCACAAAAAACAGATAATTCTTCATTTAAGGGAATGGACCTACATTTCTATCTGCATTTTTTTTGTAATATGAAAAATCCAAATGCCTTTTACCTTTCTCTCTTCTTGGAATTGAAATCAACCTCAAGTTTAGCATATACTTTTTTAGCCATTTTGGTTGCTTGGTCATTGCTAGAGAGAGCCTTCGACACAAATACAATGAACCATTCCCGATCATCATTTTGAACGATTAACTTGAGCCGTGGTTTTAGAATTGTCTTAAACTCATCAAGATCCTGCTCAACAAAAAGTAGGTGCAGTCATAATCACATAGTAATACATAATTTACTTGACCAATGGGGCCAGAAGGGCCCAAAACAACTAGCATGTAGTAGGTTGCTTTGGTTACAGGAATACCTCGCATGTAACAAGAACAATAGTTGCATATGGCTCCCGAAACCAAAAAACAGACTGCTCATGTGGGAAACGGCTACGTAGCCTTGCATCAGTGGTTAATATGAACTCAGCTGGTAGCTTCTCTACATTCACAGGATTGCGTGTCTTGTTATTTAGACAAGCCTTCTTTAATGGCAAGCGTTCTTCAAACCCTTCTTTTACACTGGGCCACAAGTCACTTACATCCTCGACTGAAACATGACCAAAGTGTTAAAACATGGATCAGCCACAAGTCACTTACATCCTCAACTGAAGCACGACCAAAGTATTACAACATGTATCAGTTTGGATGGAAGAGGGCAATTATTTGTTGGGGCATGGCAGGTTTCTTTTTTTTTCCCCTTTTTTTTTTTTTTTTTGAGGGGGGAGGGGGTTGGGTTGCATGATATCAAGTGATCCAAATTAACTCCGGTAACAAGTGTCATTTGTACAGGATCCAATTTTATAGAAGAGTGCAGCTGAAAATGTTTTGCATGATGATATCAACTGATTATTGAAATCCATCAAAATTAATATGAAACATTGTAAGAAATGAAGTAGCTAATTGCCACTGCAATTGAGTACTCCACAATCTACATAAAGTGCTCACTGACAAGATCAGTTGCATGCTAAACCATTTATTTATTGGCTCTCCTTATATGCATACAAATGCTAAGAAAGAAGCTCGGACTAAACTTTTCTGATGGTAAATATATGAAAATGCCTTAAGAGGATCATCATCATAATTAAGTTTTCCAGCTGAAATGGTTAACTTATAATGCATTACTAATATTCCTTCCACAAAGATGTCATAGGTGAAAAGGACTTAGTGTACTTTTGTCTACTTCTATAATCTGACTTGTTTCTGAAAGGGACTCACCAACCTCACCCAAGTGTTATGAAAAATTCCTCCAAGAAATGTAATGGAGCTCTAGTTTCAGATTCATTGTATTTCTAAGAACAAAAAAAACCTCAAAAACTCAGTCTAGTTACCAAGCATTACCTCCTAGCATTATACCATAACTTTGTGTTTGCTTTTAATTGAATTACTTGTTATTCTTCAAGTCCCAAAAATATCTATTCCATCAAGTTGTGTCCTAATCTGATACAGAAGAGGATTTCCAACAACAATTAGCCACCCAATGAAAGTAGAGAATATAGATATTATCAACATGCTAGTAGAGTTTTTCCAAAGAAAGTGTGCATGAAGGTATCATCAGAAATTCTTCCATGGGTTTCAAAGGAGGCAAACACAAAATGTAATAGTAAAGTGTGATTTGCAACCACCAAACTTTCATCCAAACACTCTTCCAAAAAAAAAAAGGAAGAAGAAGAAGAAGAAGCTTAAAGCTCTTCATTAGTATAAGAAATTAAACTTGGATTTACCACATCTCTCAGTGGCTTATTTTCTTAAGATCACTCCTATATAACCTTATCTAAACTTCAAGAGCATTTAAAACAGGCAAATCATCTTGTAGTTTATTTCACTAGTCTTTTCTTTTTCTTTTTCTTTTTTAACTTTGAATAGATTGTCCCCATCATATGTTTGTCTAGATTCCAAGGATAGCCTTCATCCGCCTCATGGCTCGGCCTTGGCACTTCTCAAACTTATAAGCTCTTGAAGCCTGCTAGCTTGGTTGTCAATGCTCACCATTGTTCCCTTGATGGACAGCACCCTTTTTTTAATGTGTGTGAGTGTGTCTTGACCATTTGATGCAATCATCTTGCCATCGTATCTAGAAAGGAACAAGGTCAAATGTTGGCAGACTTAAAGATATTCTGCACCCACCCCATGCTAATTCAAGTTGTTTCTTCTATAGCAAGAAATTGTTTTGGTCATGGTAGCCTGCTAGTAGTTCTACCCCATCATTAATATAAAAACAATATATACTGCCAAGTTTTAATCCTGCAGTTCTGTGCATTTCAACCCATCAGCAAGCACCCACCCAATTTCATACTTTTATACCCACATGCTTCAACAAATTTTCACACGAATCCCTAGTGAAATCACTAAACCAATGTCTACAACATTCAGAGCACAAATTATATTCCTTTTCCTCGGACGCATAAGAGGGACGAATCCCTAATCACAAAAAAAAGTTCTGTTCATCCCGCCAGAGATTCCCATGTTCGTTCACTTATGCATGCTTACTCCAAAATAAGAAATTTTTTTACAGAAAGTCATTAAATCTCACCTTGCAAACTCCAGTCCCGCAAACAAGAAATCACTCTCATCATGACCGTTACTAATAATAACTACCAGAAACAATAAAAAAAAAAAACTTCTTGATACCCAAAGCACGCATGAAACTGAAATCTACCGGAGATCAACTAGAAATGAAACAAGAATTTCCAAACGTTTAGGGATCCAGAAAGAAACGAATGGCAAGTCGAAACAGATCCGAGCAAAAAATCAAGAGGCAGATCTAGGGTATTCGTGCAGAGGGGAAGGGTTAGGATTTTACCGGCGATGATGAGGCGATCGCAGGAGCTCTTGATGGTCTGGAACTGGGCGAGATAATTCGCCATGGAGCGGATCAGAAGATCTCCTCCATTCGGGATAGAGATGGAGAGAGATCGGCGGCAGCCGAAGAGTTCGAGAACTTCTTCTCGGAATGAAGAGAAATGGAAAGAAAAGGAGATCGACCTCTTTGTTTCTCTCTTTAGATACAAATATTGGTGGGATGTAAGAGTACAGCTGGAAGTAGTGCAGTTGTTGCGGTGGAGAAGCCGTCAGACGACGACGGAGTAAATTTCTTGATCTTTTGTATTTGGTTTTACCAGCTGCAGCCCCTCGCATGTTTTCATGTTTTTGCCAAAACATTCCCAATTCTAATTGGTAATTAATTAGTAAATAGTGGTGCATTTTTTCGGCAAACCCTCCATTCATTTCATAATTTTATATTTTTTTATTATTTGCCTGTGCAACTATTTGGTTTGTAAGTTTTTTTTTTATTAAAAAAAAATGAGTTAGGCATGACCATCCTCGGTCGGTCCTCCAATCCCAACCAAAAAATATTTGATACACGTACATATTAATTTTTTGTAACCGTTTTCCATGCAAAAATGGATACGTTAATCTAATTATCACGGGCAAACAGTTTTTACTGTTTTATAAATTTTACTAGAATGGATATATAAAAAAATAGTACGATAAAAATTACCTATTTTGGTCGTTTTTCACATGACTTGTAAGCCTTGTGCCTTGTGGCAGTGAAACTTGCAAATTATAAAACATAATGAAAAAAAATATGCATGTTTTTTATTATTGATTAAATTTGTTTTGTAAAAAATATGTTCTATAATTATCATTTTACTGTCTTGTGGACCTGAAACTTGGTTTTAGGATGTAAGTGGGGATAATTTTAGGGCATAATTTTTGTATTATCAAATTTTTCACCAATATAACATTAGTTAGGCCCACAAATTATTATGCTGATGGAATATATAAGCCACGTCGCCTCTATGTTCCCTCCATCGGCTTTGCTAGCGCTGTTGTAAGAAGTTTTTGTTTTTTATTTCCAACAAAACAAAGATGATGATAAGCAAGATAATATTATAACGAGTGCTATTTGTTATGAAAACAATGAATTGTCCGATCTCAAAAAATATGATAGATGGAGGATTCTAAGTATAACAAAATATTGAAATAGGGTACCATCTTCTGTGTGCCAGGACAAGATGTCCCACTAGCATATCAGTATCTCAATCAAGATGTCTTAAAATATTTTGTATTTGAAGTATCATGATGGGATGGGATGGCAATGCATCATGCTCCATAAGATAAAGGGAATAATCTCGTCTAATAAAATTTAGAATCTTGTGATAGACGTATAGCATATGGCCATTATAGATGGATGTCCAACTAGGGATATGGAGATGGATGTCCAACTAGGGATATGGTGGAGGCTGAGATGATTACTCAAGCTAGTGAATAAAGCATTTGATGATTGCAGGAAATTGACATCAATTTTCTATCGCTCATATAAACCGGTCTATTGTCTATATCAGCTAAATACTATTTACATTATGAACATCACAAAAGCACTTTTTGTGGTCAACTCGAATCCATTCTAACACTTGGGCACATGGGTTATGTTTTATTTAATTATTTAAGACCATTGGTTCTATTATGATAAAATGAAATTATTCCAACTAACCCTCAAATAGTCCACTATCTTAGACCTGCAACATTCTCTAAATCATAAACAAATAAATGGTTATTATTGATGTTGAATCCCCGGACTGGATGGAGAGGTTCGTCCATCGGATCGCCGTCAACCAGAACCTACAAAATAGATCCCCTGACTGAAAATCTTTCGGCAGGGGACACTCCGATGCCAAAGTCAGCAAAAACTCAGGCAGCAGAATGGAGAACTTAAAAGCAGAGAGGGAAAAGAAAGAATTCGAATGATCTGGGCTAGCTTAGTTTACCTCGAGTGTCCCCTCTTACCATTATTTATAAGCACAAGTGTAACTACTTATGGTTATGAGAGTTGGTTAACCATAACCTCCTCGTAATTGTAAATAGTGGTGATCAAAAAATTAGTTATCAATATGAGGGTATTGACCACGTGGGCAGTTATAACAACCAAAACAAACTCTAACCGTGGTCGAAAAAATCTACATGTTCAATATGCCTTCTTCTTAGAGATGATCCGAAGTGAACCTAATATTCTCTTTAGTAGTTTCTAGAGGGAATGTTAGTTATATACTTCGGATAAGTTTCTTTGAAAATAACAAGGAGAAATAGATAACACTTACAGTAATCATGAGAACAAGACAGGCTTACTCTTCGGACCATACTGGAGATATGAAGTCGAAGGTATAAAATTGATAGGCTTACTCTTCGGACCATGCTGAAAATACAAAGCCGAAGGAATAAAATTGATAGGCTCAGTCTTCGAACCATGCTGAAGATATGAAGCCGAAGGTATAAAATTGATAGGCTTACTCTTCGGACCAAACTGGAGATACGAAGCCGAAGATATACAAAGTATCCTTTTTGTGGATCAGAATTTTTATCAAGTCAAGGAGACATTTCCTTTGGTATATTGATTTAACTGATAAACCAACAATTGAAAATGGCTTGAAGAATGAAACGGTAATTATTTTAAAATTGAACCGGAATAGCATAACAGCTGCCCCCTACTCTCAAGTTCGAAATAATTTTATTTTGAAAAATGGGAGTATTAGCATTTGTCGTTTAGCAAAGACTGACAAGTAATAATGGCATATTTCTGACACCTGTCACTTATAATAAATGCTTGGTGGCGTGGCGATCGTGCCGAAGACACGTGTCATCTCCCCATTGCTGCTTTGAAAAGATGTTTCTGGAAAATCTTTTTAAGGAATTTTTATTAAAAGGGCTTTTATTTGATCGAGGCAGGACACCTGGCGACAATCCGTTGCTTGATCACTGTTGAAAATCCATCCTGGCCATCCATGGCTTTTCACACGGATTACAATCATTGCCTCATTAATGGACGTCTCCTAGAGAATCGTATCCATGACCGGCGCCGCCGATTCGGTGCATGATCGAGGAGATCTCCTATTCGACGTGAAATCCCACCACTCTACCTCTATAAAAGGGGGAGGAACTTTATAAGAACAATTTCTTCGCCTCCACTCTTTTTCTTCCTCTCGCTCTGCGCTGCTATCTTTTAACCAGCCGTTCCCATTTCTTTTGGAGGTAGAGGTCCTTCCTTTCTCTTTCTTCTTCCTTGCAATGTCAGGATCTGTAAGAAACCCTTCTACTAGCAGAGGTGAACCCAGTAAGGGGAGAGGTTTAGGCAGGAAAAGGAGTCCGGAGAGATCTCCTGAAGCCATAGCTAGCTCTTTATCGCATTCTAGGTTAGAGAGCCTTCGACACCATTTCCACATCCTGCAAACCTTCAAAACATTTCTTCCGAAACCTGAGAAAAGGGTAGTTAATCCTCCTACCAGGTCAATTGTTATATACGAAGACTATTTCAAGGCTGGTCTTCGGCTTCCACTTCATCCCTTCCTTATAAAGGTTTTCAATCTTTATCAGGTAGTCCTAGTTCAACTAACTTCGAATAGTTTTAGGAATATTTGCAGGTTTTTAGTTCTTTGCAAACTCCGCAATATAGAACCGAGGACTTCTTTGCTCACTTCTTTATTTGTACTAAAGAGGGATTTCCATGGTGAAGAGTGGTGGGTTATCGGTCCTCGGCCAGGCCGAAGACTGATAAAGGGACTCCCAGTGCCATACATGGATGGAAACCCTGCTACTTCTTCGTTTATTACACCAACTGGGGGTTTAATGCTGAATGGAAAACTCTACGTTTGGATGCAAACGCTGGGAAAAGGGTTCTGAGAGCCGATTAAAAAGACTTTGAAACTTTATCAAAGCCAGAAATCCCTATGTCCAAAGAACTGCTGAGGGAAGAAAATCTTCACCATGCCCATATCCGCGAAATTCTAACATTAGGTATAAAGATAGCGGGCTTCAGATTTCTTGTTCATTTTTTCTCTCCCTTTTTTCTCTTCTAACTCTTTTTAACTGTAGGTGATTCAATGAGGCCGAAGCTTGACAAACTTCGACAGGCCTCAAGAAAGAGGGCTGTAGCAGTGCCAACAGAAACTGAAGCTTGAAAAAAGTCAAGAGCTGAAGAGGCTTCGGGCACTCCTCCGATGAGGACTGCATCGGATGATGAAGTACCGCCAACTTCACTGCCAAATCCAAGAGAACCTTTGAAAAGTCCATCTCCGAGGAGTTCCCCTTCGAGAAGTCCCCGTCCGATGCCCCCCGGATCAACGTGATTCAGCATTTAATAGGGAATCTCTCCTCGTATCTCCAAAGGAGAAAGGGAAAGGAAAGGCAAAATTTCGCTCTGATGATGACCCCAGGAGTGCTCCTTCGGATGAAGGTTGCAATGTGGACTTCACCATTTTTTCTGGGGGGCAGGGCTTGGGGAACCCTGAACTGGCTCGGGAGTTGATGAAGCGCACGCTTCTTCCCAAGGATTGGGATAACACTAAATCCTGATGCATTGAGGATGTCTCTGACTCAGCATATTCATCCGTGCTGAGCATAAGCATCGGATTTTTATCTTTTCAAAGTGTAAATCTGTTTTTGCTAACTTCTTTGTTTGTCAATACAGCTGATCCATGATATCACCATCATGGAAGAAGGAATTTTTGATTTTAGGGATAATTACAAGAGGACGAAGGATAAAGTAAAAGCGGCTGAATCTAAGAAGACAATAACCGAAGAACAAAAGCAGGCTATAAAAGAAAAGCCAAAGTGATGCCCTTGTTCTTAGCCTGAAGTCTGATGTAGAAAAAATTCAATCAAAGAATACTGAACAAGACGCGAAGCTTAGGAAGAAGAAGAAAAAGATTCAGTCTCTTGAATCTTCAATCAAGGAAGCTCATCTAAAGACCGAAGAAGCTGTCAAGAAAGCTGAAGAAGCAGCTGAAAAGGCCGAATCATCAGCTGAAGAGATTCGGTCTTTAAAGGATCAACTGAGAAGGGCAATAGAAAATTATAAGAAGTCTTCAGCTTTCGAAGATGAAATGACTGAAGCAAAGACTTATAGCTATAAGGCGGGCTTCAATGATGGGATGAAAGAGGTGCAAAACCTTTATCCAAATCTGGATACTTCAGGAGTTCAACTGTTTGACCTCGAAGATCTAAATGAGCCTGAATCATAGGAAGGTCCCTCTGAAGTACCTGCAGCAACCGAAGAGGCGGCCGAATCGATCGACCTTACCCAAACTAAAGATACTCCAGTAGAGGGCGATCTGTAACTTTTTCTTTTATTTTTTGATAGAATATAAATCGTCCTCTCATCAATGAAAGTTTATTTCAATAAAACATTTCTTTGTGAATGTACATGTGAATGAACAAAAATTCTTCAATGTATAAAGTCTTCGGACTAAAATATGATTGAAACTTCCGAAGTAAGATAATGCTAAGTCTTCAGACTTAAAATAATATAATCTCTTGAGAAACAGAATTCCAAAATTTGATTCAAGATCATATCATATTAAATAACAATATTAAGTCTTCGGACTTGGAATAATACTAAACTTTTTGATAATACTAAGTCTTCGGACTTAGAATAAGCGAACGATCTTGAAATCTTAAGATATCAAATCTCCAAATAATAATATCAAGTCTCCAAATAAGAATACTAAGTCTTTGGACTTAAAAATAGACTATCTTCGAACTTAGAATAATTTCAAATAATTAAGACGAGAAATAATACCAAGTCTCCAGATGAGAATACCAAATCTTCGGACTTAAAAATACATCAAGTCTTCGGACTTAAAAATACATCAAGTCTTCGGACTTAGAATAATTTTGAACAGTTGAAACGAGAAATAATACCATCTCCAGATAAGAATACAAAGTCTTCGGATATGAAAATATACTAAGTCTTCGGACTTAAGATATTCTGAATAGTTGAGACAAGAAATAATACCATCTCCAGAAAAGAATACCAAGTCTTCAGACTTGAAAATATACCAAGTCTTCAGACTTGAAAATACACTAAGTCTTCAGACTTAGGATAAAATTGACCGTATGGGTCATCCATATTTTTATAAGAAATAAGAGGCTGATTAAACCTTGGTATTTTTACAGGATAGATCACTTGGATCATCCTTATGCCTTTTAATTAGGGATTAAGATAGGCTGATCGAACCAACCTCGACATTTTATAGAGTAGATCACGGAGATCATTCTTATACCTTTCGAAAATAAAATTAAGATAGACTGATCATGCCCACCTCGGCACTTTGTAAGGTAGATCATGGAGATCATCCTTATACCTTTTTGATTAAGATGGACTGGTTAAGCCCAACTCGGCACTTCGTAAGGTAGATCATGGAGATCATCCTTATGCCTTAAAAGAAAAAAATTAAGACAGGCTAGTCAAGCCTACCTCGGTACTTTGTAAGGTAGATCACGTAGATCATCCTTATGCCTTTTTAGAAGAGGGATAAAGACAGAATAGTTAAATCTATCTTGATAACCTTGAATTAAAATCTTTATTGATAATATTTGTGGAGGTTTTGTACATTCCAAGGTCGAGATAGTAGAATGTCTTCTAAGGTTTCTAGCCGATAAGTTCCGGGACAAATGACTTCTTTAACCCGATACGGACCTTTCCATATAGGAGAAAGTTTATCTTGTTCGGCTGGTTTGGATACTTCGGACTTTCGCAGAACTAGATCCTCAAGATGCAAGATCCATTCTTTTATACGAAAGTTATAGTATTTTACCATTTTTTGCTGATACGTAGCCATCTTCAATTGTACCTGAAGTCGAGTACCTTGTAAGCTGCATATGAGACTCAGCAGTCAGCACAAATTCATTGATGCATCACTTGAAGTAGCATTTAGAAGATATAAATGGTTATTCTCAACCATCAGAAAAACAGGGGTGACCATGTCCCCGTTCGTTAGTGTGACAGCACATTGTAGATTTGATTCTGTACAGCAGCTGGAAGAACCAACATTGTCAAGATGAATAAGTTCTAAACTTCAGCATTATAACATGTTTCAACCCAATCGAGGAAGCAAACACCAACCGGTGGCAAAAAATCGAATATATCTTAATTGAAAGAAGCTATAAGCGGGATATCATAAAACAAGCTGCATACAGAAATAATAATAAGCAAAACCAAAGAATATTTTGCTGGTAGTATATGTCTGATGGCTACAACTATTTGTTGAACTTTGGGACAAAATGCAAATGGATTTCATCTTTAGCCATGGCTCATGGAAAATCTTCCGGTACATGTGTGAAACAAGTTTGACTCTATTCAGTTTTGACTAGCCTTCAAGAAAACATTTCATTGTCAACACAACATTAGACCATATAATAAACTTATTCAGAAAGTACAGGTATTCTTTGTTCACTGACATTGGAGACGACCTATCTATTACTGAAGATATTTGGGTCAATTTGATAGTAAATAAACCTATAAGACCCTAAAAAGAGGAAATAGTTAGCATATTCAGCAGTGGGCGATCATGAATTCTAACAAAGAAAGATTATATGTGTGTGCGTGTGTGTATGTGTGTGTATACATGTATACATTATATATATATATATTTGGCTTGGTGGCATATATACATACATACATTAAATATATATATATTTTGCTTGGTGGCTTTTTCAAGATTGAATTCTTGCCATCATTTGACTCTGAACTTTCTTCCCATGATTGGAGGAAAATCAGAATTTTGGATGAAAGTATATTCCCAGTAGACTATCCAGGCAAGGCAAAACTAGGAATAAAAGTTTAACAAAATTAGAAATTTTTGCAATCTTTTTGGTAAGAAAAGATCCACAATTCCTAAAGAAAGGAGAGAATGACAAGCAAATTATCGCTGCTATGGATGCATGGAAGCATTCAGACTTTCTATGCAAAAACTATATCCTAAATGGATTAGAGAATACTCTGTATAATGTGTACAGTAGTATCAGTACAGCAAAAGAGCTGTGGGCATCCTTGGATAAGAAGTACAAGATCGAGGATGCAGATTATAAAAAATTTATGATCGGCAGGTTTCTTGACTACAAGATGGTAAACTACAAGACTGTCATTGAGCAAGTTCAAGAGCTGCAGATCATATAGTATGATATACATACAGAAAGAATGTCTTTGGGTGAGTCATTCCAGGTAGCTGCTATAATTGAGAAGCTACCCCCATCTTGGAAGAACTTCAAGAACTACCTGAAGCATAAGCGGAAAGAGATGGGACTTAAAGATCTGATTGTTTGCCTGAGGATCGAGGAAGATAATAAGAGCCATGATAAGAAGACAGGAGGACATCATGCTGAGCCTAAGGCCAACCTCATGAAAGGAAAGGTCAACAAGAAGAAATACAAGTTTCCTAGTGAAGGCTATAAACAGAAGGACAATCCTAATAAATTCAAAGGCAAGTACTTCATTTGTGGTAAAATAGTAATGGGGATCCAAGACAGGTCCAGGTTTTTTTTTCTATTTTTTCTTATTTTCTCAGATTTTTTTTATTTTTTCTATTCCCGCTATTCCACCTATTCCTGCTATTCCACCTTTATCCCAATCTTATTCCGGATTTATTCCTACACTATTCAATCTTCTCCCGTGATTTTTTTTAAATGCCCAAACCCGAGCCTTCGCCCCATTTGGCCCCAGATCCGAGCCGCACGACCCCCGGCCGCCCCCGCCGGATCGCCGCCGATGCTCGCCGGCCCCCGCCCTCGCTGGAGAAGCCACCACCGCCTGCCACCGCTCGCTTGCGGCCGGCCACCCGACCGCCGCCCGCCGGCCCTCGCCCGACCGCCAGAGATCCCCAGCTGGCACCTTGGGCCCCACGCCCATGGGAAGCCCAAGCGGCATGGCCGTGCATGCCGTGCCGCCACTGCGCCGCCAACCGCCTACGCCACCGCCCACCCGCACCGCCGCCCGCCTGCCGCCGGTCCGCCACCTGGCTGCCGCCGCTCGCCGCTGGTCCGTCGCCTGCTTGGCCGCCGGAGGCCACGCCGGCACCCAGGAGGTCTCCCACGGCCATGGGAGACCAAACAGCATGCTGGGCGTGCCGTGCCGTTCCCGTGCCACCGCCTCGCCTGCAGCCCATCGCCAGCTGTCCGCCGCTCACCGTCCGCCAGCCCCATCCGCCGCCCGCTTCCCGGTCGTTCGCTGGTGCCCCACCGGAGTTGGTTCCCTCCCTTCCACGGTCATGAGATGTATTTGCATGGATTTTAGAGCTGTTCCATTTTCAAAGCAGCACGCTTTCTGGAGCAGATCATCAAGCCAACACGCTTCTCATAGCATATCAGCACCATTTTTAATGCAACACGAATTTTGATGTAATTTATTTTCCTTTTTTAGTTTTCTTAGAGGCTAAGAAACTGAAGGTTTTGGTTTTTCTATATAAAGGCCCCCTCTCCCCCTGTAATAATCAGAAAGATGAATTGATATAGATTTTTGGTTCTCCATTGTTCCGGTTCTAGTTCTAGGCTGAGGCCCATTTGGCTTTGTTCCCTACTGTGTGGATAATGGCTTTGTTGGGGGGTGTGAGAGTCCTACTTTGTGGATGATGGGTTCGAGCACCCTAGTTATCCTCTATCTCGTCTTCTTTATCTCCTCGTGTCCTTTGAGAGTCATTCTAGCGCATTTATGTGAGAGCCCTACTATGTGGATGATGGGTTCGATGAGAGCTTAGGGTAGCTGGTGCTTTGATCCCTCGGGAGGGTAGCTATGTGCTTTGATCCCTCGAGAGGGTAGCTTTACGCTTTGACCCCTAACTTTCTGTGTGCGTCTCCCCGTTAGAGTGAGTCCCAGAGCCATGAGTTCCAGTTCCCTGTCTTCCATCTCCATCCTTCCTTCGCCACCTCCACCAAGAAAATTGAAAACCAAAAGAGATCAGCTGTTTTAGGGTTTTAGTTTCAGTGTCACCCTAGTCTCGGGAGGCTTCTTAGCCCTCCAACGGTCCTAGTTTGTTAGGTGTCTTTCCCTTTTCCAAATAACCCAGGTTTCATCGATTTTTGTCCCACATCAAATAGGCCATAAATCCAAGGATTGTCATTTTAAGGGAAAAGAAAAGAAGGAAGTCAATACTACAGAAGATACCCTATCCCAAGGAGTGTCAGAGATGATGTTATCAGCAGTTATGTTTGAAGCAAATATGGTTGATAAGCCAAATGAGTGGTATGTTGACACTGGAGCTACACGACATGTCTGCTCTAATAAGAGTATGTTCTCATCATATACTCCTATCAGAGGTAGAAATCTGCTAATGGGTAACTCCGCTACATCGAAGATAGAAGAACTTGGCCGCATTATTTTAAAGATGACATTTGGCAAAGAGCTTCTACTGAACGATGTACTGCATGTTCTTGACATTCGTAAGAATTTGGTATCAAGCTCCCTCCTAAGCAAACATGGATTTAAGATGGTGTTTGAGTCTGATAAATTTGTACTTACTAAAGGAGGGATCTTTCTAGGTAGAGATTACTTGAATAATGGGTTATTCAAGATGAATGTAATGACTGTACATCGCAATCTTGAAAAGATAAAGATGCTTCTTCGTTTATATGGTTGGCTCCTCTTATTTATGGCATGATAGATTAGGTCATGTGAATTTTAATTCATAATGGAAATTAATGAATTTAGAATTGTTACATAATCATGAAATCGATCCGCATTACAAGTGTGAGATATGTGTTGAAGCTAAGCTAGTCAAAATACCATTCCATTCAGTAGAAAGGAATACTGAACCTCTAGATTTGATCTACAGTGATCTATGTGACTTAAAGTCAACACAATCTAGAGGAGGTAAAAAGTATTTTATAACATTTATTGATGATTCAACTAGATACTGTTATGTGTATCTACTAAAGTCTAAAGATAAGGTTTTAGATATGTTTAAATGTTATAAGAATGAGGTTGAAAATCAACTTGGTAAAAAGATCGAGACTATAAGGAGTGATAGAGGTGATGAATACGATGCATCGTTTAATGACTTTTGTCACGAACATGGCATTATTCATCAAACTATAGCTCCTTATTCATCTCAATCTAATGGAATTGTTGAACGCAAAAATTGAACATTGAAAGTGTTACAGTAGTAACCCGCCCATTCGGCCCTGACACAACGGTGGGTCCACTTGAAGAGATTAGCTCCTGTGGTGGCCAGGTCGGTACCTTGGCCAGCCCACTTTGACCAGGCCAAGTTAGCACCTCGGTCGGCCCGTGTCAGGACAGTACTTCAGCGATCCCGTTTCAGGCAAGACTAGGGCCTAGCCAAGCTCACGCCCGCGGCACGATTGCGGCAATAGGCCAGTGCCCACCTCGGCAATGGCACCCAGCTTGCCCGCAGGAAGCCTTCGCCTCGCCTCCGTCCGGTCTGGCGCAGCCCCGTGCCAGCAGGCCCGTGCGCCCACCTCGGCAACAGCGCCCAGCTTGCCCACAGGAGGCCTTCACCTCGCCTCCGTCCGGTCCGGCACATCCCCGTGCCAGCAGGCCCGCACGCCTACCTCGGCAACGGCGCCCAGCTCGCCCGCAGGAGGCCTTCGCCTCGCCTCCGTTCGATTCGGCGCAACCTTGTGCCAGCATGCCCGCGGCACGCCCCCAGCACGACCGTGGCGGCCCCAGACTCTTCCGCGCCTGCTCCGGCGTCCGTACACTGGCTCCCACCTCGCCTGGTCCGACTCAGCCCATCCGGCACCCCGGCAGTGCTCCGTGCGCCCACCTCAACAACGACGCCCAGCTCGCCCACAGGTGGCCTCTGCCTCGCCTTCATCCAGTCTGGTGCAACCTTGCGCCAGCAAGCCCGCGGCACGCCCCCGACGCGACCGCGGTGGGCCCAGCCTCTTTTATGCCCGCTCTGGCATCCAACCCACCTCGGCATGCCGGTTCCCAGCTCAGCACGCCCGCGTGGCATGCCTGAGCCCGGCTGAGCTTCATCCCAGTTCGGCTCCGCCCGACCTCGCTCGGTCCGGCTCAGCCCGTCCGGCACCTCGGCAGCGCTCCGCACGGCTCCGCTCGACCTCGCTAGTGCCCCGGGCTCATGCTGGCGACACGACCCTACAGCGCACCTCAGCTCGGCACGGTCCAAGCTTCACACCGCGGCCCGCCCGCCCGGGGAGCCCGTGCCCCAGGTCCGGCTCCGGCTCCGCCCCGCACGGTCCTGCATGCTCGTGCACGCATGGTTTCACGATGCGTTGGTTCGTACCTAGGTGCATGGAGCCTCGCATGTTGCCTCGATCAACGTGCATGGAGACCCCTACGGGCCTTCTCTCGGTCCGCGTACTCGCATGGCAACCTGGTTTAGTGTCCCGGCCAACTCGGCATTTTGGCATCTCAGCCCAGCTCGGCCACTGAGTGCATCGCACGGTTCAGTCTCATCTACGTGGGCCTGGCACTCTTTCCAAGGATCCCCACCCACGTGGGTCCTATGGCATGCCACCTGCGAAGAAGGTTTGCATTCAAGCCACTGTTTACACTAATCAGGAAATAATACCCTGTCTAAGGCACTGTACCTCTGCACCAACTTCCTGAACCACCTAGAGGAGGAAGGTTCACCAACCCATCATGGCCTCGCAGGCTATCCTACCCTCACAGGTCCACATCAAGACCAGCATGCCTCCCTCGAACGATAGGAGCCATTTGTCTACATAAAGACCAGCATAGAGAGGTAAGGGGAGGTAAGAGACAACACATTCTCTTCATCCTTATATTATATTCCATTTTTATCATCCTCTGAAAGCAGAGAGTCCCCCAAGCTCTCTATCTCAGAGGTCGTCTGTTTCCCTCGATCGTCCCACTGACTTGATTGTCGAAGTGTCTTTGCCAGAATCCCCGGCTCAGGTCTCTCATGTTTTGCAGGTCCGCCCGATAGAGGGATGATACAGAGAAGATTGCTCCTTACCGGAGAAGCCTACAGGAGGATCACAGCACAGCTTCAAGCCCCTTTCATTCATGCAATGACCCCTCCGAGCACGGCGACTCCATCGAGCCCCGTGACGGAGGGTATGTTCCCCTTGATCATCTCCGACCGACGAGCCCGGTGACATTGGCGGGTAGTCCACTCACCTAGGCCACGTAAGAGCTGCAGGCCATGGCTATCTAGGCGGCAATAGAAAGAAATGATGAATGCCATGTTGATAAATTATGGTACACCATATAATTTATGGGGAGAAGTAATTCTCTTGACTAATCATATTCTTAACAAAATACCTCTTAAAAGGAAGGACACTACTCTATATGAGTTATGGAAAGGTAAAAAATCTTCTTATAATTATCTAAGAGTGTGGGGGTGTCTAGCTAAAATAGCTATTCCAGATCCCAAAAAGGTCAAAATAAGGACTTAAAACTGTTGATTGTATTTTTATTGGTTATGCACAAAATAGTAGTGCATATCACTTTCTTGTATATAAATCAGATATATCTGATATATAGAAAAATATAATTATGAAATCAAGAAATACATCATTTTTTGAAGAGACATTCCCTTATAAAGGGATATATGTTACAAGTTCAAATAAAAGAACTTATGATAATATGGTAAGTAGTAGTCATCAGGAAAAATATTCTGAAGATGAACCTAGACATAGTAAGATATCTAAAGTTATAAAATCTTTTGGTCATGATTACATTACGTACATAATAAAAAATGTACCTTAGACATTCAAAGAGGCAATGTCTATACTAGAAGCACCCTTTTGGAAAGAAGCTATTAATAGCGAAATTGAGTCAATCATGCATAATCATACCTGAGAATTGGTAGATTTATCATTAGGTATGAAGCTTTTGGGATGTAAATGAATTTTCAAGAAGAAGTTAAAGGCTGATGGATCAATTGATAAGTATAAAGCTAGATTAATAGCTAAAGACTTTAAACAAAAATGTCTAGACTTCTTTGATACTTATTCACCTGCAACAAGGATAACATCCATAAGAATGTTAATCGCTATTGCAGCCATTAACAATCTTGAAATACATCAAATGGATGTTAAAACAGCTTTTCTAAATGGTGAATTAGAGAAAAAAATTTATATGGAACAACCTAAAGGGTTTGTCATTCCAGGCAAAGAAAAGAAGGTGTGCAGACTTGTTAAATCTTTATATGGATCAAAACAAGCACCTAATCAATGGCATATAAAATTTGACAATATCATGTTTTCTAATGGATTCAAACTAAATGAATGTGGCAAATGTGTATATGCCAAAACCATGCCTGCAGGGTATGTGTTAGTCTGCTTATACGTGGATGATTTGTTAATCATAGGTAGTGATACTGATATGATTAAACAAACAAAGAAAATGTTAATTAAATATTTTGATATAAAATATATGGGTATCGCAGACGTTATACTAGGGATTAAAATCACTAGAATATCTGATAGAATAATATTATCTCAATCTCACAATATTAAGAAAATATTAAATAAATTCAATAAATATGATACCTGTCCGCTTAGAATACCTGAGATATTAATCTACATCTTGCTAAGCATACTGGACAACCCATATCACAACTAGAATATTCATGTATAATTGGCAGTTTAATGTATGTCATGAATTGCACCCGTCCTGACATAGCATATACTGTCAATAAATTAAGCAAATTTACTAGTAATCCAAGTCCAAATCATTAGATAGCATTAGTAAGGGTATTACGATATCTATGATATACCCTAAACTCTGGATTACATTATACAACATATCTAGCTATACTAGAAGGATATAGTGATGATAACTGGATATCTTCTTCAGAAGACACTAAATCTACTAGTGGATATGTGTTCACCCTAGGAGGAGGTGCAATGTCATAGAAATCCTTAAAACAAACTTGTATAGCTTGGTCTACTATGGAATCAGAGTTTAT
Source organism: Areca catechu (assembly GCA_021397845.1). NCBI lineage: Eukaryota > Viridiplantae > Streptophyta > Magnoliopsida > Arecales > Arecaceae > Areca > Areca catechu. The sequence goes on along the minus strand of CM038045.1, from coordinate 8,414,303 downwards.
AGCTTTAGATAAAGCTAGAGAAGAAGCATAATGGCTTCAAAATTTTTTGGAGGATATTCCATGTTGGTCAAAACCTGTGTCTGCAATATGTATCCATTGTGAAAATCAATTAGCTATTTGCAGAGCACAGAATAAGAGTATAATGGTAAGTCTAAACGTATACGTTGTAAACATAATACCATTAAGCAATTACTTGAAAATGAAATAATCTCTATTGACTACATTCAGTCAAAGAAAAGTCTTGCGGATCCACTGACAAAAGGTTTACCAAGAGATCAAGTAAATTATTTATCGAGGAGAATGGGTTTAAAGCCTATAACAAATTAATCTTCATAGTGGATATCTATCTAGTTGACTGGAGATCCCAAGATCTAGGTTCAAAAGGGACAACTAAATTATGAAGAGGTCAACGAAGTACTAAGGATGTAAATTCCTACTCATTCCTATGATAATCATACTGCCTGCTAAAGGTACTAGGATAAGCATAGCTTTTAATGATTCTTATGACATGAATATCATGTGGGATATAGCATGATACTCTTAATAAGAATCACCTATGTGAGTATGAATTGGGCCAATTCTATGTGAATTTTAAAAGCTTTAATTTTCTAAAGCACTCATGAAACCAGGAGTTGTTCATGGCCAAAATGAACATAACCATGAGAACCAAAAGGATGCTCAGAAAGAAGTTGTGTGATTGTTATTATCTTAGTTTACATCAAATATTAAAAAGTTCAAGACATCATGTTCACTTTTAGCAAGTAAACTCGATAATAAAATACAAAGGAAGGTTCAAAGCCACAAGCTACCTATCCTGATACAACTTCATTCCATTTACTCTCCTTAAGTCTCTGCATATTCATTTGCATTTTAAATCTATGTTTGTGGGGGATTGCCTTTGCTGATCTGAGTTCAATTTCCATTCATATGGAGGATTGTTAGAAAAATACTTTATAATTGAATGAAATTTGAGGGTATCCAAAATACCCTTTGAGATGGAAACTTTTAGTCCCACATGGAAAGATTGGAAAAAGTTAAGGCTCTTTATAAGAAAACCTTTTTCCTTGCTCTTGCATTTAGGCTCACTATAGGTGGAGAGCTTAAAGGTGATGCATGTCATCACTCGCGTGCGTGCGACGGGCAACAAGGGTGCAATGGACGCTTTGTAGGCGCACTTTGTACTTTACACGTGCACATCGTCTTGAGGAGCCTTTAAACTTTTCCTGATCAAATGGATCTGACGGTCGAGATTGATTGAACCAAGATCATATTGGCACGGCAGGGTTGCAGGGAGGAGAGTCGATTCGGTTCTACTGGGAGTGGACCTCGAATCTGCAAGATGGGTAACATGCGGTTTGGTCAAGTCGACTCGAGAGGTTCGAGTCTGCTCGGATCCACGTAACAGGTAACATGAGGTCTGGCCAAGTCGACTCGAGGAGTTTGACTCGACTTGTCCAAAGTACTCTCTACAGCAAGGAGCCGATCGAGGATTCGAGCTGACTCGGATGACGGGATTTCATAATCACAAAATAACTGATCACGCATCCAGAGGCATTGATAGCGTAATCACGCGTCCATTCATGGATCAACGTTTATTCTGATGATCACGGATGCCATCGAATTATGAAATGGCATATTGAGAAGCGCGCTAATCGCGTGATTTAAAGATCATGATACAAATCAGCATATCATGGCATCCGATCGCGGTTGAGGAAAGGCGTATCTCACTACGAAAAGCCATCGGTAACTCTCTCCAATCACATCTGAAGAGTTGCTTCCAAGGGACATCTTAAGGCTATAAATAGGTCATCGTTCATCATTCATTTCATCCCAATTTTTCTTATACTCTAAATAACAGAGTATAGCTATAGTGCATAGTAGAGTCTCTTAGATATTTGCATACTCTATTCGAGTATAGCTATAGTGCATATAAGAGAGAAAAGCATTCCTGGTTTGAATTTCTGGTGAATTGTAGTGTTGTTTTCACCAGAAAAAGATCGTTGTATCTTGGAAGACAATCGTCGTATACCGTAAGCACTATTACGGGACGAAATTATCTTAAGAACATAGAGTGTAACTCTAGACCCAGTCTTTTCAAATAGATAGCCGCAAATATTATTATCACCAACATGCGTTCGAATGTTTCACAGGAGGAAGAAAACCTATGGTTGTCTTACCTGGATTTGTCAAAAAAAGTTACAAATAAAAATAACGGAAATAACTTCCAGAAAAAAAAATAATATAAAATTAGTATTCATACTGGACCAAATATGCAAATCAATTAACATGGGCCAATATATTTTAGGAGTCAATAAACAAATATATTGGCCAACTTTTAATCCAGCCAATATTATTGGGGGACTTAAAGGGACGAAGAAAACACTATTCGAATCCAGCCAAATCGGATATGAAATTGAACATGGTCGAATTATATCCAATCCACTTTCAGCTCGACCTACCATGTCAGAGGGAAGATGCTCCTAAATCCATCCCTCTAAGTCCCCCAATAATAGCCTTATCAATCAAAGAGACGGATTGTTTCAAAAACATGATATGGACAATAACATACAAAAGAAGATGGGCTCCTAAGTCATCAGCTAATAATACTTTCGTCGTAAAAACAGATCGATCTCCACAATTTTCCACTCAAACACAACATTATGCATCAAAATGGCAGCAGAACTAAACCAAATGCATCTCTTGTATAGCGTTCAGAGAACCAGAAAACAATTTGAAGTAAATCTCAAAAGCCAAAACTTAAAACATATATTACCATTTACCAACTTTACTTCTGTCCTTCTACCCATCCAAAATAAGTTAGGAAAAACAGGAACAAGTGCAAGTTACCTCAATCTCTTGCGGCCAAGTAAATGCAATCCAAAGGAATGAGGATCACATTTTGCAAGCTAAAGACCAACCATAAGCATGCTGGTAAAAGAGGCCATGCTTCAACACCTTAAAAATACCAGACAAACTCATGATATCTAAGCTGCAGCTTCTGATGAATGGTGTTTCCCATTCCATATAACTTAGACTTCCCAATATGACCCTTCCTTGGCGTGGACCTCACTGATGGAATCCATTTCCCCCTTGGCCTACCAGTGTAGTCCTGCCATTGTTGTCCGCCCCACCGTTCCTTCCAAAACTCCTACCACCAAAGCATCCCCTTGATCTTCACTCTTTGGGGACTTAGACTAAAATGGCTACAGGAAGTGCCATCCACCAGCTTTTGAGGAAGAGACCTCACTGATATGCTATAATTAGCTTTAGCTAACTTCACTTCTCCACAATAAACAATAAACTATGACCTACAGGGCAGCTAAATCTTTTTCAATATATTTTAGAAAACTATTCAATATCCAAGCATCCTGACATAAGATGACCTAAGAAAACCTGTCTTTGTGGAGTCAAATCTCAAGCCCGTGGCACAGCTCATTAACTCCAATAAAAAACAACTTGGAAAGGAAATTGAAAGCATATAATTCCCAACAATTTGATATTTAAGTAAATCTACTTTTAATGGAAAAGCCAAGAAACATATACTGACAATCTTTCTTGGCAATCAGGATTGCCCGGACATTATAAAAGAAAACATGAAGATTAGTTAGGAAAAAAATTGCAGAAATAATTACAGTAATTGAATTTTGAAAAATACAAGTCCACCGAGCATTAGTTCAGAAAATCAAGCAAATTAAATTTTCGGATATGGATGTTATATAGTTATGGCTTTTTACCTTAATAGTAATAGCCAATATTCTTTTCCTTATATGATAAGAACCAACATCTAGAAATGGTTAGCATCAAAGAAATGTCAAACTAAGTGACCATTAACAATTTGTTAGTAAAATAAGCAGATGTAAAATAAAAATATTAGCTAGACCAGAATGGTAAATAATGCTTTACCATAATGCGTTAAAGGCAGAAATGGACTGACAGTTTGATGCCTTTAATGTCTTACCTGGTTAGTGTGTGTTGCCACCTGGACTGTCGTGTTCTGTAGCTCTGGCGCGGTGTCAGGCATCACTCCCCTCGCCTGGGATCCCGTGCGCATTTTCAGAGCCCTGCAAAAGAAAAAAGATCCAAGCCAAGGATTCCAGTCGGGGCACTCCAACGATCAAGTCAGTGGGCGATCCAGGGGAACAGATCCCCCTCAGTGGATCCCGATGAGATTTCCACGTTCGGGGGTCATATATTTGAGAAAAAAAAATGAGTGTACGGAGTTAGCAGAGAAGGAGGACTGGAGCAGGGTCAGTTGTGTCCGTGGGATTCTTTCGACGAATTTCCCGGTAGCCCCCAGAGCAACGCATCTGGTTTGCTCTCTCCTTCTGTGTGCCAACCTTTACCTCCCTTACCCTTTCGCTGGTTTTGCTTCTTGTTCTCTCCTTTCATTCGGAGGCCCTCCTTTTTTTAGTTTTGGTATGGAGAGGCCGTGTGCGACCTTTTGCTTGCTTTCTAGATGTTCCCCTTTTTGGAGAGTCTTAGGGGGTGACATCTAGTAGCACGCGGGAACTGTGCGTGAGCTCCCGTTTGCCCCTTTGAGGTGGGGAGTTATGTTGCTAGCTCTGATATTCTGGTTGGTCGTCATGTTTCAAAAAACCTGGTAGAGTATTGGCACGTGGGCGATCGTCCCAGGGTTTGAATCCTCTGGCGCGGACTTCTACTTGTGGGTAGTGAAAACGGTAGACTGGAAAATGCCGTGCCTTGAATGGGACACTCCTTCCTGATCGGTGAAAACTGGGGCCTGAGGGGGCCCTGGTGCTCCGACGGGGCACCCCTCTTCGCAGGCCTCAGGCGACGGGCTGCCACCTGTCAGTTATACTGTCTCAATTGCTGGGTCTCGGTGAGGGCAACCCTCTTTCCCTCCATGATTCGAATCTCCATTGCCTTTCTTTCTTCGTTGGATGGTAGCTTGAGCTCGACCTCGATCGGGAACTGACTTTGGTAGAGGACTCACTTCGACTCCTTGCTTGGGTGCCAGGCTTAGGTGACACTTATGTCTGTTGGCTAACAACTGGCATCCAGATGGACTCCACATCAACGAGTATGGCCGTATTAGTTGCCCCCCACTCTCGAGCCTGGAAGATGATGCAGCGCTCGGGGCATGGAGAGTAATGATCATGCTGACGTGGATTATGGCATCCCTTACATCATCGACGTCTCCGTGCGCCTGTGCTTCGAAGGCCGTGCCTTTGCATTGATGGGGGTTTTATTGCGCTTCGACTTTTCGATGGTGGCCATAAATGCTTCTCCGGGGTCGATGCGAATCCTCTGAGAATGAAGTGTGCAGATCGTCCGGCACTGGCACGTGGTATCTTCTGGCTAGCTTGGCAATTAATGAGGCACATACCTTCAATCGGTACGAAGGGTCGGCAGGATCCGTTGTAGAGAGGCCGTCCCTCGCCTTTTTAAGCACAGGTAGATGGGCCTTGGCAGAACATCTTCTTCTCTCCAGCACCTTTTCTCTTTGACTCTTCTCTCCTGGCTGTGCCAAGGGAGGTCTTCTGATGAGCTTCAGGTCCGGGAGGTGGCATGATGCTTCTCCGGGGATGTCTGGCCTGCGTTCAGGCGAGGGCATCCTGGTCGAAGATGAAGTCCGCCGAGCTCAAGGTTCCCTTGAAGGAGAAGAAAGTGGAGAGGCCTCAGGGGGCAGAGAAGGCGGTTGCTTATATGATAGAAGCAGCCTACCTGCGAACCTCCTGGGTGCGCCTGGTTATGCGACTGAATGAGGGGACGGTGGCTGTTGTTGCCGTGGCACTACTAAGAGTAGCCTGACGAGGGGCGGCTGCAACTAAGCTTGGAATCACCAGATTGGTGAAATCCAATAAGGATGGCGCGGTCGAGGAGGATGCATCGTTGTACCCCCTTCCCAGATGTTCACTTGTGGAAGGGTACCCACATCCTCTGGGTGGAGCCAATGCTGGGCTCTAGAGACACGGCAACTTATTGGGGAGGATGGGGTGCTAGAGGCAGAGGCACCACGGTCCTCCTTCCCAGGAAGCCCACCTGAAAAAAGGATTGGCGCACCCCCAGCTGCTTCCGGGGATATTGCCAGGAAGGATCCTTTCTTACTTGTATCTTAGAGCTCCGAGAGACTTCCTGGCCTGTTAGGAACCTTCGTAGGATGTAAGGGACTTTTGATCAATGAAGGCTTTTGCTTTGACTACTGTGTGCTTCTTCTCCTTGTCTCCTTCTTCTTCTTCTTCTCCGTTTGAGCTGCTCCGAAGGAGGCCTGCCGGGGGCCACAACTGCGCACTCTGCAAGTGTGCACTTTGGAGGAACTAGCTCGGCGGGAAGACTTAGAGAGAGATTTGGCTTCTGCTGGAATCTCGATCTTGGGGGAGCCAGCCTAGCAGAAGAGCTTCGAGGTGGAATCGGGCTTCTGCTGGAGTCTTGACCTGGGGGGAGCCAGTCCAGCAGAAGGTAGAGTCTGACTTCGGCTGGAGTCTCAACAAGGAGGGAGCCAACCCAGTGAAGGGACTCGAGGAATCGGGCCTCCATTGGAGTCTCGGCCTAGGAGGAGCCAGCCCAGTGGAAGGTGGAGTCTTACTTCGGCTGGAGTCTCAACCAGGGGGGAGCCAACCCAGTGAAGGGGCTCGAGGAATTGGGCTTCCGCTGGAGTCTCGACCTCGGGGGAGCTAGCCCAGCGGAAGGTAGAGTCTAACTTTGGCTGGAGTCTCGACTTTGGGAGAGCCAACCTAGCGAAGGGACTCGAGGAATCAGGCTTTTGCTAGAGTTTTGACCTGGGAGGAGCCAGCCCAGCAGAAGGACTAGATGGGATGTGGCTTACGGTTGCAATCTCTGTCGAATGGATCTGTGCGGGACCTAGTGATGTCGTTTCTTCATTGGTCTCCTATTTCCAAGTCCTGACAAAACGTCGCACTCCAGGCTAAGGAGGAAATTATAGAGTTGATGCAGAAAGATCGAGATTTGGTGCCATTAAATGCCACGATCGTCACCACTTCACATGCCATGCCTTGAGGCCAGTATGGGGATGCCACGTCAGCGAGTCCGAAAAGGCATAATGGTGGAGGTACGACTCGAGGCTATTTCTGTTGCATCGGGGCATCGCCTTCGATCGATATTGCCATGTGGTGCCCATCCAGTGGTGGGAGTGCTGAAAGGACATACGGTTGCAGTTTGGTGGCTTTGAAGAGAGGGTAAGCTTTTCCCCCCAATCGTCTCTTTCAGAACTTTCCCACTCACCGCCGGGCCAGAGCTTCTTCCTTCTCCTGACTGTCTTTTTCCTTAACAACCAGGTTAGTCTCCTTGGACCTTCTCCTTCTCTTTCGGATAGGTTGAGTCTTCCTGTAGGACTCTCAGGTCTCCTTTTCCTGCATACCTCCTTTTTCTGATCTCGGATGGCTGCGTCTGACCGACACCACGGCTCTTCTGGTAACCCCACTGGGGCAAGACCTTCTCGGTTGAGGACTCCATCTTTAGACGAGGAGAAGGAGGTCCCTCTCATCATCTGCAAAAACCTCTATCCGATCAGCGTAATCATCGGTGGGCCCAGGGTCCCTCCTGCTCCTTCCCTCTCTTTCTATTCCCATTGCTTCTTTTGGGTCTTCTTGCTCGACGGGCCTTCGGGCATAGCTTCAACGATCACCAGGGAGGATCTCTCTATGATCCGGGCTACCTACGGGATCCCAGATTCTGTCCGGCTCTCAGTTCCATGACCAGAGGAGGGGGTCACCTCTAGTGGCCCAGGTTGAATAGCCCTCTATGAAGAGTTCTTTCTCGGGGGCCTTCGTTTGCCTTTTCATCCCTTCCTTCTCTCTTTTTTGAGCAACTATCATCTTGTTTGGCCCAATTGGCTCCCAACGTCATTAGGGTCATCAACTACTTCATTGTCTTCTGCCTTTCTGTTGCTTCAGTCTAACTGCCAGGGCTAACATCTTTGATGGTACAGATCGAGACTGACATTCTTCTCATTCACGATCACTGCACCCAATAGGAGCGGGAAAGGATGTTGCTGGCGGCCAGGGCCCAGGAGTAGGCTGACAAGGCCCGTGCCTTGGAGGAGAGGAATAGGATCCTCTAGGATGAAGTGGTCGATGCTGAGAATCGGGTCAGGGACCTCGAAGCATCCTTGGCCCGAGAAAGGGATTGGGCCTCCCATCGGGCAGAGGAGCTCAAGGCCTAGGTTGCCCGGGCGGAAGAGTTGATGAGTGGCCTCCAGGTGCGGCTGGAGGCGGTGCAGGCTTAGCAGTCGGCAGTGAGGAGAAAGCTGCTAGGATGGTGGCTCTGATGGAGGCCGCCAAGAGGGAGGCCACCGAGGCGGTGCCCAAATTCAGGGCCTCGGTAGAGTTTGTCGATGAAGTCCAGGAGGCAGCCACGAATTCCTTCGTCAAAGGGTTCGGGATCTGCAAATCCTTGATGGCCTATCACTTTCCAGGGCTGAGGCTGGATGAGATCGTGGTCCCGGGCGGCCTTGGTGGAAGCTCGAGGGGAGCCACAACTCCTACTACCATGGCTGAGGTGGAGCCTACCCTCGTCGCTGAGGAGGTCCCACCGGTGGGGACGACGGAGGCCCAAAAGGATGTCGGCATGCCTATCCACCATTCCGGGAAGGAGCTTACTAAGGGATAGGCTCCGATCTCCTTTCAAAACCTGCCCTCCTCTTCTTCTTTCTTTTTTTTTTTTGTGACCACCCGGCCTGTCGGGGGTCCTTTGATGATGCATCTTTTTCATGCAACATCAATGAAGCCCTTCTCACTTCACTGAGTTTTTATTTTCATGGTTACCTTGAACCTTTTCAGTAAAGCCAGGAGCTAATGAATGACTTGAGGGAGGGGGCCTGCATGGCCCCGAGAGATTGTCAAGTTAGGGAACTTGACATGAAGAGCCTTAAGATTGTCCTCACTCGCTCTGAGTCCGGCCGGTAGAGTGTGGACCTTCGAGAGTGCCCCACTTTGCCGTCTCTGAACTGGGGTCCAGCGGGTTGAATGCAAGGCTTCCAGAGTTTTTTAGCTTAAGGTGACAGGCTGTGAGTCAGGTGATAGATGGTGGAACTTCTTGGGGGTCCCTCTCTCCAGATTATGAGCATGGCAATAGGTGCGGGGCTTCAGGAGTTTTCTGGCTTGAGATGCCGGGCTGTGAGTTAGGCGGTAGATGACGGAATTTCTGGGAGGTCCCGTTAACATCTCTAGACTGTGAGCACGGCTACAAGTACGGGGCTTCAGGAGTTTCCTGGCTTGAGGTGCCGGGCTGTGAGTCGGACGGTAGATAGCAGAACTTCTGAGGGGTCCCGCTTACATCTCTGGATTGTGAGCATGGCGATAGGTGTGGGGCTTCAGGAGTTTTTTAGCTTGAGATGCTGGGCTGTGAGTCAGGCAGTAGATGGCGAAACTTCTAGGGGGATCCCATTGACATCTCCGGATCGTGAGCACTACGACAGGTGCGGGACTTCGGGAGTTTCCCAGCTTGAGGTGCCGGGCTGTGAGTCAGGCGGTAGATGGCAAAACTTCTGGGGGATCCCGCTGATATCTCCGGACTATGAGCACGATGACAGGTGCGGGGCTTGTAGGCTCAGGTAGGCAACCCAAGAGGGAGGGTGAATTGGATTTTATAAAACTTTTGTACTATTTAAAATATCTATGAACTAAAGCAAGTATGTGCTAATGCAATTCAACTGCCTGTGTATTTCAAATAAATGCAGTGAAAATAAAGAAATAAAAGTACAAGGTGAACAATCACACAAATACAAAGATTTATAGTGGTTCGGTGCCAACCAAGCACCTACATCCACTCCCCAAGAATTCCTTGGAAATTTTATTAAGTTTGGTTTTATAACTTAGGCTCACCAACAACCTTTACAACTTGTTTTGTCTTCGAGTTCACAAGTCAAACCCTAGTTGGTTTCAAGGCTCACCAACAACCACCCTTGGTTTTATGGGATAACCAAGAACCTAAATAACTTATTTTGGCTTCGGGCTCACAAGTAAAACCCTAGTTGGTTTCAAGGCTCACCAACAATCACTTTGGTTTTCAAGGCTTACCAAAAACCTTTTTGGTTTTCCAAGGCTCACCAAAAATCTTAAGTAAAACAATGTAAGAGCAAGTATAAATGAATACAATAAAAGCTTTATAAAATAAAGCAAATATCTCTTTGAAGCCCTTGATTGTTGATGAAGATCTTGTCTTCAAGTTGATGAAGCCTTTGATTGATGCTTGTAGATATAGACTTTGAATGCTCCCTTTGAAACTTGGAAGCTTGAAGGCTTTTAATCACTCAACTATTGAATCTTTTAAGAATATTCAAGAAACTCACCAAAGGATTACTTTCCCATTTGATTCTTGATGTTTATATAGCCTTCCAACACTTAAATAACCGTTTATAGCCATTAGGAAGGAAAATATGGTCATTGGAGCCAAGTTGGAGAAGTTATGTAGCCCAGAAAACTAGCCGTTACTGTTCAAGTGTCTACACTTCACCTCTAGGTGTCTACACTTCAGTTTCAAGTGTCGACACTTCATTCTCCAGGTGTCGACATTTCACTTCCAAGTATCGACACTTCAGCTCTATGTGTCGATACTTGACAGAAAGTGCTTTCTGAAGTTTTCTGTTTGTCTCAGGCCTTGAGTCGACACTTCACTTTTCAAGTGTCGACACTTGATCCTCAGGTATCGATACTTCATTTCTAGGTGTCGACACTTGCATGTGCCATTGCTGAAACATCTTCAAATTAAAACTTTAACCTCTTCAAGTTCTTCCATATTAATTCCAAAGTCCATATACTTGATTTTTTATTAATTTAAGGACTTTTTCAACTGAAATACAAGCATTTCTTCATTTAACGTGGTTGAGTACTAAGATATGAAAAATATACTTAAAATACAGTTAGTACTCATATATACTTAAACATTTTGTCAATCATAAAAAACAAGACTAGAGTCAACAGGGCTTCAGGAGTTTCCTGGCTTGAGGTGCCAGGCTTCGAAAGTTTTTGGGCTTTGGTGCTGGACTTCGGGAGTTTCTGGGCTTGAGGTGCTGGGCTATGAGTCAGGCGGTAGATGGCGAAACTTCTGGAGGGATCCCGCTGACATCTCCGGACTGTGAGCACGATGATAGGTGCAGGGCTTTTGGAGTTTTCTAGCTTAAGGTGTCGGGCTTCGGGAGTTTCCAGGCTTTGGTGCCAAGCTTTGGAAGTTTCTGGGCTTTGATGCTGGGCTTCGGGAGTTTCCGGACTTTGGTGCCGGGCTTCGAAAGTTTCCGAGCTTTGGTGGGGGTGCTACTTCCCGATATCGGTACGGGGTGCTGTGGCTCTTGGCTTTGGACGCTAGGCCTGGGGTTGGGCGATGGTTTTCCTGTAGGGCAAAGACAACGTTGCACTGAAAGAAAACTTTTATTGAAAAGGAAGGAGCCTTACACTTTTGGAGGTAAGCCCTTAGACTTTCGTCGCTGTCGATATTGGTGGGGTGGTAAGCTCCAGGTGGAAAGACCTCGACTACTCCACAGAGGCCTTCCTAGTTTGGGGAGAGCTTGCCCCCCAACACATCATGCCCACGGGCCTCTCGGTGGGCCGGTTGTCGACTGCAAGGGCAGGAGGAAGAGCCATAAGCGTCTGGGGCTTTGCAGGGGTCTTGCCCCCACGAACTTCCCGAGGTAGCCCCTCCTTATCAGATCTTTGATCTCTCTTTTAAGGTGGTGGCAGTCCTCGGTATCGTGGTCGTGGTTGCATGGAACTGGCAGTATTTCATCTTGTCATGGCCACTAGACGACCCCAGCGGGGGAGGGCAGCGTAGGTAGTGCTCGCCCTCAATCTTTATGAGGGTCTTCAATCTCGGGGCGAGGAGAGAGGTGTATGCTTCTCCCGGAATGGGACCGCTCTTTGGCTTGGGCCCTGCTCGGAGACTGGGGTTCGGCCCAGGCCTGTGTGCCTCTAGATCCTCCCCCAGAGCTTGTCTCTTCAGGGGCTTCCCATCCAGTTCTCTCTTGGTACGGTCTGCCTCCTCAGCACGAACATACTTATGAACGCGGAGGAGGAGGTCAGAGTACATCTTTGGTGGCTTCTTGTCCAGGAAGTAAGTCAAGCTCGAAGTCCGTAGCCCTCTCTTTAGCACCATCATGGTGATGGGCTCATCCAGGTTATAGATCTCCAGTGCGGTAACCTTGAAGCAAGTCACATAGTCCTGCAAGGGCTCGTGGTCCTGCTGCCTGATGGAGCAAAGGCTATCGGCTTCTAGCGGTACCCTCCGGCAAACATCGAAGTATGCCGCGAACATTCTTTCTAGCTCTGCGAAGGAACCGATGCTTTTGGACTCGAGGCGGGTAAACCAGACCCGAGCGGCCTTCCACAGGGTAGCGGGGAAGGCTATGTAGAGGAGGGCATCCGTTGCCCCCTGAACTCCCATGAAAGCTTTGTAGCTCCCTAGGTGGTCCAAAGGATCGGTGGTCCCATCATAGGGATCCACCTGAGGCATGCAGAACCGACTCGGGATTGGCCCCTCTTGGATCTCTCGGGAGAAAGGAGGACGGGCGTCATAGCTCGCCGGCTTTTTGGAGGAGCCTTGCATATTGGGAAACTGGTGGGACAGCTCCGCCAACCTACGCTCTTGTTTCTTCAGGCACTTCTCTGGCACGCACTTGATAGCCTCATCAGCGAAGTCTTCTGCTGAGGCTGCTAGAAAGGATGAAGGCGAATGTCGAGGAGGGAGGTGATGGGGGGCCTTGCTCTGGCAGCATCTACGGTGCTTGTGAGAGGTGTGCTTTAAGCCTGGGGACTGGATCTCCTAGTTGGTTTGGGGACTGGATCTCCTAGTTGGTTGACCCGCTCCTCAGTCGCTTTACTAGGGCCAGGAGGCTACCTCAGGGATCAGTCATGGTTCGTGACTGTGAAGACCTTTCTTAGAAGGGACGCAACTACCGCGGGGGATGGCGACTTGGGCCGCAGAGGTCCCTGGCTGCTGCTGGGCAGCCAGGGGCCATTGCTGGTGTTGTAACTGCCACACTGCCGTGGGCAGCACTTGCATCTACTAGGCGAGTGCGGTGGGTTGGACATCCATTAGAGGCGATTATGGCAGAGCGGGGAGCTCCTCCTCCAGGCTGCGTGAGCCTCCGTGGGAAGGAGGGCCCTCCACGTGGCTAGCAGAGGCTTCCTGTGCGCGTGTCACCACCATGCCTCAAGTGGAGCTGCTTTCATGGTGGGGGGACTAGTTTGGCTAACGTTTCATCGTCCTATGTCTGCCCCCCTACCTGGTGCACCAATCTATTACCGCCTGGATCGTCATGGCCTGTAGCTCCGGCGCGGCGTCGAACATTGCTCCCCTCGCTTGAGATCCCGTGCATGTCCCGGATCCCTGCAAAAGAAAAGAGACCCGAGCCAGGAATTCCGGTGGGGGCACTCCGATGATCAAGTCAGTGGGCGATCGATCCAGGAAAATAGATCCCCCTCGGTGGATCTCGGTAAGGTTTCCACATTCTGTTAGAAAAGGACTTACTTTGGATGTTGCTACAAGATGAAATTCTACATATGAGATGTTGCTTGATGCAGTTAGTTATAAAGATGTGATTATTATATATGTAACCGAACATTCATGTAAATGCCCTACCAATGATGAATGAAAAAAAGTCGAGATAATTCTTAAATTTTTAGAAATCTTTCTCAATGCTACTAAAGTATTTTATGGTTCTAAGTATGCCACATCAAATTTATATCTAAAAGAAGTTCGGAAAATTCGGATGGTGTTGATGAATCCGAGGGCTTATACTGATGAAACACTGAAGCAATTGATGAATGAAATGCAAAAGAAATTTAATAAATATTGGTCTCAATACAATAATTTATTAGTGATTGCTTCTATTTTGGATCACAGACAAAAGTTGATATTTGTAGATTTTGTTATGAAAAGGCATTTGATGTGGAAGAGATAAAGAAAAGGATTGATGAAATTTGTACTTGTCTTTATAATCTTTATTCAGAATATGCAAGTGTCGACACTTGACCTTCGTGAGTCGACACCTTGAGTCGACACTTCATTTTCTTGAGTCGACACTTGATCAAAAAATGTCTTTTGCTCTGCACTGGTGAGTCAATACTTCATCTGGTGAGTCGATATCTTGAGTTGATACTTTAGTTCCGTGAGTCGATACTTGACCAAACTCCTGAGATCACCACGTTCTGTATCCTGTTTAGTCTCAGGCCTTGAGTCGACACTTCACTGTTCATGAGTCAATACTTTGATTTCACCAGTGCTGAAACTTCTCTAAATTCAAATCTTGAGTACCTATATCTGATTTATACACTTAATGTACAATTAGTACTCAAATATACTTAAGTATTTTGTCATAATCAAAACCAGAGTCAACAATCTTTTCCTTTTTGATAATGACAAAACCTTTAAGTATATAAATAAGGTAAGCTCAAAAATAAATATAACATGCTTCAAAAGAGCAATGTAGCAATGAAAAATATTGAGCTCCCCCTCAAAATACGATATAAAAATAATTTTAAAAGCTCCCCCTCAACATATGATTTGTAAATTCTTTTCAAAGTTTTTTAAAAAATTCAAACTTTCAAATTTTCAAACTTGGACTGCCATGATCTTTAACTCAAAATCGTTAGATTTTCAAAAAGAGTACCGGGCTCTGATACCAATTGTAGGCCAGGGTAGGTAGCCCAAGAGGGGGATGAATTGGACTTTAAAACTTTTTCGCAATACTTTAAATAATGTGCCAATTCAAAGCATGTATTTGTGAGCATTAATAAAGTAAATGCACAAAGAAAATAATCACACAAATACATAAAGATTTTTAGTGGGGTTCGGTGCACTCCAAGGCACCTACATCCACTTTCCAAGTTTTCCTTAGAAATTCACTATAATCACCAAGATTACATCCAACTTGTTTTCCGGGATCACAAGTCAAAATCCCTTGGTTTTCACGGGCTAACCAAAAATTTCTTGGTTTTCACGAGCTCACCAAAAACCCCTTGGTTTTGTGGGCTAACTAAGAACCTAATGATTTTACGGGCTCACTAACAACCTGGTTGGTTTTACGGGATGACCAACAACCTAGATGGTTTTTCAGACTAACCAACAATCCAACTTGTTTTGCGGGCTAACAAGTCAAAACCTTTATTAGTTTTTATCACATAGGCTCACCAACAACCTTGATGGTTTTTCTAAGGCTCACCATCAACCTAAATACAATAATGTAATAATGAAAATAAAAAGCTTTCTTACAAAGCAAATATTTCGTTGAGGCACATTGATTGTTGATGTTGAGCTTGTCTCCATATTGTAGAAGCTTCAATGGATGCTTGAAGATGTTGCTCTTGGAAGCTCCCTCTCATCTTTGAATCTTTGGAGGCTCAACATCTCAACAAATGGATCCTTAAAATATCTTTCACATATTTTCACTTGAAAACCAAAGGATTTATCTTTCAAACCATGGATCCTCTTCCATCTTCTTTAGAATTGCTTCTCCAAGTATTTAAATAACCTCCCAACACTTAAATGACCGTTTGTAGCCGTTAGGGATGAAAAACTAGCTGTTGGAGCCAAGTTGGGAAAGTTCTGCATTTCAGAAAAACTAGTCGTTACAGCAAATGTCGATACTTGACCTTCGTGAGTCGATACCTTGAGTCGATACTTCATTTCCTTGAGTCGACACTTGACCAAAAAATATCTTCTGAAGTCTTCTGCTCTGCACTGATGAGTTGACACTTCATCTGGTGAGTCGACACCTTGAGTCGATACTTTAGTTCCATGAGTCGACACTTGACCAAACTCCTGAGATCATCATGTTCTGTATCATATTTGGTCTCAGGCCTTGAGTCGACACTTCACTGTTTATGAGTCGATACTTTGATTTCACCAATACTGAAACTTCTCTAAATTCAAATCTTGAATATCTATATCTGATTTACACACTTAATGCATTATTAATACTAAAATATACTTAAATGTTTTGTTATAATCAAAATCAGAGTCAACAACATTATTCACATATAGTAACACTCAATATATACTAGTTATGTTGTTTTTTTCTTTCTATTTCTCTTTTAAATACCATTTTGTGCCCAAAATTCTTTGACCTGGCAATATGTGGCTCCGTTTATTTCTTTCATTTCTACTATACATTTCATTCCATATATTCCTTCAGGTTCAACCAACTGAAAATTCCATATATTCCTTTAGGTTCAACCAAACTTTGCTAAGCTTGGCCAAGCAATCCACTTCCGTCCATCTGACTTTTAGGAGTAAGGACTTCCAAATCACAAGGTCCCATAGCTGGACCTTGTGTTTCTCCTCACAGCTTTCTTTCTTCCATGCTCTATTTTTTTCTGTCAATTCTTTTAAAAAAAAATTTCTCAAGATAAACTTTAATAGCATCAACCCATCCATATTTTGCTTAATGGAGGAGGAGAACAAACATTCCCCAAGTCCAAATCTCAATCAAACATGCCTAAAGAGAGAAAATACTAGAATTGGGCTAAACCCACCTCGAGTTCACCATTCATCACTCATCAGTGATCTTAATAAAAAATTAAAAAAAATTACAGGAAAGAAGGTAAATAGCCAAAAACCCTGTCATCCTTTGATTCTTTTCTAAGGAAACAAAAACTATAACAACGTGGAACTCTTACCTTGGAGTCGGAAACGATGATCGAAAGTTCGGAATGGTGGAAGTCGGAAGGCCAGCCACGGTGATCGTTCAACGATGCTCGCCTGATCGGAATGCGGGGAGGGGACCGATGGATGGAGACAAGCCGGAATGCAAAATTTTAGAGACGACGACTCGGAAGAGAAAATAGAGAAGTGAAGTTTGTGGGAGAAAATTCTAAAGACCTTCCCTTCCCTTCCCTTTGGACCCCTCGATAATTTTAATTAGGGTCTTTGATAATAGCAGTTAATCTTTTCGGTTTCTGTGAGTCGTTCCTTTATCTTTTCTCTTTTAGCTATGTTTTTTTTTTTTTTTTTTGACAGTGTTGGGCTATTTTTTTAATACTGGTTGCCCAATGCACAGATAAAGCAGATCAATCTGGGGTAGTATCAGGACCAGTATAAGAAGCTACATGCCATCGAAAGTTTCCCTTGCTATTGCTATGCTTGTCGTGATTTATATCAAGCTTTGTTCGACAAAGTTACCTCTGTGCAGGGTATTTTAATAAATAAAAAGCTTTAAAAGATCCAACATTTGAAAACAAAACACAAAACCACAGAATTTTGTTTCTTAAGACATGAATGCTAGTGGTTTGACTTTGATTAGCCATTTTTACATGCGTGGACTCCTTCAAGATAAACTAGACTATTTTAAGCACCCTTGAACTTGTGAGTGGTTCGACGTTTGTGAGCATTTTGAAGTCATGCGTGGATGGGGATGACTGACATCTATCTGCAGCTGATTTCTTTAATCAACAGTCTCTTTTTTTATAAAAAAAAAAAACATCTTTTTAAGTTAATTTTTTTTTAAAAAATAAATATTTTTTATTTTTTAAAATAAATATAAGTGACTCAACATGAGGACTGTAGGAGCCATATATCTATAGGATCTGAAATAACCTAAAAATTAAAAATTTGTGTGTACATGGAAACAAAACCATCCTATCCCAAAGATTCAGGTCATCGTTTTTGCACCTCATTATCCTCGAATCTTGATATCCTCCTAAAATATTTTATACGCTGGGCCGGATAAAACAATGCCGTGGCGAACGTCTCGCATTCCATCCCAGCCCAGCCACCTACGTTTTCCGAATACTTGCGTGTACGTTCCACCTCCTTCCACCGGACGAGACCGGGCGAAAGAAGAAAAAAAGAAGTCACAAAGCTCGAATAACCAAAACCAAAGGCGAGAAACCCAAAACCTAAAAGAATTCTCACCCTCGTCCCTTCCTTCCCGTTCCCTTTCCCTTTTGGTACCTTCTCCTTTTGATAAAAGCTTTCCGACTTTCTTTGCTCCAAGGCGTAAGCGGTAGAAGAAGAAAAAGAAAAAATAGAGCGATGGAGACTTCCGCCGCGATCTCCGACTCCATTTCGCTCGCTGCGACCCGCGGCATCGCCTTCTCCACCAAACTCCTCCTCGCCCGCCCCTCCGCGAGCCTCGCCCTCTCCGCCGCTCCCCCCACCGCCGTCCGCTCCAATGCCTACCGCCCCGCCGCCCCCCGCGCCCTCGTCCGCCGCCCTCGGCGCACCCGCCGCCGCTCCCTTACCGACGGAGATGGCGGCGAAGAGGACGCCTTCTCCGGCGACGGGGATGGCGACGACGGCCCCTTCGGCGGCGGAGGGGGCGGTGGTAGGGGTTGGAATTTAGGCGGTGGGAATAACTGGTCGGGGTCGGATTGGGAAGGATCTGATTCCCTCTCCTTTTCTTCGTCGGATCCGGCGTTTGATTTCATCTATGAGATCATGTGCTGGATCGCCCTCTCTAACTGCACCCTCTTTGCTTGGAAGAAGCTGGGGCGGCTACTGGCGGACAGGGGAAGGGAGGTTCCTTTCCGATTGCTGCCGTCCATGTGCTGATTTGGGACCGGAATCAAAAGGTGTCAATTTGATGCCTTGGTGCTCTCCTTTTCCACCAGACCTCGCTCCGTTGATGTAAATATCTGTATATTTTCTTATAAATTTTCTCTTTTATTCATTTAAGTCCAGCTTTACTTATCACCTATAATATTTCTATGAACTAGTTTATGATCAATGGATTTTTTCCTTCTTTAACAAATGATCTGATCCGAGATTCTCATGTTGTTCCCGTTGTACACATCATTCCTTGTACATGAATGATTAGTGGATTATGGGTGTGGTGAATGGTTAAAAGTTGGAACTACAATAATGTCACGCTGTATGGGATTGAAACCAATTAACACAGGGTAAGTAGATTTACTTTATTTTTTATTCAAGTATTCCCTTTTGCTTTTGTTTTTGTACATTGTTTCAAGGTCTTGAATTGCATTGACAGTGGCTCAGTTTAATAAAACTTGTTCGCGATCCAACTCTAATTCGTACAAGGCATTGGACATGGAATATTTGGGTTCTGAATTCTTCAAAGCTTTTGCGTTACATGAGAATTGATTGCATTATTCATGATATTTGCTCTTGCTTTTGCATTCATGATATATGGAACAAATTTTCATATAGCTAAGTCTAATATTTTTCCCAAGATTGCCTTCAGTTTGATTGCATGGCCTTTTCAGTAGCACATTACAAGTTTTGTTGTTCTTTAAATTGTAAATAGCTATAGAGCCAGGATAAACTTTGCTCTATAAAAAGAGTATGCTTGAGTCCCAATGGATAATTTTGTTTGAATAGAGAAGTTGGCTACCTTTATCGATGTTATAGTGAATTTCTGGAAACCAAATTAGAATCCATAAGCTTCGGGATAATGTAG
The DNA here is from genome assembly GCA_021397845.1 of Areca catechu. Taxonomy (NCBI): domain Eukaryota; kingdom Viridiplantae; phylum Streptophyta; class Magnoliopsida; order Arecales; family Arecaceae; genus Areca; species Areca catechu. The sequence goes on along the minus strand of CM038045.1, from coordinate 8,394,976 downwards.
TTAAACAGCTTCTTAAACAAGTGCCTGAAGAAGCAAATAAAGAGCAGAGCACAGACAAAGTATAATATTGCAGAAGAAGTTTACTTGTCAATATATTTTTACATGGGTGCTAGTACTCTAGACAAAGTGCTGAGGTATAGTGGTGATTGATGTTTGTTATTTTATTGACTATAAAACATTTGTTATTGGGTAACAGAAAATGGAGATGGAATATAGTAAGACCAAAACAGCAATGTGAAATATATATAGTGGTATCATATAAGTCCACAATGCTTTTATTCTGACTTGATGGTACATTTGAGTTGGAAAGTCAATTGCAAAAACAATTGAATTGCTAGCAGATGATGGAAAGATGCATAGAGAAGAGGAACATTTTGCCCATGAAGCATATGGCAGAATACCTCAAGGCATGATTTTCGTGGCTTGCTTAGAAGTAGATATGAATGAGTATTGCAAGTGCTAGAGGCTATTGTGGTGAGATTGAGGACTTTCTTGGTGAGTTTACACAAAGCATTGGCATTGACCTATATTTCTTCGCACTTGTCTAGATGAACCATACCTAATATTTAGGAGGTTTTGTAATTCTTGTTATATGAAGATGATGTGTTGTTAACTAATGAGATGAGAACAATACTAAATATTAGATTTCACTTATTAAGGATAAAATTATGGAGGTAAATATATCAGTAGAATGAAAGTATAGCATAAGACATGCAACCTCATTAGACAGAAATGGAAGTGAGGTCCAATCTATGTTATGGCGAAGAGAAACTGTGATGTAATCATTCTTGTTTTATTGAATGTGTTGTGCAAGAAGAATTGTGAGATGGATTTGGGCTATATTTATGAAAATCAGGATCATCAGGTCGAGGTAAAGATGTTATGCAACCAATGCATGGCTTTAAGACAATAGGAATTTTTTTAAAAAAAAAACAAAAAGGCACACTGTAATCTATATAAGAAATGAAGAGTTGCAAACGTAAAGTTGACGTATAGAAAAGCAAGAAGGTTTGATGAGGAATGGGAGTGGGAACGATTAAGGTTAAGCCCTGTGGGACATCCCAGGTACTCCACGGAACAGATGCCCTACTCCGTCCCGGAAGCTATTGGTCAAGTGTTTCAATAGTTTTTTTTCCCTCTTTTCCTCTTCTTTCATTCCTTTTTTCCCCCACCCTTTCTCTTCCTTCTTCTTTCTCTATGTATATGGATTTTAGTCCCACCCCTATCCCAGTTTCCAATTTCTTGTGGAAAAGCTGAAGCTCCCTGTTGTGCCGGGATTTAAAACCATGAGTACTGTGCATAGGGATTGTAAATGTAAGGTTTAAAGTATATGAAAGTGCTGTAGCAACAGGATATGAAAGTGCTGTAGCAACAGGGAGCTCTAATACTTTGGGATCATAGATACACTTCACATAAACACAGAGGCATTCATCTTAGCTTACCTTACCTGCGTTCTTCAATGGCAAAGAATTCTGTTTTCGTTGGTTGGGTATCTTTATAGGCATTCATATTGGCTTATATGCTTACAGAGAGTTCTGAACTTGATTCTTCAGTGGCCTTGAAATATGTTCTTATTGATTGAGTATTTCATCGACCATGGGTATTGAACAATTTTTTTCCCTCAGGTTTGGGATTTTATACAAACTTGAATGGCTGATGCACATGGCTTGTTTTTATATCATTAATGGCTGCAGGTATCAGTAGATGTTTGCTATCAGTTTGCACAAAATTTTCTTTTTGTCCATGACTCAAGGTATTTCTAATCTCCCCCTTAATCATTCCTTTTGGAACGAACCACCGCAATTGTAAGTGGTAACATGTGATCCCATGCCAAAATTCTGGATGCATAGGATTTTTGGCTGAACTTTGGTTACTTGTGTTGGATGGTCGCTATAGGACTTCAGCTTTGTATGAGGTGATTCTTTATCTCAAATTACTACAAAAGCATTCGACCATTTTTTCTAAAAGAATTTTATATGGAACTTGTATAATCTTTCCATGTTTCACTTGGTTTATCAAGCCATCAGCATGGGTAATAGATTGGAACAACTCTGTGCAACAGCTAAGCTCTAGCTTACATCAGACTCAAGTTGTACTTTAGATGAATGCAGGGTTTGGAAAATGTTTATAAAGTCGAGGAGGAGAATAGCGCATGGATCTGCACATGACATGGACCACATGTGCATGCATGCCCGACATTAGCAATTGTCTACACTGGACAAATGGTTTCTCATGTGTGAGAAAATGGTGATGGAGGTCTGCACCAAGTAGAATTCTCTAGAAATATCCCAAAGAAAGAAAATAGGAGTTGCATCAGACTTTTTCATGAAGACTGTCATTCTGTAAAATCCCAATACAAAAGACTCTTCTTTCGGTAAATAGATCCTCCACATAGAACTAGTATAATAACTATCCATGGCTATGTGGACTAAAAAGGGGAGCATATTTATGAAATCTACTGTAATTTTTCTTGAGCGATGGGATTGGTGGCCATCAATAAAAGCTCCTTCCTGTGCCAATATCTAGTAGAAAAAGATGCGTCGCCCGTTTTCCACAAGCTCCCATTGCCAAACCACTTGCCCGTGAGAGTGGTATTTAATTTATGCTGCAATATACTTCGTGGATCTTGATGTTCACTTTCTTTGCAGATATCATCAGTGTCAAGTACTAGATCTACCTTCAATGAAACTTATTCATTCTATGATTCTTGAAGATATAAGCGTGTTTTATGTCCGAGCTTGTCTTATTTGTTTTTTCATTTTTAAGGAAGCCAAGTAGCAATTATAAATGTATAAACATGACTCGCGGAAGTTGCTTGCCTCCACTGTTTAGTGTGCCATCTCTTGTTGCTCTGTTTCTAGCCGCAACTAATAATGAACCTCCAGAATTTAATATCATAAGCTGAAGTATCATATCAACTTGCAACGTTTAATTGCTTTCAAAAACTTGGGACGTTTAATTCTTCATTTGGCTGGCCTCTCTTTGGACAGCATTCAGTACACTGGGTCTTAACAAAATGCCCTTTTGATCAGCCTCTGGTGTCCGATGATCTCCTCTGTGGATTTGATGTGCAATTGGGTTCTATATGATGCTAGGATATTATTCTTATAGTCAAAAAAAGATGTATCTTTTTAGGTTGGATAAAACTTTATGCGATGAATAAGCTTCAAAACTTGGGACATTAAATTTTATTGCAGAGTGATAATTCACAGTATCTCTCCCCATATTTTGATTGATTATTTGTGATCCGAGTCTTAATGTGTCATCTCAGTTCATTGCCCAGGCCCCTAAAATTACTGCTTGACTGTTTATATCTTGCAACTGTGGCAGTCCAGTTTGCTGCAGGACGGGATTAGTTTTGTCTGAGATTCTCGGTAGATGTTATACACCAACACATTACGAGTGGATGAAGACATGGACATCTGCATGTTTTTTTTTTTTTCCTTATTAATTAACTCAAAAAACACACGTGACACCAATCCCGTTTGCATGCTTCCCTGTTGGGATAACTAGAACAAAGTCGGTAAATACTAACCAATGTGCTTTTGCTTCTTCTTCCTTTGCTTACTAAGAAATGCCAAATCTATGTTTGTAAAAATCTATATTATATATTCACATTTTAAATAAGGCTTGCCTATATTTACCTTCTCTAGAGGGTTGCTTATATTTTTATGATAAATTTGAGGTGGAGACATGTTACGGAACTGGAAAGAAGAGTAAGATATGCCTAATATTAACTAGCTGAAGTGTATTAATCGACTTTTAGCTGAAGTGCATTAACATAGACGGGGATGGCCTGATGCTTGTGTTTTAAAGCTACCTATCAGGAGACGAGGCTAGCTAAGCAATAATTCAAATTGCTAGATAAAAGTAAACCTATAAATAAGAAAGTAGAGAATAAATTTTAAAAGCAAAGAAAAACTAAGGATCTAAATTATCTAAAGATAACCAGTAGCTTACTGTTAGACCCTCACTAAGCGGCATCAAGGGTTGGTATGGGTTCGGTGCTTTTGCCATGCCAACTTAAGGCGAGTGCAGGAAGGCATGCTCGAAAATGGAAGGCAGCAGGTGTGCGCGGACCTTGGCAAGGACGCACACATAACGACATGAGCAGACGTATGCCAAGCGCGTAGACCGCGGGCGCGCAGAGCACACAGGCCATGGGCACGGGCGAACCTTGGCAAGGGCGCACACATAACGGCATGAGCAGACGCATGCCAAGCACGCAGACTGCTGGCGCGCAGCCACGGACGCGCAGAGCGCACAGGTCACGGGCGCGCGCAAGATGCAGGTGCGCGCAAGATGTGGACGCGCGCAAGGCACAGGCACGGGCGCGTAGGATGCGGGCGCGCAAGGCGCAGGCGTGCGATGGCCATGGGCGGTTGCTGGCTGCAGGTTTTCGGTAGTTGCTAGCAGTTCCTTGCCAGCAGCCCTATGGTTCTGAAGTTGCTACAATTTCTTGCTGTTGCTGGGAGTTGCCAGCAACCAAATGGAAGTTGCTGCAACTAGATGATGGTTCCTTGCTGTTGCTGGGAGTTACCAGTAACTAAATGGAAGTTGCTGCAACCAGATGATGGTTCCTTGCTGTTGCTGGGAGTTGCCAGCAACCAAATAGAAGTTCCCGCAACCAGATGATGGTTCCTTGCTGTTGCTGGGAGTTGCCAGCAACTAAATGGAAGTTGCTGCAACCAGATGATGGTTCCTTGCTGTTGCTGGAAGTTGCAGCAACCAGATGGTGGTTCCCTGCAGTTCCTAGAAGTTGCCAAGTAGTTTCTGCCAGCAACTAAGTGGCAGTTCAAGAGGGAATGCTGTGCCTATTTATACATGCTGCAAACATGTTTTTGGGCAGCAAGTATGTGAGCAAGTGTGCACGGGTTGGGTTCCACCAAAAGAGAGTTATCAAGCCTTGTAATTGTTGGGTGGGTTACCTGCTATATTGTTCCTGTTGGGTAATCAATAAAAAGAGTAGTAACCTGTCCCATGTTGCCTTGAATTTGGGTATTGCTATGCCTTTGGGTTCCATTTGTGGGATAGTGTGTGAGGCTGAACTAAACCTGGGTTGTTCAGTGCCGCACAAGGCCAAAATTATGCAGAAATTTAGTTGCAGAAATTGACCGTGACAGAGCGTTGTTTGGCATTTCTCTTGAGTGTAGGGCGTGACACTCATGCTAGCAGCAAACAATTTGGATGCCTTACGGGAGAGGATGAGCCATCTAGAGGCAATGATTGGGGTGCCTTAGCTTGATGTCGACACTCCGCTGTGGGTACAAGCGTAGACCTTGGTGGCCACATCAGCTATGCTGCAGCAGTCCCTTGGTGCTGTGCAACAGCAAATGGAGGAAATGCGGCTCGATGTCAAGTTGCTTAAATCTACGCTACATTCTACACAGCATAATGATAGTCCAGTCAAGGTGAAAGTCCCAGACCCGAAGCCTTTCAATGGCACTCGAAGTGCCAAGGAGTTGGAGAATTTTCTGTGGGATATAGAGCAATATTTTAGGGCTGTAAGGGTTCTTGAAGATAAAATGGTGTCCATTGCAACCATGTACCTTGCTGGGGATGAGAAACTCTGGTGGCGCACCAGAATGGAGGACTCGGCCAGACCCAGCATTTATACATGGGAAGCGTTGAAGCATGAATTGAAGGAGCAATTCCTTTCCTGCAACACTGCTTGGGTTGCAAAGGAGTCCTTGAAGCACCTTCGGCAAACTAGTTCGGTGCGTGATTATGTAAAAGATTTCAATTCCTTGATGCTTGACATCAAAGACATGTTTGAAGTCGATAGGTTGTTCAACTTCCTATCTAGACTTCAGCCATGGGCATAACTTGAGTTGCGACGGTAGGGAGTTAAAGGCCTGCCCGCCGCACTAGCTGCTGCAGATGTCTTGGTGGATTTGCGGGTCACCAAATCGGCTTCAAGTGCCCCTATTCAAAAGCACCAAGTTGTGGAGAAAATTGTCAAGTTCAAGAAGAAGGTGACTGGTGGAAAGAAGGCCAAGAAATATGACAAAGGCAAGGCCAAATTGGGGGAGTCTACCCAAGCGAAAAATAAAGGTAACCCTCATCTTGGTTGTTTTATTTACAACGGTCCTCATCTTGCTCGCAATTGTCCCAACAAGACCAAACTCGGTGCCATTGTGGTTGAGAATGGTCAAGAGGAAGGCTCAGATTCAGATGGTCCCCAAAGAATGGCCCCATTGCAACTGTTGGGGGCAATTCAAGTGAAGAAGGCAAAGCTTGGCTCTTGGCTGATGTTTGTCCATGTAGAGGTAAACGGACATCAACTATCAGCCATGGCAGACACGGGTGCCACTCACAGTTTCATGATCGAGAAGAAGATGGTGGAGTCATTGGGCTTGAGTGTGGTGCGACACTTAAGTCTGATCAAGGCTGTAAACTTTGCAGTGCAGGCCGTGCGGGGCATGGCATGCGAAGCCCAAATTGTCGTCGGTGGATGGAAGGGCTACTTGGATCTGATGGTGGTACCTTTGGACGACTTCAACATGATTCTTGGCAATGACTTTTTGGTTGCTGCCAAGGTGGCTGTGATGCCACATCTGTTTGGCCTGATGGTGGGTGACGAAGCAACCCCCTGCTTCGTGCCAGGACATGGTGTTTCTGCAGGTGTGCATCAGGCCAAGGCCGAGATGGTTTCAGCCATGCAACTTGCTCGTGGTTAGAAGAAAGGGCAGGTGACTTACTTGGCTGCCCTTGTGGAGATGGAACCTGTAGCCATGGAAGATGTTCCGGTGCATGTGCAGGAAATCCTCTCGGAGTTTCATGATGTGATGCCACCGGAATTACCTCAAGGATTGCCGCCCTGACGGACTGTGGATCACAAAATCGACCTTGTGCCAGGCATAAGGCCGCCGGCAAAAGCTCCCTACCGGATGTCCCCTAAGGAGTTGAGGGAATTGAAGAAGCAATTGGGTGAATTGCTAGAATCTGTCAAAGTGCAGCCTTCCAAAGCCCCATTCGGTGCCCCTGTTCTGTTCCAAGAGAAGAAGGATGGATCACTGCGTATGTGTGTGGATTATAGGGGTTTGAACAAAGTCACAATCAAGAACAAGTATCCAGTCCCTCTCATTTCCGATCTCTTTGATCGATTGGCCAAAGCGCAGTACTTCACCAAACTTGATCTGCGCTCAGGCTATTGGCAAGTTCAGATAGCCGAGGGTGATGAATCCAAGACCACTATGGTGACACGGTATGGATCATTCGAGTTCCTTGTCATGCCTTTCGGCTTAACAAATATCCCTGCTACAATCTGCAATCTAATGAATGATGTTTTTTATGAGTATATCGATGCCTGTGGTTATTTATTTGGATGATATTGTCATCTATAGCAACTCTTTTGAAGAACACCTAACATACTTGAAGTTAGTATTGGCTCGGCTGAGGAAACATTCCTTGTTTGTCAAGAAGGAGAAATGTGAATTCTGCCTTAGGGAGATCATTTTCTTGGGCCATGTCATAGGCAAAGGCATGGTGTGCATGGAAACAAGGAAGGTGCAGGCAATTTAGGAGTGGGAAGTCCCTACAAAGGTGACTGAACTTAGAAGTTTTCTTGGTTTGGCAAACTATTATCGCAAGTTCATTGGAGGTTATTCCAAGAAAGTTGCCCCGTTGATAGACCTTCTCAAGAAAGATCAGCCATGGGCATGGATCAATAAGTGTCGGCAAGCCTTCGATGGGTTGAAGGCTGCAATTTCTTCCAAGCCGGTGCTGAAGTTGCCCGATTTCGAGAAGGAATTTGAGGTGCAGACAGATGCATCTGACAAAGCTGTGGGCGGTGTGTTGGTACAAGATGGATATCCAGTTGCCTTTGAAAGTTGGAAATTAAAGGATGCTGAACAGAGGTATTCAGCTCATGAAAAAGAAATGTTGGCAGTGGTGCATTGCTTGCGGATATGGACGGTATACTTGCTGGGTACCAGGTTTGTTGTCCAAACCGACAATGTGGCTAATACATTTTTCTTGACACAGAAAAAGTTGTCACCCAGGCAAGCACGGTGGCAAGAATTTCTGGCGGAATATGACTTTGTTTGGGAGTACAAACCTAGTAGGCACAACCAGGTTGCTGATGCCTTAAGTCGGAAAGGCATCTCAAGTTTTGTTTCTGCTATCTTGAGAGTTGAAGCAGACTTCACCGAGTAGATCCGTGGTACTGCCCAAACAGATTTGGCGTACCAGTGGCTGCTTCAACAAGTGGAAGGGGGAGTGATCCGACGATATTGGATCACTGATGGTTTTCTAATGGCCAAAGGCAGTAGACTCTATGTCCCTTGTGGTGGGAGACTTCGGTAGTAACTTTTGAGGGAGGCCCATGACATATAGTGGGCAAGCCACCCAGGAAGGGAGCGCATGATGGCTCTCTTATCCCGATCCTTCATATGGCCGAAGATGGAGGAGGACATCGAAGTATATGTCAAGTCTTGCTTGGTGTGCCAGCAAGACAAGGTGGAGTGGCGCAAAGAGGCAGGTTTGCTGCAGCCCCTGCAAATTGTTGAAAAGCCATGGGTATCGGTGTTCATGGACTTTGTCAACGGCTTTCCTAAGATGAACGGCCAATCGACCGCATGGTGGTGGTCGACCGTTTCTCCAAGTATGCAATTTTTGTTCCAGCCCCAGAGGTGTGCACGGCACAGGTGGCCGCAAACCTCTTCTATCGAAATGTGGTGAAACATTTCGGGTTGCCTATTAAAATCATTAGTGATCGTGATGCCCGATTTATTGGTAGGTTTTGGATTTTTTTGTTTCAACTAATAGGATCTGAATTGAAGTTTTCAACAGCAAACCACCCTCAAACAGATGGTCAGACGGAGAACTTGAATGCTTTGTTGGAGTATCTCAGGCACTATATCACAGCAAGTCAAAAGAATTGGTTGACGTTGCTTGACATGGCCCAGTTCTGCTACAACCTCCATAGGTCCTCAGCAACTGGCTTTAGTCCCTTCGAATTGGCTATGGGGAGGCAGCCTTTAACTCAGGAGATTGCACTCCAAAAAAGTGAAGGACTTTGTCCAGTAGCCTATTGATTTGTAAGAGATGGGCAAATAATGCTTAAGGGGATAGCCTTGAGAAGGCAGTGAGGAGGATGAAGAAATATGCGGACAAGGGTCATCGACCTCTAGAGTTTCAAGTGGGTGACAAAGTTATGCTGAAACTGACTCCTTAGATCGGGAAACGAATAAGCAGCAAACGGGTACATCGGAGCCTTGTGGCAAGATATGATGGTTCGTTTGAGGTGGTAAAGAAAGTTGGGAATGTGGCTTACCGGTTACAGTTGCCTGAGAGATTAAAGGTACATCCTACTTTTCATGTTAATTTTTTAATACCTTATCATGAGGATACAGATGCAACTCGAAAGCAAGCACAACGTGCACCACCTACAATAAGGCAACAATTTAATAAGACAGTGGAGAAAATCTTGGACCATCGTACACTGGGACAAAGTAAGAAGAACAGAAGAACAGAATATCTGGTTCAATGGAGAGGAGAACTAGAGAATCAAGCTAGTTGGGAGAAGGAAACAGCTTTGGTAGTTCGAGGAACAGATCAAAGCCTACCTGTCACAATTCCCTCCGAGGACGTCGGGTTCTTCGGGTGGGGGAGGTATGTTAGACCCCCACTAAGCGGCATCAAGGGTTGGCATGGATTTGGTGCCTTTGGCATGCCAACCTAAGACGAGCGCAGGAAGGCAGGCTCGAAAATGGAAGGCAGTAGGTGTGCGCGAACCTTAGCAAGGGCGCACACATAACGGCATGAGTAGACGCATGCCAAGCATGCAGACCGTGGGCACAGGCCGTGGGCGCGCAGAGCGCACATGCCACAGGCGCTGGTGCGCAGAGCGCACAGGCCATGGGCGCGAGCGGGTGCACACAAGGCGCAGGCACGGGCACGTAGGACGCGGGAGTGCAAGGCGTAGACGCGCGATGGCCATGGGCGGTTGCTGGCTATAGGTTTTCGGTAGTTACCAGCAGTTCCTTGCCAGCAGCCCTATGGTTGCTGGAGTTGCTACAGTTTCTTGCCGTTGCTGGGAGTTGCCAGCAACCAAATGGAAGTTGCTGCAACCAAATGATGGTTCCTTGCTGTTGCTGGGAGTTGCCAGCAACCAAATGGAAGTTGCTGCAACCAGATGATGGTTCCTTGCTGTTGCTGGGAGTTGCCAGCAACCAAATGGAAGTTGCTGCAACCAGATGATGGTTCCTTGCTGTTGCTGGAAGTTGCAGCAACCAAATGGTGGTTCCCTATAGTTCCTAGAAGTTGCCAAGTAGTTTCTGCTAGCAACTAAGTGACAGTTCAAGAGAAAATGCTGTGCCTATTTATACATGCTGCAGACCTGTTTTTGGACAGTAAGTATGTGAGCAAGTATGCACGGGTTGGGTTCCACCAAAAGAGAGTTATCATGCCTTGTAATTGTTGGGCGGGTTCCTGCTATATTGTTCCTATTGGGTATTCAATAAAAAGAGTAGTAATCTTGTCCCATGTTGACTTGAGTTTGGGTATTGCTGTGCCTTTGGGTTTCATTTATGAGATAATGTGTGAGGCTGCACTGAACCTGGATTGTTCAATGCCGTACAAAATCAAAATTCTGCAGAAATTAACCTTGTGACCCTTACCATCTAGCTACCAAGAGGGCTACACTACTATCAAAGGCTCCACCAATTAATACTAACATAGCACGCCATGATTGATAGCTCCGCCAATTGGCTTCGCTGCTGAATACAGGAATCCACCGGATGATAGCTCCGCCAATTGGCTTCGCTGCTGATTACAGGAATCCACCGGAACTTGCATTGAATCCATCATGGAAGAAGATATTTTAAAGTAAATATGAATTAACGTGCAATCAAGGGGGAGAGCAAATTTTCATTGATTGAGAAAAATAGGTGGAATATAAGGAGGTATTTATAGGCTCCGTGACCTCTACAAGGGATAAGCATGAGTAAATAACCTCAAAAACTCCAAAGAAAACTTTTAAAACCCTTCAATTAGGATTTCTCATCAAAAAGGTGTTTCTAGAAGGAAATATTCTTTCAATGGCAACCTAGTCATCATCAAAAGTGTTCATATAGTAATTATGTTGCTCTGGGATACCACATGATAGGGACATGTCTACTGTCAAATTTCTTGGTTTTGTGCCTTCAAGTTGATTTGGCTTCTTGATCTTCGGATAGTGTTTTGCGGCCTTCAGGTGCCATCAAATATGATGGAACTTTTTTTTTTTTTTTTTTGATCGAAAAGGAGGTGATAAGCATCTAGTTTTTGTTAATTTAAATCAAAGTCTATCTCAGATTTGGTTGCCTTTCTGGAATGCTCTCCAGAGGTTCTCTTCCAAACACAAGCTGTTGGTTTCTAGCGGTGGTTGTAACACCATTGAAATGGTACTAGTAGAACTTAGGACTCTCTTGGTTTTGATGGTGAACTTAGGACTCTCTTGGTTTTGATGGTGAACTCAGAATATTTGGTTGTCTTTCAACCGTGAAGTTGGATCAGATTTGATGGTGAGCTTCATACCGTTGATTCTAGATTTGGCTTATTGGTTTCGGTGGTGCCATCAGACTCTTCATTTTGGTTATTGAGAGGTTCTACCTATATATGCTGCAAACAAGATGGGCTTGGACAGAGGAAATCCAAATTTCGACTCGGCCTGGCCTAAAGTGCAGTGCAAATTAATACAAAAATTTGCTAGGAAGCCTAGCTATGGGTAACTTTATAACACAACACACACACACAAAAAGACCATCTATGGTGCTTGTTCATGAAAAAGTAGTCTTGGATGCTTTCAAACCATATGTCTTGCCAACTACTATGTTATACAATTTAATGCATTGATTTCGGGTTCAATTTTTCCGGTGACAGGAAACCCTGATACATGTGTTCTGTTTCCATTATTGATTTTTCGTTGGTTCACACTGCGATCTAAAATATCTGCAAATAAGAGATTATGAGTTCGCCACGGTTAATTTCTTCGTATCATGTAGCATGGTACGCTAAGAACCATCATCAAATGCTTGCTCGATTAGTATCATTTTTTTTTTTGTTACTTGGACAATGAGGCAGGGATTCAAATCTAATAGGAGTTAGCCACTTCACCAAGAACAAATAAGCATTAAAAAATATATGTTAGATTTAGCCCTTCCTCATTTATTTATTTAGTTATTTTATAAAAAGCTTACCAATGCCATGACCATGAATGATGGATTGATGGACGGGAAAGCGACAGGGCCCTATATATCATATTTAATTCAGACTGATATATGGAAAGTATCCGAAGCTGCCGCACGGCCTTTTGAGGGGCATTTCATCCTTCATCCTTTGTTCAACCGAACAATCAATCATTCCCTTTTTTTTTGTTTTTTCCAATGTCTTGTGCCTGCTCTTCCCTCGCCTCTGCCTCTACCGTCTCCTTCCCCCATGGATTCAGAGCTCCCGCCACCGCCAACCCCCTGTACCTCCGCCTTCTCTCATCCCCGATAGCGCACCCTAACCCCAGGCCGTCCAGCCTGGCTCTTACTCTCCCCCGGCGGCTCTTCTTGCCGTCGGCGTCGGCCATCTGGGACGCCTTGACCGGCGGCAACCGCGCGAGCGACGCCTCCCTCGCCGTCCGCCGGGGCATGCTGCTCTTTCGGCAGGTATCATGGCCCTCTTCCCTCCCCTCGCTGGTGGACTCTCTCTCTCTCTCTCTTCTCGAGTGTATGAGTAGTTTGAAGAAATTTAATGACGGCTAGGGAGATGTTGCTGGGTCGCTGGCAGAGTTCGATCGAGCCATCGAGTTAGATCCTCGCCAGAAAGCATGTAGGTTTGTTTAATTTTCTGGTGCATGTGAATTTTTCCCTTTTTTTGCTTATTTTTAATGCCAAAATGATGTAACTTAGCTCTGCTTGGGCCTGTTTCAGATCTTTGGCAGAGAGGGCTGTCTCTCTATTATCTGAATCGGTACTGTTTCTGTGCCCAGTTTGATTCTTTTACCTTTAAACATGTGCCGAGTTGCTTGACTTGCAATTAGCGTTAAGAAAGATTAGAACTTGCTGTGAATGGTTATGTGAATTCGAAAAAAAATGATTGCTTGATCGGGAATGTTTGTTAATAAATATTAGAACTTTCTGCAATGTAGATTTCATAACAAATTGATTGGATTGGGTTAGATTTTTTGAAAGTGTGCAGCTTCGCCTGGAGGTTTGTAATTCCAAAATCTTGATTTTGTCCCTTTCTTGCATTTACAATGATAGATTTTTAGTTTTACTTTATGAACAAGCATCCACTACTACAAAATTCTGATTTGCAATTTCAAGGAACATGTAAAATTATAAAGAACTGCTAATAATTTGTTCATCAAAATGCACCATTAAACTTGACGTGAATGATTGCATAGATTTGAAGAAGGTGCAGAGCAGTTCAGATTGGATGTTGCTGCGAACCCAAATGATACAGAGGAATCTATATGGTGCTTTCTTTGTGAAGCTCAATTATATGGAGTAGAGGAAGCTAGGAAGCGATTCTTGGAGGCAAGTCTAGTGTTTTCCCTTTTTAATCGAATGTTTTTTTTGGATTTCATCAAATTCCTATCTCTGAAGATGCATTGAAGAAAGAGATCGGTCATTTACATATAGTCTTGCGACTTTTCAATTGCCTGTGCTTTACAGACCACGGCATTGCTGACAAGCTGAACAACCTGTGCTCTGGATAGTAAAGTCTGGCTGATTTTGGTGGATTTGAATTTTATACCTGTCAACCAGTGCTTCAGAGATTTAAAAATGTATATCTTTTTTTTTGGAGAAATATGATAGTTATTCACATCCACCAAGGTTTGAATCGGAGACCTCTCCTATGGAGAGATAGGTGCCAACCGGCTGAGCTACAGCTTTTGGCAATATAACTAGAGAAATATAAATTCCTGAAACCATTTAAAATACCACAATAAGGATAAATTGGAATCTATAATGAGAGACATTGAAAGAATTAGAAAGAGCACTAGGAAAAAATGTCAAGCAAATTTACGTATGCCAGAAGGTCTAGTTCAAAGAATCAGATTGCCTCTGAAGGATCGATGTTTTTATATTTGATTATCATATTTTGAAATTTGATATCTAAACCGATTGCAGAGACCGTGTTTCATCTATTTACTGCCCATGTTACTCTCTTGCAACTTGTGTACATATCCAGAAAATTTTGGATCCAGTGTCCTGTGAAACCTGCAGGAGATTTAAATTTTTGGTTACTGTATTAACCCCAGATTCATAATGATGGAAGAAACTCTTTTGGTTAGTTCTGAGTGCCCCTTCAGCTTTGACCTTGCAACTACCAACCTATCGTAATTGCCATTTTTATAATTTCATCAAGCCGCATTGTCAATATGAAATATTGGCATTGCATCCAAATATTTGTGGTAAGCGGCAATCAGAAGTGAATCCCAAAGACCATCTCATAAAACACACAGAAATGCCAAAATATGCATGCATGCACATGCGCATGAAAAAAATATAAAGAAAAGAAGACCAAAGTAAGTCAGAGCAGAAGCTACCAATATGTGAGGTAACAAACCTGCATTTATCTATAATCATGTAGACTTGTGAGTATTGTTTACAAAATAACAAGCTTTATATCATCTACTTGGGATCGGTAAAGTGGCTATTGCAGTTTAGACAGGTAAACTTCTTTGTGTGTAGAAGCAACATGTATTTAATTAAATTTCAGGTTGGTCAAGATCCACGGCCCGTAATGCGTCAAGCCTATAATCTCTTTAAGGATGGTGGGGACCCCGAGAAGGTCTGTATAGAATCACTCAGCTTTTCAGTATTCATTTTTGAGACCAGTTGAAGGCTACGATTCTTTTGATGTTTCATTATTTATCTCTAGTATTCAGACATGTCCGACTTGCCAGGCATATCTGTACCACTCATGGATTGCACTTACCGAAAACAGGTTCTTGGTTTCATTGCTTTATGGACTCAAAAAAAAAAAGGGGAAAAGAAAGGAAAAAAAAGTTTGGAGTCCATATAGTGAAAATATTGATGACAGCCAAATGTTGTGATTTTATCTTCAATATATGTCAAATGCATGAGAAATGTCTGTCTTTTATATATTTTAGTTCATTCTGTATCCAAAAGAAATGCCTGTTTTTCTTAATCACGAACTTAACAAAATTGGGTGGTAGTTCATATTACTGAAGTTTCTAATAATATCCATATGTTGTGAAGATATCAGCTTGGTGGGAATGATCAGAATCCATTGCATTGCATCCATGCTATTGTTGATTTTTGACATAAACAAATGATTCCTGGACATTGAAATTAATTTGTAACAAAAGTAATTGAGGCTTTCTATATTTTATATGCTTCCACTAACTCATCAAATTATCATATTGATTTTTTTCAGCTTGTTACACCCTTCTCAGATGGACGAGAGAATGAATACTTCTATGCTTCTTTATATGCTGGCCTTCTTTATGAATCTCAGGTCGGTGCTCAACTAGATTTCTTCTGCATTACATGAACATACTATGCTACAGAAACAAAGAAATGCCAGGAAATACTTCATCTTGTCTAGGGTTCAAGGGATGCATTGTTCTTAGGCAGATTTTTCAAATTATTAATTACTTCATTCTTCATAATCCAATTTTTCCACAGGATGCAAATATAGTTCACTGAGAGTCATTCAGTGGTTTCCTGCTTGCTTGGCTGGCATGCCAAAGCAATTAGTTCAATATAAAGCATCGCTTTTTTCTTCCATCTTTTCAAGGTGACATGGGTTCGAAGAGAATTGGCCACGTGTCTTCCATATGACCTTTTTCTCTTAGGTAGCGTCCTTTGATGAGAAATAACACATAAGAGGACATAGTCATCAGGCCTGGCGCAGGAAGGTAATAATGATCTGGTGAAGAGACCTAGCTTAGGGGTCCCCACAATCATGGCCATGATGTAAAGGATTTGATATTTAATAAATTTGGAGTAGTTCAAGTTCATTATTATGGGAATGCTTACACAGCTGTAATTAGATCTTACCCTGGCTTGGTCTCCAGATGACTTTAAGCCATTGGATGGAACCAGCATTTAGCACTTCCAATGCACATTGCTGATCTAATTGGGAGAAGTAAGATTGATCCCATCAAAGCTTGAGATAGGTGGATGTTATGCCGTCTTCTTCAGGAATCTTTTTTACCATTTTGCAAATTATTAAATGACCATCAATTTTGGTTGGTGCATTTCTTTTCTCACTGGAAAAAAGAAAGGAAAATAAGACAAGGTTACTGCACTTCTTTCTCTCATGCACCTGGTACTAGGTGGCATACTGAAATGGTTTTCTCATGCAAGAGAAAAACTAAGATAAAAACATATCGAAATTTTGATTTTTTTAATTTAGTTCCTTTTCTTTTTTTCTTGAGGGAGAGGGGTAAGGTGCGGCTTCAGTTTTCTATCCATACCCTTTTTTTGGCTTGTATTCTCCTGGGTGCCCTCGGATGAAAGTCCAATGGTGGCAGAGAACAGGAAGCTGTGCGAGTGGACTAGTTAAAAACCACCTTGCTTCTCCCCAGAATTTTGCGTTCTGTATGTAGATATTTCTAGAAACATACTCAGCTTGAGAAAAATAACATCCTCGCTTGGACTTCTTAATATGAACTTTAGTTTTGGATGGAAGTGAATCCATCAAGAAACATGAGCCAGTCTTCGTCAATTTGCTTCACAATGATTGATGAGCTGTAGTGAGTTCTGAAATGTATATAATATATCAGGAAACATTAGATGTAGTATTCTTCATCATTCAAGCATCTTATATATAGATGGATCATGGTTCTGTATATAAGATGTTAGGAAACGTAGTGTTAACCAATTTATGCAATCACTTGTGTAGAATGACATGGATGCAGCAAAACTCAATATTCTTGCAGCATGTCAGTCTCCATATGGATCCAGGTTTTTTTTTTTTCCACAAATTTCTTGTGAGACTAACTGAGATTTGTTGGAGCTTGGCAATCATTTATATTTGATTATGCTATTATTCTTGGTTACAGGTCTGATGATTATATGGCTTCCCTTGCAAAGGTTCACTGCCTTTGCCGAAACTGGAGCTTCAGCTAACTTCCGGCTCGGTGAATTTTGTTGGCATCATCAGGTTGATGCCTTCAGGCTTGCACTCCGAGGATGATGGAATTCGATGCAATCATTGCTTCAGGTGGGAATCCTTGCAGGACCTGACCAGAAACCAAGAGATGTTCATAGGATACACCATATCTTGGACATTTCTTCAAATGGGGCACATTGTTAAACGGTCACCATATGTATCATTAGGTGATTTGTTACACTGACAAGGACATGTGCCCATGCATGCAAAAGTTGATAAATAACAATCTTGGGTCTGATCTTGTTATATATGTATATGTTTTATATTAAATAGAACAAATTGAGGGCATTTGTTCTGTCATCTTTTGCTTTTTATAAAACATTTAAGGGGAAATTGACATCCGGTCCATCTTTTGACCGGAATAAAAGTTTTAATCCTTGTTGACCCAAAACATAACTTCGGGTCTATATTTTGTTTTAAGTTTTTTGAAGACTAAAATGTCTTTAGTTGAAAATCCTTTTTCCCTTTCAATGTTTGAAATCCCGTGTCTTTCCCTTTTCTCCATTTCTGACGAGACGCTCCGACGGACAAAAATCATCTCTTCCTGTGGTGGCAACCTTCTCTCCTTCCTGCGGCGAGAGCACCAGTCACCCTCCCCTCTTCTCATGGCCAGGTAAATTTGTTTTCCATTCCCTATTTTCGACGAGAAGCTCTGACAAACGAAAACCGTCCCTTCATGCGGCGACGATACTAGCAACTCCCTCTCCTTCCGGCAGCGATAGCACCAGCCCCTTTCATTTCCCATGGCTAGGTAATTTCTGTATATAGAAATTAATCAAATACTTTTTAAATAATTAATTGAGCTATTTTTAGTGAATTAGTTAAATGTGCTTTAGACTATGACATATGCATGCTTCGGGACGTAACCATGGGGACATGAATGTGCATTAGATTTCTGGTGTGGATGCATGCATAGGGAATCATATATATGTTTGTGTAACCATTATCATTAATAATTATGGACCAGTTCTTAGGTTAGAGAATTATTGATCGAGTAAGATATTACTAGGAAAATTTGCACATCAGTGCTTAGAGAATTATCAGATAACTTATCAGCTCGTTGTTTAATGGGCATTATGTGATATACTCCCATTCTGCTTAAGATGCAAATGAGTAGGATGTTTTGCCAGTCATGCACTTATGATGCATCATGGCTGTTATGATGAAGGTTTAAATAGATTATTGTGCACTCATAATTTTAGTCATAAAATAAAACTTTGTGTAGGAATTTTCATCTTTGCCTAGGTTAAATGTATGCCAGATTTTAATCAAATGTGTATGAATTTTCATCTTGTAGAATGGCATGTTCTTCCCGGTCAGAGTAGGTGAATAGATCTGATATGTTCTGCATAAGAAATAATATCATCACATTGTTTAGTCCTTAGGTAACTCTTGTTTTACCCCTTCATTATGCTAAATCTGATTAACTACTTTCCCTCCACAGAAAGAGGGATTAGTTTAGTCTAGAAACTAAGATACAGCAACAGTTTCTAACTATTGCAATGCTTTGATATCTGATAATAAAAGCTATTCCTTTCTGTTTAATTTGTTCGATTATACAAAGTTTGTTAATTTGTGCAACATTTGGTTCCTTTTTTTAGATATATATTGGCACAATATTAGTTCCATATAGAATCTTTGAATTTATGTGACTTCTTTAGATATTATGAAACATAATTATGTTTTTTTCAAACTAATATTAAGTGTGCAGAGTAGATGATGGCTACTACTAGGAGAAGCAAAGAGTTTTTTATTGACTCAATAAATATGGTAAATGGAAGGTGCTATTTTAATCACTACGTGGATGTTATGGAAACAATTATACAGTCGTTGTCAGAGGAGCAGAAGGCAAGGGTGTCTACAACTCCATTTGTTCATTTGCTCCATCTTCCATACATCAAGCAGAGCAGGCCATTATTAGATGCACTACTGTCTTTGTGGGATGATAACAAGGAGGGCTTTAAATTTGGTAAGGTTGTGGTTCCTTTTGTGGAAACTGAAATTGTCCTTATTCTTGGTTTGAAGGCCACAGGTGAAGAGATTGACTTTTATAGCAAAGGAAAAGTACAGTCGGACCTTATCAATCATTTTTTTAATGGTAACTTTAAATTAACTACAAGGGATGTAGTTAAAAATACATTATTTTGTCTTGTTGGAAAGTCTGGGTTGCTAGATGTAGAGGATTTTACAAAGTGCTTGGTTCTTTATCTTTTTATAACTATTCTTTTTCCAACTGTCCACTATCATGTTCCTAAAGTATTATGCCGGTATCTTGATGATTTGGATTGTCTGAAATCCTATAGTTGGGGTCTTGCTGTTTTTACTTTCCTTCGACAACAAATTTCTCATCTAGCGATGAGAGTACATACAAGGAACAAAAACAAAAGTGGGTGTACTGGGTATATGGAAAGATGTACGGTAGCTTTAGTGGTAAGCTTTCTTATTTATACTTTCGATTTAATTGATTGATAGTTAATCTAACATTATTTTCATTTAAATTATTTTATTATGCAGGCATGGGCTGTTGAGCATGCAATAGTCTAGTTGGAAAGCATAAACCACCATTTTTGTATCCTCGTCTCTTGCGTTGGAGCAATGCCCCATTCTCTCGCAAGGTGGAGGCGATCATTGGAGTTATAAATAAATTAAAAAAATTGAGGTATTATATTATGTATCTAACATCATATATATATTAAATTGAAGCATAACTATATTTGTTTGTTCTTTGTCAAGTATTGAAGATGATAGAGTCTAAAGAGGATGAGTTGCATCTCCTATCACAAAGAAGGCCACAAGCACAGGCATGTTACACCATTTTAATGCATCATTTTTCATTGTAGGCCATTTAAGATGTTTCAAAATAGCTCTCTTTTAAGCAACAATAACTTCAATCATATACCATGTAACTGTGTACCTAGTATGTATATGATACTATGTTAATTTAATTATGTGTAGCAAGTTCCATCATCTAGCCAGCCTAAACAACATCCAATTCATGCTTTAGAGACATGTTTGGCAGCGGTTGAGAGGGCCCTGATTTGTCATGGTTTCTACTTAGAGGACCCTTAACCCATCAAAGATGATATAGCATAAGATGCATGGATTCATGCATTTGATATGAAGCTTTCATTCATTGAGAAAACCCTCCGGGACAAGGGTTTATTGCTGACAGATGACACTGAATGCATTGATATGCATCATGTTGAGATTAGTTTTCTACTTTAATCAAAATATACATATATAGAGATGATATCATTTATGATCTACATAATTTTTATTATTTAGGTAAGGACAGAGTATTCTTCTCCACATGGACAGTCCTATATAGGTGAATGGAAACTTTGTGTCCCTTATAGTAGTGAAGATGTGGAGGTAGTCAAATATTTATTTTTTATATTATATTTATGAGTACTTATTATGTCCTAACTGCTTTTCTTATTTTTATTAGGTAAAGGATGTTGTTGAAGTTTAGTCCAAGAAGGAAAGTGCCACCGCAAAACATGTGTCATCATTATGTAGGCGCGTGAAAATGGGAGCTCATGAGAGAAAGCCTAGTGAGAAGGGAAAGGCCATGTCATACCTTTATAAGACCTACAAACGTGCAAGGAAGAAACAACAAGAGGGTAACATAGTTGAAGAAAGTACGACCTTGCCCACCACCAAGAGTGATCTAGATGCTTCAGATACTTTAGAGCACATAAGTACTGCACTAATGGAGCTGCATCAGTCAGTTAAGTTTCAAGAAGATTGATCTAGGTGTATTTATTATGTGCATGTCTTTAACTTTAAACATGTGCTGATAGATTTTATCATTTTATAGCATATTCAAGATTCTAGAACAGTTATAGATGTTGAAACATCAATGGTTCTAGAAATGACAATACAAATGGCACGAAGGGATACATATCACAGGAAGGGGAAATGTGTACTCCCATCTTATCTTGAAGCATTAATTGATTTTTACATCAATGAAGATCATTTTGAGTAAGCCATATAATTATATTTCTATATATCATTCTTCAAATTACTTCTTTTGTTTATATCTGCATCTTTTATGTAGTGAGAATATTTGGGAGGACCCAAGTACATCCAAACCTTCTTGCACATGCCATACATTGGATCAACTCCTTCATGATGGGCCACTTCGGACTGATGTATGAAAATTAATTTTTGGTCCATTTCCATTGATCATAGTTTTTTTTTTATGCTAATATTATATTTTTTTGAATCATGTATAGCTCATTGATGTGTATTTTCGAATCCTGGAGCTATTCCATATAGAGTATAGGGAGCCTGTGGAGAATGCTGCTTTATTTTTGCGTTGTGAGATACAGGTACAATAATTTTAAGAATCATTAATTTTGTTTTCAAAGTAATACAACTTATCAGTCAATGTTCTTTTTCTTTTATTTCTATTTCATGTAGACTGCTGTGCTTCAATCCCTTTCAGGGGTTACCTCAGTGACCCCTAAACTTACAAATAATATCATAGATTCAGCACAATCAAGTATAAAAAAATTCATGGCCGATATCAGTTTATCAGACCTCGAGCAATGCAGATACTTGTTTATCTTAATGAACATAGCATGGCATTGGTACCTGTTAGTTTTGGATTTGAAGGACCAACAATTTTACTGCTACAACTCGATGTGGAGCATCAATGTATCAGATGATGCAAATAAATATGTATGTAACATTGTTTGACATTTGTGTTGTTGCTTATACATATAACAACTTGTCTAACTAACATATTATATTTCATACCATGCTTGTATAGGCAATGTTTGTACGCTTTTGGTTGTCCGAGCGAGTAGGATTACACATCCCTGAAGGTCAAGTTCATAATGTTCATGACTGTGCACAGCAAAAGTTTGATAGTGTAGATTGTAGAGTGCATATGCTAATGTTTGCTGAGATCCTTACAAGAGGTTGCTCGAGTTCGCTGCGTAATGATTTCAAGGAAGATGTGTCATTATATAGGAGCTGGGTTATGGGAAATATTTTGTTCCATAGGTATTGTACTACTTATAAAAAGTTTTGGTTATGGTATGAAAGGAAGATACAAAGTGTAAAAGATTAGGACATCATTAATTCCAAAACAATGTTGGAAGTTTGTTTCAATTATTAATACTGTCCTTGTACCTATTTCATACATATAAAGTGTTAAATTAATACAATCCAAAAAATTTTGTACAATGTGCCATGTCTGAATGTGCGGCATGTTAACTGATTGTAACTATCAATACTTCAGATTTTTTATTTTTTGTCATTTTCAGTGAGTTATTTAGGTATGCTAAAATAAATTGAAGTGATAGCTAAGGCCTTTCAACCGTGTGCCATTTTACTATCTGCCATTTAACTATGTACCATTTAATTACCAAGTTTTTAATTACCAGCAAGTTTACTGTGTGCGATTTAATTATGTGCCATTTTAAAAGAAGTCAACTTGAACCATGATTGTTTTAGAGGTTGTTGTATCCAAGTTTTGAATAGGAATGATAAGGTTGGCCTTATATCAACCTGGAATCAATAAGATGCCTATGTTGTTACCCCTTTGCTAGGATCTATAAAAGAATGTTCACATTTGTCAGGATTCTTTGGCAGAAAATCCTTTGATGATTAAGTCAATTAGAGCCTAAGAAAGGTATATAGAATCAGTTTGAAAATGGTAAATAGAAGAGTGATTAAAAGAGTGAGAACTTAGAGCTTACCTGAGGGTTCTCTTTTTTTATAAAAAGAATTTGCTTAGTAATTTGTAACCACCTGATATGTTTGTTAGGTTGGAGTCAGTAAAAATTCGATATGGACATTGATATATAGCTAACAACAGAGAGAAGTTCGACCATAGATCAATTTCAAGATCGGTTAATCATTGATGCCTGTTAATATCCCTAGTGTTCAACTTTTACAATGGATGTTCAGTGACCTCAAATCGCTATTTGATCTCTAACCATTTGGGCAATGAGTGATGCATGCTCTTTATATCACTCTTGATTGGGTTGGTGATTCCTTTCATAGCATAGATCATCAAGAATCACATAATATAGGTATGCTAAAATAAATTGAAGTGACAGCTAAGGCCCTTCAACTGTGTGCCATTTTACTGTGTACCATTTAATTACCAAGTTTTTAATTACCAACAAGTTTATTATGTGCCATTTAATTGTGTGCCATTTTAAAAGAAGTCATTGTTACTGAATCCTCCTCTCCTCCCTTCTCTTATTCTAATTTTGCTAAGGCCCTTCAACTGTGCACCGTTTACAAGTTTACTGTGTGCTATTTAATTGTGTGCCATTTAAAAGAAGTCATACAGAATCCTCCTCTCCTTCCTTCTATCATTCTAATTTTGCTATAAGATGGTGAGGTTTCCAGGGATGATGGATATTATAGCATTACTAATATGTTGAACAAAAAATTCAAAATTTAGAATTCATTGACATAACTGTGTGCAGCTAAAATAACTTTATGCAGAACTAAAATAACTGTATGCATCTTTAAAATAACCGTGTGCAGGTTTTATTTAACTATGTGCAGGTTTAAAATAATCGTGTGCATGTTGTATTTAACTGTGTACAGAATTTAAATAACTGTATGCAGAACTAAAATAACTGTATACATGTTTAAAATAACTGTGTGCAGGTTTTATTTAACTATGTACAAAATTTAAATAACTGTGTGCATAACTAAAATAATTGTGTCAGGTTTAAAATAACTGTGTGTAGGTTTTATTTAACTGTGTACAGAATTTAAATAACTGTATGCAAAATTAAAATAATTGTATGCAGCTTTAAAATAACTATGTGCAGGTTTAAAATAACTGTGTGTAGGTTTAAAATAACTGTGTGCAGGTTTTATTTAACTACGTGCAGGTTTAAAATAATTGTGTGCAGGTTTTATTTAACTGTGTACAGAATTTAAATAACTGTGTGCATGTTTAAAATAACTGTGTACAGGTTTTATTTAACTGTGTCAAGTTTAAAATAACTGTGTAGGTTTAAAATAACTGTGTGCACATTTTATTTAACTGTATATATGTTTAAAATATCTGTGTGCATGTTTTATTTAACTGTGTACAGAATTTAAATAACTGTGTGCAGAACTAAAATAACTGTATGTAGCTTTAAAATAACTGTGTGCAGGTTTTATTTAACTGTGTACAGGTTTAAAATAACTGTGTGCATGTTTTATTTAACTATGTGCAGGTTTAAAATAACTGTGTGCATGTTTTATTTAACTGTGTATAGAATTTAAATAACTGTGTGCAGAACTAAAATAACTGTATGCAGCTTTAAAATAACTGTGTACATGTTTTATTTAACTATGTGCAGGTTTAAAATAACTGTGTGCAGGTTTTATTTAACCGTGTGCATGTTTAAAATAACTGTGTACAGGTTTTATTTAACTGTGTACAGAATTTAAATAACTGTGTCAGAACAAAAATAACTGTGTGCAGGCTTAATTTAACTGTGTGTAAAACTAAAATAATAGAGAAGAGAGCAATTATAAGACTTAGTTGACCAATTAGTTGGCTATTGCAAGATACTTTCCGAGAAGGCCAATGACTGAAGGCCAAGAGAGCAATGAGTGCAGATAACAGTATTATAAATAAGAAAAAAAGACTGGGGGCCCGAAAAACTGAAGCATGTTTACTGGAGCCAGTAGTATCCTTATAAGACTCACTTGAAGAGGCTAATTACTAAGACATATAAGCGAGACCCTAACACAGAAGGAGACTAACTTGCTGCCTTTTCTTTTCTAAGGCAACTGCGTGCAGAACTAAAATAACTGTATATGTTTAAAATAATTATATGCAGAATTAAAATAAATGTATGCTGCAGGTTTTATTTAACTATGTGTAGAACAAAAATAATTGTGTGCAGGCTTAATTTAACTGTGTCAAAACTAAAATAACTATGTGCAGTGCAGTCCTACATTTAGTTAATTAACTATGTACTATTAAAAATATTATGCCAAACTCGAGATGTTATCTTCCTTAAAAATATTGTGCCAAATTCAGGATTCAGTAAGATGAAGTACAAGGTTTATATATGAATATTATACCAATTTTATTTCTTTCAGTAACCACCTTGTAAAATTGGCATAATGTTGATATATATCTCCTTATTATTTTAGTTCTGCATACAGTTAATTAAGCCTGTACACAGTTATTTTAGTTCTGCACACAATTATTTTAGTTCTGCACACAGTTAAATTAAGCCTGCACAGTTATTTTAGTTCTGCACAATATTCATATTAGTACCGAAATGCTCTAATATCTTACTGAAAGAAGATTGGCACAATGTTGATATATACTACCTTGTAATGTAAATTTGTATAATATTCATATTAGGGCTATTTACCGAAATGCTGTAATATCTTATTGAAAGAAGTATAATTGGCACAATATTGATATATACCACCTTGTAAAATTGGCACAATGTTCATATTAGGATTATGTATCGAAATGCTATAATATCTAATCGAAAGAAGTAAGATTGGCACAATGTTATATACCACCTTGTTGACTCCTGGAATGATTTTGATGATCATAAAATATTGGAGCATGTATATGTTACTAATTCTTTCAATTACTTGAGAAGTTTTTGCAGGAAATTGGTTACCTTTAGTTTAAATTGGTTTTTAAATTGGTTGAGAGGTAATTCAATTGTGTATAGACTCTTATGGACTTTGAATTATAAATGTCCTAATTTTTCAACTATGTAATATTGTAAATGGGCTATAAAATTATAAAAATAACAGTATATAGATTAGCTCTTATTTGATTCAAGTGTTGAAGAATTTTGGAGAAGTTTAAAGTATCGATTGAAGTTTTGGCAAGAACTGACTCGTGGATCAAGAGCCGACTCCTTGTGGCATGGCACGAAGAAATATCAGAGTTTCAGTATCTCGAGTCGACTCGTGTCCCAAGAGCCGATTCGTGAAAGAATACATATTTCTGAAGTCTGAGATCTCGAGCCGACTCGAGCTCCTAGAGCCGACTCGTCCAGAGTTATATTTATTGGTGATTGAGACTTCGAGCCGACTCTGCCCTGAAGAATCGACTCAAGTAAATTGTTATTTTGAATTGTTTGAAGGTTTGAGCCGACTCACACAGAAATTTTGTTTGGGTTGTCTGAGACTTCGAGCCGACTCATGGATCTCGAGCCGACTCGAGTGACCATTTTCTACACTTTAATGGCTAGTTGCTAAAAGTAATTTTTGAATTCCAAATGGTCTCCAACAGCTCTTTCACAAATCTCTAGGCCCTACAGCGACCATATTTTATGGAAAACTATAAAAGGGATTACTTTTGGTGGATCAAACAATTTTTTGAGAGATTATTATTGACTTATCTTGGGAATTTGAAGAGCCTTTAAGTCTTTCACCAACCTACTTCAAGAGCATTCAATATAGGATTAAAGACTTCACCAACTTCTATTCATCATTGAATTCACTTATTGAAGAAGCAAAGAAGTAGCTTGAAGAGTATTAAAGAGCATTTAAAGCTAGGCTTCATCTTGATTTACATCGGCAACATTTAAACAAACTTGGTTTATTGTGTAGTTGCTTTTCATTTCTCTCTATCTTTGTTTTCTCTCTAAGAACAGCAAGGGACTGTGTCTTAGGAGAGAATTAAAGGTTTTTAGGTGAACCTTGTGAAAACCTAAGTTTGGGTTCTTGGTGATCTCGGGATAAAATCGAGTGTTAGGGTTTTTTTGGTAATCCCATTTAAAACTAAAGGGAGTTTGGGTTTCTTTGGTGATCCCGGTAAAACCAAAGTGTATTGGTTTGGATTGTGAGCCTAGTAAAACAATCTGACTGTATTCCGTTTGGAGGATATAGTGAAAATCCTAAGTGGTCCTTGGATAGTGGACGTAGGAGCCGGTTGCTCCGAACCACTCTAAATTTCTTTGTGTTTGTGTGTGTGCTTATCTTGCTTTATTGCATTTACTTATTTACTTTCGTATTGCATATTGCACCACAATACCAAAAGAATTTCAATTTGCACATATTTGTGAAAAGTTTTTATAATCCCAATTCCCCCTCTTGGGAAGCCACCTGGGCAATAAGTGGTATCAGAGCAGAGTCTCTAAAAATTACTTAGAGTAAAGATAGATGGCACATCCCATGAGCACTTCTTTGCCCGAAGGCTAATCCACAAATCGACCTCCACTTTTCACCGGAACTAATTATACATAATGGAAGGCAAGAATAAAAATATACATTCAAGCCATAGATTTTCATTTATGCAAAATTATCTTGAAAGGATCTCACACACCGACTGTTAGAGTTAATGATATTGAGGTTCCCAAACTAGAAGAGGAATGAGACGAAAATGATATGAAGTTAGCTGAGCTGAATGCGAAAGCTATGAATTTATTGTATTGTGCTTTAGATCAAAATGAGTTTAACAGAATTTCAACATGTAATTCTACTAAAGAAATTTGGGATAAGCTAGAGATTACACATGAAGGCACATCACAAGTTAAAACATCAAAAATCAATTTTCTTCTGCATAACTATAAGTTATTTAAGATGTATCCTAGTGAGACTATATCTGTTATGTATACTCGCTTTACTGATATTATCAATGGTCTCAAAAGTCTTGGTAGAACTTACACTAATGCTGATCTTGTTCAAAAAGTTTTGAGATCTTTGCCAGATAAATGGGAAGCTCAAGTAACAGCTATTCAAGAGGCAAAGGACCTGAATATCCTACCACTGGATGAGTTGCTTGGTTCAATAATTACATATGAATTAGCTATACAACAAAGGACTGATGAAGATTCCAAAAGAAAGAAAGCTATATCATTTAAAGCTACTGAGGAGGACAAGAATGAAGATTCAGATTCATCTGACGATGATGATCTTGAAAATGATGAGATAGCACTTGTAATGGGAAAGTTTAAAAGGTTTATGGGCAGAAGAAAAATAAATAGATGGAGGAAGCAATTTAGAAAAGGAGATTTTGGGAGAGAGAGAAAATGACAAAGAAAAGGAGAAGGATAAAGATAAGGATCAAGTTCCAATCTGCTATGGATACAAGAAACCGGGACATATCCGTCCTGACTGTCCTGAAGCAAAGAAAAAGATGATCACCAGAAAGAAGAACAAGGCAATGCTTGCAGCATGGAGTGACAGCGACGAATCTACACCACTGAAGAGGATGAAGAAAGAACAAAAATTGCACAGATCTATCTTATGGGCTTGGAGGATGAGGTAACTACTTCTGAACCTAATTTAGAATTTACATATGATGAGCTGCATAATGCATTTTGTAAATTATTGTAGAATACAAAAAAACTAGTTTGAAAATGAAAACTTTGAAAAATCATTGTGATACAATCGAAAAAGATAAAAATAAATTTGGTGAAAGAAATAAGATTTTGCCAAGGGAATTAAGTCTAATTTGTGAAAGACTTAAGACCACCCAATTTAAAAAAGAAGAGCTTCTTGAGAAAAACAAAAGTTTGCAAAATGAAAATGATGATTTAAAGAAAGAAGTTCAAAAGCTCAAGCCTTTGGTTAAAAAATTAATCCTAAGTTCCAACAAGCTTGAATTAATTTTGAAAGATCAAAGAGAGACAAATAACAAATGTGGAATTGGTTACAAAGGTTCAATTTCAAATAAATTTTCTGCATCTACATTATATGCTCCTAAGTTTATTACTTTAAAATAATTTAGGCATAAATTTGCATCATCATGTACTTTTTATTTAAAGCCTAGAATTGTATGCTATGCTTGTAATAACATTGGTCATAAGGCATTTGAGTGTCATTTGAAACATAATGACAAGAAGAAAATCAAGAAAGTTTGGATTCCAAAAGGAACCATTTATACTAACTTGCAAGGATCCAAGAAAGCTTGGGTACCTAAATCTATTACATGATTGTTTTGCAGGGATGTCTTGCAGCTACAAATATAAAGAAAAGATGGCACCTGGATAGCGGCTGTTCAAGATACATGACGGGTGACATTGATCAATTCTTCACCCTAGAACAAAAAGATGGTGGAATGGTAATATTTGGTGATAATC
Organism: Areca catechu; assembly: GCA_021397845.1. NCBI lineage: Eukaryota > Viridiplantae > Streptophyta > Magnoliopsida > Arecales > Arecaceae > Areca > Areca catechu. The sequence goes on along the minus strand of CM038045.1, from coordinate 8,365,814 downwards.
ATAAAGGAAGGATAATCGGTATTGATAAAATTAAAATTACTCCTATATTTATTAAAAATGTATTACTTGTAGAAAAGTTAAAATATAATCTTTTGGGTATTAGTCAGCTTTGTGACATTGGTTTTAATGTTTTCTTCAAGTCATCAATGTGTATAGTAGTTGATCCATTTGACTCTAGTACTAAATTCATTGGACATAGACTTAGTAACATTTATGTAGTATATCTTAATGATCTGGCTATGTCAAGCAGCATAAGTCTTGTAGTAATGAATGACAAGAGCAAGGAATCAAGTTTACTATGGCATAGGCGACCTGGACATGCTACTATGGACACTATAGCTAAACTTATTTCAAAGGATTCAGTCAAATGATTGCCAAAGTTTAAAGTTAGTTTTGATTATATTTGCGATGCTTGTCAATTAGGAAAATAAGAGAGGGAGAGTTTTAAATCTAAAAATATTGTTTCTACTACTATACCCTTAGAGCTACTTCACATGGACCTATTTGGACCTGCTAGGACTACAAGCCTAGGTGGTATGAAATATGGTCTTGTGATTGTAGATGATTTTTCAAGATACACATGGGTTTTGTTTATTACACATAAAGATGAAACTTTCAAAGTATTCAAAAAGCTTTATAAAAGAGTTTCAAATTTGAAAAATCTATTTGTTATTTTAATTCGTAGTGATCATGGTACTGAGTTTGAAAATCAACATTTTGATCACTTTTGCACAAAGCACGGTATTGACCATAACTTCTCAGCTCCTAGAACACTACAGCAAAATGGTATTGTAGAGAGAAAGAATCGTATTTTGGAAGAGATGTCCAAAACAATGCTTTATGAAGAAAATCTTCCAAAATATTTTTGGACAGAAGTTGTAAATACCGCTTGCTATATTTTGAATAGAGTTTTGATTAGACCTATCATTAGAAAAACCCCCTATAAATCGTGGAACAATAGAAAGCCTAATATCAAATATTTTCATGTTTTCGAATATAAAAATTTTGTTCTTAACAATGGAAAGGATAATCTTGGTAAATTTGATGCAAAATCCGATGAAGTTATTTTTCTTGGATATTCTTTAAATAGTAAAGCCTATCAAGTTTTCAACAAAAAAATTGATTGTAGAAGAATCAATATATGTTATTTTCAATGAATCTGGCATTTCATCTTCTAGAAGAGAAGATCTTGCTGATGATGATGCAGGTACACTAGAACATGGACTGAAGGATTTGACTCTCAAAGACAAACAATCAAGTAAGCCACATGAAGAAGAGGTAAGCAAAAATCATGATGATATACCCAAAGAATGGAATTATATACACTCACATCCCAAAGAATTAATTATAGGAGACCCATCTCAAGGTATTAGAACCAGAGCTGCACATAGAGATACACATGACTTGATTGTTTTTGTTTCTCATGTAGAACCACACACTATAGAAGAAGCTGAAACTGATCCTAATTGGATGTTAGCCATGCATGATGAATTAAACCAATTTAGGAGGAATAATGTTTGAACCATAGTAGAGAGACCTAATGACTATCCTATTATAGGTACCAGGTGGGTTTATAGAAATAAATTAGATGAGGAAGGAAATGTAATTAGAAATAAGGCTAGACTGGCAACACAAGGATATAATCAAGAAGATGAAATATATTTTGATGAAAGTTATGCACCAGTAGCTAGGTTAGAAGCCATTAGATTACTATTAGCATATGTATGCTTTATAAATTTTAAGTTATTTCAAATGGACGTAAAAAGTGCATTTTTAAATGGTCTTCTATCTGAAGAAGTTTTTGTCGAACAACCATCGGGTTTTATCGATCACACATTTTCAAATCATATTTTCAAATTGAATAAAGCTTTGTATGGTCTAAAACAAGGACTTAGAGCCTGGTATGACAGACTAAGTAAGTTTTTAATTGCAAATGATTTTGTAAGAGGTAGTGTTGACACCATATTATTGATTCAAAGAAAAGATAATGATATTTTAGTTGTTCGAATCTATATTGATGATATTATTTTTGGATCTACTGATGAATCTTTGTGTCAAGACTTTGCTAATCTAATGCAGGGTGAATTCGAAATGAGCTTGATGGATGAGCTGAGTTACTTCATCGGGCTTTAGATCAAACAATCTAAGGAAGGCATCCTGATCAACCAGGCCAAATATATCAAAGAAATTATCAAGAAATTTGGCACGGAATCAAGCAAAAAAATTGGAACACCCATGAATCCTGCATGTAGACTTGATAAAGATGAGAATGGTACAAATGTTGATCAAAAGCTGTACAGAGGTATGATCGGTTTCTTACTTTATTTAACAGCCAATAGACCTGATATTTTATTTAGTGTTTGTATGTGTACACATTTTCAATCTAATACAAAAGAGTCACACATTATAGCTGTTAAAAGAATCATTAAGTATCTTAAAGGCACATGCAATCTAGGTTTATGGTACTCTAAGCACACATCTTTAAAATTAATTAGTTATTCTGATGCTGATTATGGAGGCTGTAAAATTGATAGAAAAAGTACAAGTGGCACCTGTCAATTTCTAGGTGTTAACTTGATTTCATGTCACTGTCGTAAACAGAATTCTGTAGCATTATCTACTGCTGAGGCAGAATATGTGGCTGCGGAGAGCTGTTGTACTCAAGTGTTATGGATCAAGCAATAACTAGAAGATTATGGTGTTGTCCAATCTAAAATTCCTATTAAATGTGATAACACTATTGCTATTAAGTTATCCAAAAATCTAATTCAGCATTCTCGAACTAAGCACATAGAAATTAGACACCATTTCATTCATGATCATGTTTTAAATAATGTTATTGAGTTAGAATTTGTACTTACTAAAGATCAACTTGTTGACATTTTTACTAAACCCCTTAGTCAAGATAGATTTGAAAAGATTGGAGAGGAATTAGGCCTGTGTGACCCATTCTGAATATTTTGACCTATTTTTTTTTGAAAAATAAGGAAAAATTATTTAGACATTTCAATTTTTCTTTTAGAGCCAATGATAACCTATTTTAGTGATAAAAATCTCTTAGAAATTAATTTTACCTATTTTCGGGTTTTGAGCTGAATTTTTGGTCGAGCCGACTCGAGTCATCAGGTGGTTCGGCAAGCCGACTCGAGAGTCAGGCCGAGGGTTTTTTTAATAGGGTTTTATAGGTTTGAAATCACTATTTCTTTCCTTATTTCTCACTTTCCCTTAGCCGACTCCTCTTCCTAACCTAGGAAAAGCTCCTAGAACACCTCCTAAACCCTCCAAAACCCTAATCTAAGCTAGATGGCTCGTCGAAAGGCCATGGCCAAGAAACCTAGGAGAGTGGTTCGATTAGTGGCGGAGGAAAGAAGGACAAAGTGACAGTTGGATACTTCAAATCCGGAAGAGGAACATCAAATAGAGCATGAAGAAGAGCAAGAGGCACCAAGGCAAGTAGTATTAATGAGAAATAGACAAGTTACATCGGGTAGATGCATAGATTTCGATTTCCTATAACAAGAAAATTTGCATATTGGTGATTGGTTGGTTAAACAAGGTTGGAAAGACTTCTGTATGCTCAATCTTTCCACTTATCCAAACCTTGTTAAGCAATTTTTTGAGAACATGTCCTTGGGTGCATTTCACATTGAAGGTACTGTGAAGGGTAAGCATATTGAAATCAGTGAACAGAAGTTGTCTAGTATTCTTCATATGCCAAAAAAAGGTGAGAGCTACCTAGTGTTGAAGGACAAACAAAAGACTTTGAGATTGATACTTGAGAGGACAAATGTGAAAGGTGTTGTTCATGTTAGTGCAAACCAATTGTCTTTGGAAATGAGATTATTGCATAACATTATTAGCCGTATCTTTTTTCCCCGGACGGGGAGGTTTGATTGGGTTAGTGAGCGTGACCTATCTTCATGAGATGCTTGGTTGAGGGGGAGGCCCTCAATATACCATTTATTATGTTATCTCAGATGAGGGAGGCTGCTTGGAGGGCACGAGCATGTCTTCCATATGGGATGGTATTTACCCTACTATTTCAGGATGCCTAGTTGATTTGTCTGGAGAGGATAGCAGACCACTTTTACACACAGACAAATATAATCTGAAATCTTTGACCCGGATGGGATTTATTAAAGTTGAGGGTCACTGGATTAGGAAGAGCTCGGGTCTTCCAGTGACTCATTTAGAGGATGATTCAGATGAGGATGCTCAGGCAGCACAGAGACATGGTGCAGAGGCAGAGACATATGTTGACGAGGCTGGACCCTCAGAGCCAACTCCTTCTACTCCTCGATCACCTGTTAGAGGATCGATAGCTATTGGACCGGGTGATGATGACCGATTGCATTGTGTATTGGACAAGATCTAGAGTCTTCTTTCAGTAAGATATTATAGCATTTTGGTACATAGCCCGAATTTGAACAAAAATTCAGAATTTAGAATTCATTGTGTTGCCGCCAGGACCGTCGTGGCCCATAGCTGCTGTCGGAGCCGGAGTGCGCTCCTCCTGCCCCCGACGTCCTCGGGTCCCGGACCTCTGCGCTGGGTGTGGTCGTCTTACCGCTCGGCGGTCCTCCACTCCCAGACCTGCGAGACAGGGGTTAGAGACCCGGGCTGAGGTTTCCGGCGGGGGCACTCCAACGATCAAGTCAGTGATGATCCAGGGGAACAGATCCTCCTGGTCGGGCCTCTCTTGATGGACTCCGCTCTAGGAGGAGTGGAAGATGTGTGCGAAGGTGAAAACGTTGCAGGGGAAGAGTGATAGTGGGGACAGAGGGGTGCCCCGTTCCTCCGCCTCTCCTTGTATCCCTCGTTTTCCTTCGAATATGGTGGTAGTGGTGCTCTGCCCTCTTGGTTGGGCTTGCGCTTGTACTTGTGGTGGTGGTGGTGCCGTGCCCCTCTTGCTGGTGGGGGTTGCATTCCTTCTTTTTTTTTTGCTTGTGTGTTGGAGTTATTGTGTTACCTCTGAGTTTATTGCAAACTAGGTTACCGTTGGACGCCTGTCTCGGGATCCCCGCCGAGCTATTGGATGCATGCGGCGGTGTCCCAAGGAGTCTTCCCTGATTCATGATAAGGAGAGTTGTCAGGCGCTCTGGCACTCCTCTTGGTTGTCTCATTCTGAAAAATTTGGTAGTGCCTCGAACGGCGGGCCATCGCCCGCGGGATTCGAATCTTTAGGTTGGCTTCTTCTCTTGGGTGATTTGAGTGGTTGATGATGAGTGTGGCATCTCGATCAACGTGCTGCTTGCCTTTCTGGTATAACTGGCAATCGCGGGTGGTCAGTACGGCCTGGAAGGTGCTTCGGTGCAGTCCTCGGGCGACTCGTCGGTGTTCTGGGCTGGTGAGGACCTCGTCCGGGCTGGGGCCGAGCTGGGATGGTAGGACTCGCTCCGACCTAGATGCTCCGAGCTTGCAGGGGCACCTTGGTGGAAGAGGGCATAGTGCGGGCCCGATCCGGAGGGCGCGCGCTTGGAGAGGCTCCACATCGGCGGGTGAGCGCTGGGCTCGACCTCGACCGCAAGGCACTAACCTCCGAGGGTCTCACTCCAGAGGGCGAAAGGCGGACCCGGTCTAAAGGGCGCGCGCTCGGAGAGGCTCCATATCGACGGGTGAGCTCTTGGCTCGACCTCGATCGCAGGGCACTAGCCTTCGAGAGTCTCGCTCTAGAGGGCGGAAGGCGGACCTGATCCACAGGGCGCGCGCTCGGAGAGGCTCCACATCGGCGGGTGAACTCTTGGCTCGACCTCGATCACAGGGCACTAGCCTCTGAGGGTCTCACTCTGGAGGGCAAAAGGCGGACCCGATCTAGAGGGCGCGCGCTCGGAGAGGCTCCACATCGGCGGGTGAGCTCTTGGCTCGACCTCAATCGCAGGGCTCTAGCCCCCGAGGGTCTCGCTCTAGAGGGCGGAAGGCGGACCCGGTCCAGAGGGCGCGTGCTCGAAGAGGCTCCACATCGGCGGGTGAGCTCTTGGCTCGACCTCGATCGCAGGGCACTAGTCTCCGAGGGTCCCGCTCTGGAGGGTAGAAGATGGCTCCGACCTAGGCATCCCGAGCTTGCGGGCACGACCTGGCGGAGGACTGAGCTCAGCTTGTTGTTCTGAGGGAACTCAGCTCAGCTCAGTAGTGGGATCCGGGCTGGAGAATCGATGTGGCATCTTTTCTTAATGTGGCACCTGCCGGTTCCTCCACGTCAGCATCCCTTCACATCACATTGACATAAGAGCAAACTAATATGAATAGCCCCATTAACATTAAGATAAGAACATAATTCGATATCAATAGCCCAATTAACATTAAGATAAGAATATAATTCAGAATTCAGAACAACAACAGAACAACAACTACATAATAGTAAATGCACAACAACAACAGATGTTACTCAACAATCTCATTACAAGTCATTCTATTATGTCCTTCTTTTCTGCATCATCCACATTGTGTAGTTCTCGATGAATCCATTTGTGAAGCTCTTCTCTTCTTCCTAGGCCTACCAGGACGAGTCTTGATAATATGAGGTAAAATATGCACCTCATCTGAACTACCATGGCTCATCTCAATATCCAAAATTGGATTGATACATTCTTCATATGCTGCTCTATACATTTCAGCCTGAAAATAAGTATCAGTGAAGTGATATAATGGCCTGGCAACCTTCTCAATGCATGCACATGCATGCTTAAATGGCATCCGAAAGATTTGCCATTCACTACAAGAGCACGTGCAATCTTTTAGGTCAACCTTACATGAGTACTTTGTGTCCTTTACATCATAAACCATGATGCTTGATGTAAACACAGATAACTTCCAACCCTCTTCCGCATTTCTTTGCAATGCTTTTTCAGGATCAGGACAAAGATGGATTTGGATGTTATGTCCTCGCATTTGTCTAGCATGCATCAATTGCATAATTTGAAGTCTTATATGATCAACCATTTGAGGAATAGCAAGATGTCGAGCCTCTAGAATCTAACTATTAAAACATTCAGCAACATTAGTTGTCATAATACCCTAACGTGGACCTGGAAATACTGAATTTGTCCAATGCTTTGGCTTTGACTGTGTTATAAAGTTACTTGCACTTGAAAATTTAGCTACAAGTTTACTCATTAATTTTTGAAAAATATTTAGCCTTGGAGTATATGCAACAGCATTTAACAAATCAACCAATCTCTTCCTTTCAACTGCATGATAATGAGCAAGCACCTACATGTATACAATCATTATATGTTAACATACCTTTTTAATTTAAAAATAAAAATTAAAAGTTTTGATAATGATGTTGCATGCCTGATTTTTAAAATTTTCTTTGATATGACGGATGCAGTAAGAGTAGTAGCTATCAAAAAAGTACTTCGACACTGCTTTTATAAGTCCCTGATGTCTATCTGTCATAATTGTGAATGGTTGTCTATGGTACTCAACACAAGACTCCATGGCTCCTTTTAAAATCTGACAAAACCAATCCTAATTATCATCATTCCCTATATCAACAACGGCATATGCTATAGGGAACATATTATCATTCGCATCTTTGCCCGTAGCACCAAGTAAAACTCCTCCATCCCTATGTTTAACAAATATTGCATCCATGAATATTAGAGGTCTACAACCCCTAAAAAAATCATTGATTAAGGCTCTAAAGGAAATGAATAAACGTCTAAATTGATTTTCGAGGGTTTCATACTCTGTTATGCTACCAGGGTTGGTCTCAAGAATGGCATTACAATACTATCGTATCCGTTCATAAGATATTGACCTTTGACCATATAGCTCCTTTATAGCAACCTCTTTCCCATGCCAAGCTTGATGATATGGTAATTCCACACCAAATTCATGACGAATATCTTTTATAATATCACTTGGCCTATATAAAGGCATATCATGAATTTTTTCTTTCACAATATTTGAAACCCAATGCTTCGAGACCTTGGGATGGGATTGAACTTGTAACCCTACTCTGCATATATGTTGATTGCTCATTGTTTTAATTGCAAATCTATCTTGATTCCCAAGACGAGAAGCATGAATGCGCCATCCACATCCTTCATATGCACATTCAACAGTAATACACTGACGATCATTCTTTATAAACACAAAATCTCTATAATTTGCAATGCAGAAATTATGAATTGTATCACGAAGGGTTTCAACATCCTTGAATTCTTGACCTACATCCTCTATAGAGTTTTTCCAAGCATCCAAAGTGTTCCTTGGATTTGGTTCATCTTCAATGATAGTTCTTGTTTCTTCGACTACTCGAACAAAATTCCTTAAGCTGCCAAATGAGGAAAAATGAGATGAACTGCCCTTTCGATAATTCTTAGAATAACTTACATGTTCAACATTTTTAGATGGGACACCATCCCTGCAAGTACAAAAGATTGATTCTTCCCGTAAATAATATTGCCTCACATTGAACATCACATTATATGATTCAGATTAATTATAAAAAATAATATACTAAAATAAATTATGAATAGACTTTGAATTACCTCAAATTGATTATCATATTAGGCAATTCAATCATCGACGCTGCATGAAATACAACCATTTCAATTATTGCAGCTTTTAACTTTCGATGTATTTCGTACATATTGCTGACATCTTTATCTTCTGTGAGTGTAATGAGCATTCTTGAATTATTAGGAATATAGAATTTCAGATGAATCATTGTAGAGAATAAATGCTTCCATCTCTCCACTATTTCATTGACAATATAATTAAGAGTTGTGTCTTTTGAAGTTGAAATGATATGGGCTTCATTACCATAGGAGCACACAGCCATAAAATTTGAATTTTCAATGTCCTTAGGATCCATAACTGTTAAAAACCAAGATAATAATAAGGAATCTAAATTAGAAGAAATCAGAAGAAAGTTTTGTGAACATGGCATGGAAGAGGATTCAGAACAAATCAACAAGAAGGAGGCGGGCCAGTAGGGGAGGCAGTGTGAATGGTGGAGAAGGAGCTGGGTAACTACTCTCTTCGTGGGAGAGCTTCACTGGTAGACAACGGATGCAAGGAAGGGATGAACGTATATTGATCTCGTGGGAGAGCTTCACTGGGGACTACTCTCTCCGTTGATTTCTTCGATTTACTGGCTGTTGAGGGATGAACGGCATGTCTACAATGGCCGGTCCTTGGAATGGGAGAGGAAACGTTGGCACAACTGCTGATATTTTCGATAAATGGAAGAGGAACCATGATAAAGAGTGTTTACGGTATTTTTAAAACAATATGACATCATGCGGGATGTTGTATTACGGTAAAGGGTATTTTCGGTATTTTGAAAATAATATGACATCACGAGGATGTTGTATGATGGTTAATGTTAAATGAAGGACCGAAAATTATATTTTTAGTCAACAGGGATAATTTGTTATAGTGGAGTCAATATGGGGAGTGGGAATTAATTACGCCAACATTTAATTTATAAGTTAAACATTATAATCTGTTTTTGTTTCAATTATAATGTGTTTTTGTTTCAATTGGACTATAATCTTTTATAGCTCAATGCTTTTATTATTGGAAAATTGCATTTACGGTCCTGAAATGGCACATTATCCAAGCTTACTGTCCTTACCGCATTTATGTAAAATGTGAATGATTTGGGACTCTATTTGTTCCTCCTTTCTTCAGTGCCATCTACATTAAATCAACATTACCCGTTCTGTTTCTCAATCTATTGTACAAGAGACAGTCCCAAGAGTAGTTGTGATGGGCGTTGATGAATATCCATTATGCAGCCTACCTGGCCAACTCTCTCTCTCTTTTTCTATTAAGTTGTTTGCAATGCTTAGCATGTCTAAAATTTAAGTCATCTAAATTTAACAGCCTTGTGTTTTGATCTTAACTAGGACTCTTATGAGGTTAAAGTCCCGTTCCTCCCAAATATTTCTTCTTTGAACACTGCTTTTCTACGGTAGAAAGAAATACCATTCCTTGATTAAAGCATTTTTTCCCGTCATATAGCTGTCCTAGTTGTTTAGGAGACGAAAGTAGTTATATGAAAAATGAGTCCTTGCCATTAAGATGGTAGCGGAGTCGGTGGATACTCATATTTACGTCTCTTCGATCACGGATTCGAGACGTGATCCATGCGATGCTTCGATTAAATCTAAAAATTTTTTCTGGAATATTATAAATTTTTTCTGGGACACGTGACTGGGAACGGAAGGGAGCATTATACTTTATCAGCTTAGTGGGGTCAGGCTGACGTACTCACCTTCGAACATGGCTTGACGGGGTGGGGGTCCAGTGAAGGCAGCTACAGCGGGGATTTTTCTCCCCCATCTTTTTTTATTAACAAAAAAAAAAAAATATCCTTGATATAGCTGTATGTATGTAACGAATGTTCAATTTGTGTAAAGTTTTCCAGGAGCCTCGTGGGCACCATTTTTAATTTGCTCGACCATCATAAAAATTGGATGCATAATATGTAAAAGATATTAATAATGTTGGTGTTGATATACCGGTTCATCATTAGAATAGTTAAGAGAGAGAAAAAAAAAAAAAATCATGTCCATCATCTAGCTTGATATTATTGATATTGGTACCAATGAAGAGTTTTTGCATTGAGATTCTTGTATATGGTTATCCGTTTGTTACGTGGATGTGGTATTAATAATTAAAGTTCCAGCCCAGCTATCATTAAAGTTTATTGTTTAATGTGCACAAAAAAAAAAAGAAAAAAAAGAAGAGGGGTTTAGTATTGAAATTTTTTATTTGTTATAACTTGTTTGCATTGTTATATTATATTTTAAAAATAGTTGAGGAAAAAAAAATCTTGCTGGGTGCATCGCACTGGACTGGCATTCATGATGCTATTATTCATAATTTGAATTCATTTCTTAATATATAATAAAAATTTAATTATTATTTTTATTTATTATAATTTATTTTATTATTATATTATATTTTAAAAAATAGTTGAAGAAAAAGAAGAGGGGGTCTGTACCTACACCCCATGTGGGATACATGCACGTTGTATTTCTACCATCACACTTAAATCTTTTTTCCCTCTGTTTAATGTGTGATGTGCGTTAATGTATATATGGGCTACATTTTTATTTTATTTGATACAGGCGTGCGATCATATTATTTTGGTGCAAGAACAATCTAAAAGATAAAGTGTAAGAAATCCCAGAAGCGATAAGGAAATACTGTCATCTTGGAATCAGAACCGATCAATAGAATGCTGAGTAACAAAGAAGGCAATTCAGTTAACTGTACTGTTTACTTCCCGATAGACATTGAGAGCCATAGCCATCATGGGATGCTGAAGAAAATTTTAGATGTCACGAAGGAGAGGGTGAGCATCACTGCGATTCGACCTGTCCTGAATCCAACTAATAATAATTGAAGAGATCCCCTCTGCCGCTAGAAGCCTTCCATCAGCATCTTGGATAACATACCCTGCACCGCGACACTGTCATCAAAGTTTATCTTAACAAACTTCAAAGGATGGGCTCCTAGAAAATGTAAATAACCCTTTGAACTACTGCCGAGATAGCATGAGAGTCACAAGAATATAGGGTTGCAAGGGGTGTAGTAGTGTCAAATTGATAATACTCCATCGCCATGAATTTGACTCTCTGAAAAACTTGGTATGCCGGAATGTCCTCAACCTCAAAAATCATCATATTTCTGGACAACCAAATTTGATTGGTGCTATAGGCAGCATAGCGGCCGTTTGTATCAATATGTGAAGGAAATCAAAGAAAGAGTACAACCATGAGTCATCATTGAAGATCAACTTTCCAGCAAGCCTCCAGATCAACCTAACTTATGATAGCATGCTCGGTGGTTACATTTTATTCAGACAGTCCAGCTTAAGGCTGAAAATGACCATTATGCTCGCAACTTTGTTTTTTCCAACCACAACGGAATTTACGCAGCTGCCGATTTCGTGACTCATTGATACCGTGCGCTAATAAAATAAAAAGCAGTTGGGATTTTTTTTATTTTAATAAGCATAAAGGAAGGGGGGAGGGGGGGGGGGGGCGCGAGGTATCAATTGATCAATTTATGAATCAAATCTTAGACACGAAGATTAAACTGGATCTTAGACATGAAGATGGTGTGACCACAACCAGCTAAACTATCATTTTGATGGTAGCGCTTCCTTTAATTATAGGAGTTATTACATGCCTTGCATGTGTGCATGATCACACTGGTGCATGCTATCAATAATTTAGGCATGCTGTTTCATGCATCGGCATCCTTCATCAAATCTATTTCTTTGCTAGGATGTCAAAGAGACAAATCGCATGGTAGGCCGTAAAAAGAGTAATTCTGCCATTCATTCCCTTGTAACATGACATTATCGAAGTCCTTACAAATTTTTTTTTAAATTTGAACTGACATTCATTATTATTTTATAATTTATTAAAAATTGGATTAATTTTATGATCAATATTGATAGATGTATGATAAGTCCAATATTATGGGATCATTATTTGGATTAGAAGAACCTCATATAATTTGGTATAGTTGAGATGACACGGTATAGGCCTTGGCCCAACTGGCTCGTGATGGAAGGGCCTGTTAAGGTTTGCGTATAAATAATAGGCTATGCCCCATTTCCACTCTTTATGATATGATTATTTTACGTAAGATTTGTTCTCATTGCTTACCTCATTGATGAGCCGCCTGCTCTGAGGATGCTGGAGAGAAAGTCGCCTGCTATGATAATGCTGGAGAGAAGGATGGAGAGAAGGACTCTATCTTTGATGTTGAGCATCATTTACAGGTTTGGGATTAATGGTGAATACAGGTATGTATCGCAAAATAATTTTTAACAGATTATGATAATGGATGTGATAAATAGTTTGAGATTAATCATATCACATGTAAAATATTTTGTATTCCAATCTTTTACCCATGATCCATGGAGATTAATGAAAGTTTTTCTTACATTTGATATCAAAGTTCTGGAATATTGGAATCATTTATTTTTTTATACATCTTTAGATGATTAATCATAAAACCCTTTGATTTGATATATTTCTTATCTGTCTTATATATAATATTTTTTGGTTTTATAATGGGTAAACAATATTTTTAATTTAAATACAAAACATCCCTTTCCCTTTTCTATCCCACCGATTATCACTGGCCGTGATCTAGCCGGTGCCGAGGGTGGTCGACAGCGATGTGGATATAGCCATGGATAGCCCTGGCGTCGTGGTGGTCTCGACCTCCTAGACACCTAAAACCAGTGATCTTCCTCGTCTATCCCCGAACTCTGGCGACGGTGGCCTTTTATCTGTCTGACCTGTGATTGGTGGTAGGAGTAATAATTATGGTGGAAGAAATGGTCCTTACAGTAGTAGTCAAAGTAAAGATGGAGACGATTCTGCTTATGTTCATGCTTCCCAACCTGCTTTGGCTTCTTATGCTGGTGGCCTTATGGAAAGTTATCCACTTCCTACAAACTCTCATGGAGCGATTGATGCGGAACTTGTTCTACCATCTATTAACCATGGTGGCCTCCCTTCTTATCCCCCTTCGTATGGTACCCCTCCTCCCAATCCCTACGGAGCCAATGCTCTTATTGGTCGTAGGGCTCCACCAGTTGATTATGCTGGTGGGCATGCTGGTTGTCCAATCCCTGGCCATGATGGTGTTGCTCCTCTGTGCTATGGAAATGGTGGGCAGAGAGGATACTTTTGGGGTAAGAACAAAAGAAAAAGAAAAAGAAAAAAATATTGGATGTTGTCTTGGGTTCGGGTGCATACGAGGCACCAATAAATAATTATACTTGTCACCTAATTAACTATGGTGTTTTGGCATGTACCAAGATATATTATCCGTTCCATTAATATCATTAGCTTAAATACTTGGAAGAATTTGCATGATAAAAAAAAATTGTTGATATTATGGAACGTCAATGCGCTATGGGGCCCAGCTCTTTCTTACCTGGAAAGATTTTTAATAATAAAGACATCCATAATTCTATGGTAGCGCATAAAAAGTAATGGACTATTTGTGCCTAACCCTTTTGTTGGGACTTTGTTTCTTGAGGGTTCCATATCTTTCTTTGCTGATTTGTATATAGCTCACATGCATTTTTAATAGACACAAGGGCCATAATAAATTAATGTGGACATTGGATTGTCTATACTTAAAACATGTCATGCTTGTTCCCCATGTCATCCCTAGTGCTGTAGTCATGCTCACAACATGTTCAACATGTTAGACATTATCATGTAGTTGTTGAATGATATTGAGATAAAAATATCATATATCTCTTGTATTTCTTCTTGTTTGCTAATATTCTCAGAGATCATAGATACCGACATTTATCTCATTTCTGCTGCTTGATGATGCTTGATCCATCATCAAATTGAAAGGGTGGAAGGAGATAAGTTTAAGTAGATTTTGATTTTGAATTATCATGTTTTAACCTGTTTAAAATATAATCCATTAATTAAGTTGAGCCCAAATTAATGAAAGTCGTTGGACCCAATTACATTGGACCAGTTTTAATTTTGAGTTAAGGGGATTTTTTGCACTTAAGCCCCTATAAATTATAAATTACAAATGAGTCCTAAAAATTTTATATTTAGTTCCCTATTTCTTTTTAAAAATATATTTTATAGAAAAGTATCTATATTTTTAGTAATTTATGGTTTAGTCATCTATTATTGTTTTTGATAAAAATCACTATAACTTGTTTATTTTGCAGCAGATTTGAGTGATTTTTAGATCGTTGGACTTATAATATTCTGAAAAACATTTTTGTAGAGTTCTTCATGTTTAATAAAATATTTAAATAATTTATAAATTATTTATATGCAATTCTACTCATTATTATATAATTTGAGTGTATTTTCGCATAGCCCCAAAGGGTGTGCAGCATTCTATGAATTTTGAATAGCTAAGTTATTGAGAACTAATTATTCATCTTTTATTATATTTTGGAATTGCATATTGATATCTCTATTAATATTGATCCATAATTAACTATAATTGATTGTTACACTTATTATATACTATAATTCTTGTCCAAAGATATTTTATAGTTGTGTAGTAAGTGTCATTGATAACGTGAAAGTTAGAATATATTATTATGATATGATCAGTGGGGTGTATATTGTTGAGTATCTCATTTTGGACTGAACTTTTCTGACATACATGTTGATAAAGTATGTAATTTTATTTTTATTTGGATATTTATCTTTCATTTATGAATAATTTCATAGGTTGACATAAATATTTAACACTAAAATGGTTTGTTTGTATCAGTCCATTAAATTTTTTCATCATGTAAAGGATATTTTTTGGTTATTGTATACAACCACCTGTCTTAAGAGGATTGTTATATGTTTTAATCGAGAAAGATTGCATAGAGCATTGTGCTGTAATGGTACTTTAGCTTTCATGGACTTGTCTGTCCAAAGAGAATAGGTTTATGACTGTTAGATATTCCATTTACTTGTGGCTTCATTGTGTTGCGAGGTATCAATTGATCAATTTATGAATCAAATCTTAGACATGAAGATTAAACTGTATCTTGGACATGAAGATGCGACCACAACCAGCTAAACTATCATTTTGATAGTAGCGCTACCATTAATTATAGGAGTTATTACATGCCTTGCGTGTGTGCATTGCCACACCGGTGCATGCTATCAATAATTTAGATGTGTGAGGTTCCATTCATCGCATGTTTGTTTCAATGATAACCCATCACGATACACTGCAGTGATTGGTAACGTGCATGCAATATTTTTTTTCTCTAATTGAGTAGGCATGCTGTTTCATGCATCGGCATCCTTCGTCAAATCTATTTCTTTGCTAGGATGTCAAAGAGACAAATCGCATGGTCGGCCAGTGAAGAGAGTAAATTCCACCATTCATTCTCTTGTAACATGACATTATCGCAGTCCTTATAAATTTTTTTTAAATTTAGACTGACATTAATTATTATTTTATAATTTATTAAAAACTGGATTGATTTTATGATCCATATTGATAGACGTATGATAAATCTAATATTATGTGATCATTATTTGGATTAGGAGCATCTCATATAATTTGGTATGGTTGAGATGGCACAGTATAGGTCTTGGCCTAACTGGCTCATGATGGGAGGGCCTGTTAAGGTTTACTTATAAATAATAGGCTAGGTCCCATTTCCACTCATCGTTATGATATTATTATTTTACGTAAGATTTGTTCTCATTGCTTATTACCTCATTGATGAGCCGCCTGCTCTGAGGATGCTGGAGAGAAAGCCGCCTGCTATGAGAATGCTGGAGAGAAGGATGGAGAGGACTCTACCTTCGATGTTGAGCATCATTTATAGGTTTGGGATTAATGGTGAATAAAGGTATGTATCGTAAAATCCTTTTTAACAGATTATGATAATGGATGTGATAAATAGTTTGAGATTAATCATATCAAATATAAAATATTTTGTATTCCAATCTTTTGTTCATGATCCATGAGGATTAATGAAAGTTTTTCTTGCATTTGATATCAAAGCTCTGGAAGATTGGAATCATTTATTTTTTTATACATCTTTAGATGATTAATCACAAAACCCTTTGATTTGATATATTTCTTATCATAGTCGGATCTGTCTTACATATAATATTTTTTAGTTTTATAATAGATAAACGATCTTTTTAATTTAAATACAAAACATCCCTTTCCCTTTCCTATCCCATCGATTATCACTGGCCGTGATCTAGCTAATGCCGAGGGTGGCCAGCAGCGACGTGGATATAGCCATGGATAGCCCAGGCATCGTGGTGGTCTCGGCCTCCTAGATACCTAAAACCAGTGATCTTCCTCGTCTATCCCCGAACTCTGACGACGGTGGCCTTTTATCTATCTGACCCATGATTGGTGGTAGGAGTGATAATTATGATGGAAGAGGTGGTCCTTATAGTAGTAATCAAAGTAGAGATGGAGACGATTCTACTTATGTTCATGTTTCCCAACCTTTTTCGGCTTCGTATGCTGGTGGCCTTAGGAAAGTTATCCACTTCCTACAAACTCTTATGGAGTGATTGATGCGAAACTTGTTCTACCACCTATTAACCATGGTGGCCCCCCTTCTTATCTCCCTTCGTATGGTGCCCCTCCTCCCAATCCCTATGGAGCCGATGCTCCTATTGGTCGTAGGGCTCCACTAGTTGATTATGATGGTGGGCATGCTGGTTGTCCAATCCCTGGCCATGATGGTGCTCCTCCTCTATGCTATGGAGATGGTGGGCAGAGAAGATACTTTTGGGGTAAGAACAAAAGAAAAAGAAAAAGAAAAAAATATTGGATGTTGTCTTGGGTTCTAGTGCATATGAGACACCAACAAATAATTATACTTATCACCTAATTAATTATGGTGTTTTGGCATGTACCAAGATATATTATCCATTCCATTAATATCATTAGCTTAAATACTTGGAAGGATTTGCATGATAAAAAAAAATTGTTGACATTATGGAACGTCAATGCACTATGGGGCCCAGCTCTATCTTACCTGGAAATATTTTAATAATAAAGATATCCATAATTCTATGGTAGCGCATAAAAAATAATGGACCATTTGTGCCTAACCCTCTTGTTGGGACTTTGTTTCTTAAGGGTTCCATATCTTTCTTTGCTGATTGTATACAGCTCATGCATTTTTAACATAAGGGCCATAATAAATTAGTGTGGACATTGGATTGTCTATACTTAAAACATGTCATGCTTGTTCCTCATGTCATTCCTAGTGCTGTAGTCATGCTTACAACATGTTCAACATGTTAGGCATTATCATGTAGTGTTGAATGATATGCAGATGAAAACATCATATATCTCTGGTATTTCTTCTTGTTTGCTAATATTCTTAGAGATCATGGAGACTGACATTTGTCTCATTTCAGCCGCTTGATGATGCTTGATCCATCATCAAATAGAAAGGGTGGAAGGAGATAAGTTTAAGTAGATTTTGATTTTGAATTATCATGTTTTAACCTGTTTAAAACCTAATCCATTAATTAAGTTGAGCCCAAATTAATGAAAGTTGCTAGACCCAATTACATTGGACCAGTTTTAATTTTGAGTTAAGGGGATTTTTTGCACTTAAGCCCCTATAAATTATAAATTACAAATGAGTCCTAAAAATTTTATATTTAGGTGCCTATTTCTTTTTTAAAATATTTTTTTATAGAAAAGCCTATATATTTTCTGTAATTTATTGTTTAGTCCTCTATTATTATTTTTAATAAAAATCACTGTAACTTGCTTATTTTGCAGCAGATTTGAGTGATTTTTAGATTGTTGGACTTATAATATTCTGAAAAACATTTTGGTAGAGTTCTTCACGTTTAATAAAATATTTAAATAATTTATAAATTATTTATATGCAATTCTACTCATTATTATATAATTCGAGTATATTTTTGCATAGTCCCAAAGGGTGTGCAGCATTTTATGAATTTTGAATAGCTGAGTTATTAAGAACTAATTATTCATCTTTTATTATATTTTGGAATTGCATATTGATATCTCTATTAATATTGACCCGTAATTAACTATAATTTATCGTTACACTTATTATATACTATAATTCTTGTCCAAAGATGTTTTATAGTTGTGTAGTAAGTGTCATTGATAGAAGTGAGTTAGAATATATTATTATTATATGATCAGTGGGGTGTATGTTTTTGAATATCTCATTTTGGACTGATCTTTTCTGGCATACATGTTGATAAAGTATGTCATTTTGTATTTATTTGGGCATTTATCTTTCTTATATGAATAATTTCGTAGGTTGACATAAATATTTATCATTAAAATGGTTTGTTTGTATCAGTCCATTAAATTTTTTCATTATGTAAGGGATATTTTCTGGTTATTGCATACAACCGCCTGTCCAAAGGGGATTATTATATGTTTTAATCGAGAAAGATTGCATGGGGCATTGTGTTGCAATGGTGCTTTATCTTTCATGGGTTTGTCTACCCAAAGGGAATAAGTTCGTGACTATTAGGGTATTTTATTTGCTTGTGGCTTCATATGAAGAATACTTATGAATATTGTATGTTCTGTTCAAAGAAGAATATGTGATATTACATTTAGACTCTTGTATATCATTTATGTATATGTTCATTGACTAGTATTTTGCATTCTTGCCATCTTTGATTGTACAGTCATTTCTATGTTAATAATAATATTATTGTTGAGATCTTAACTGAGTCAAAATATCAAAGGTAAAGGTATATATAGAACTTAAAAAATTTATCTTTCCAAAGGGAACAGATTTTCAAATCCTTGTATCTTTATTATGTTAACCTTTTATTTTCTTTGAAAAGAGATATATATTGAGCCTAAAAAATTTGTTTATCTAAATGACATATTTTCAAATTTTTGTATTCTCATTATATTGACCTCATTATTGGAGCTCAAAAGTACATCATATTCTCTGCCTAAAGGAGAGTTTTATAATGATGCACATGGTATACTTGTTGAAAATGATTTATTATATTTAAAACTTTTATTTATTTATTGTTTGTACCTCAAATATGTTGCATCATACATGAGCTTGATAGATATTTTATATATCTTATGGTACTTTAGAGGTCATCACTTAATGATCCCTCATTGGAAGGTTTGTGAATTTCGATAGATGATGACCATCAAAGTGGCATGTTCACCGAAATTTATAAAATCTTTCTGTAAGATATTTAGAAGGGATTGTATAGCATTATATGTTGAAGAGAGATTCCTTATATGGGTCATTTTTTTTTAAAAAAAAATCTTGTAATGTTGGACCAAGGACTCTCGGTAAAATAATACTTATAAAGATTTTCTAGAATATATTATATATGTTTCTTTATTGATTAACTGCATAAAGGTTATCTAGCAGTTAGTATATTTGTATTCAATAGAGTTAATGCTCCTATTGTGATACTCTGATTAAAAGAAAATATGAAAATTAAAATTGTGCTAGCACTAAGTATGATGGAATATAGATATTATATTATGTAATGATCTTCTATTTTAATTAATTTATTAGAGTACTTTGAAATAAAGCTACTTATAAAAGTGATAAAGAATGAATCATTTTATTTATAATATATTTATATAATTGGTTCCATTCTTGTTATTGTGTTTAAGAATGGTGATCTAATATAATTTTTTATATCATTTATGAAAGATATGTAGAATTTGATAAAAGAAAGTCTGGATAGCTGATAGATAGATAAATTAATATGAGATTGATGGTATGATGGTGTTAGGGTCTATATCTTGAAACTAGAGAGTATTGTATCTAAAATTAGTATTATGAGATTTCTATATCTAATACATAGGTTACTCTTCATATTTAGTTTTCCTACTTTATAGTTTAATAAACTTAAAATCATATATGTGAAATAGTTAATAAATTATATCCTATTTTGTTTCAAAAATTTTTGATACTTTTGAAAAAAGGATAAGAATATTGATAAGGTATATCAATCATATTTTAGGATTCCATATATAATAAATAAATAATATTATTGAATATTTGTATAAGTATAGGACAGTTGCTTAATATACTATGCCTCGAATTTTTATGCAAAATGATGTGACTGAGAGATAAAGTACACTCTAAAAGACATTGTGTGAAGTATGATGAATGTGTGTAATTTATTATGATATCTCTAGTATAAAATCCTAAAGAATACCATCTATATTTTAAATAAATTCTTGGAAAATGGTTATACAAGATATATTTTTTGAGTCGAAGGTTAACGGAAAGCTTAATATTATTCAATTTTATATTTGGAGCTGTCTTGCAATACTTAATCATTGATAATCCATCAACGAATAAATCTTGATTATATAATAATATGTTATTTATTTTGGTTATATAGATAATTAATTATAAATAAATATAGATTTTAATATTCTAATAGAGGTATAAAGAATGTTGAGTCAAATTATGCCATATTTATAGATTTTGATTTGCATAATATTATATGCTCCTATTTTAGAAATATGGTATTGAAGAAAAAATAAGTTGTTGCTCTTATTTTTTTTTATTTATGTAAATGTTATATTTCATCCTACTGGAGGATAGAATGAGAGCAACATCAAATATATAAACTAATTATAGAACCTCAATTACTAGTTGATATAGCACTAGTAAAGAGATCACATAATAAAATATGTCATTTCTTATGATAATTTGATTTCTCAATATGTGAATTACTAGAAGGTTTGTTTTATAGAATGACAAAGGCATAAAAATAGAATCTAGTAGTATTATTTGGATATATAGACAAAGTTTGTGGCATGTTGTAAAGTCACAATTCATATTACTTTTATTATGAAATTTTGTCCTGGGTCTTATAATTATTGATTCTATCATAAAATTACTTAAAATTTATTATAATCGTAGTACAGCTATCATCTTTAAAGAAAAATGATAAAAGTTTTCTTTATTTCTATCTATGTGAAGATAGAATATTTGTCAGTCAGAGGTTGTAGTTGAAAGGGAGATATTTTGTACAATATACAAATTTAATATTTGTTGATCCCCTAATCAAATAATTAAGACCCATAATTTTTATAAAACATATCAAGAATATGGATATTTTAGAATCTTTTAATTTTTTGGATTAGTGGGAGATGATGTATTTATATATTGACTTAATTGACAAAATTTTATTTATAATTGATCGCTGAATTATAATCCAAGAACACATAAGTATTGGGTGCATATATATAAAGTCCGTATTGGTTGATCTTTTAATTAAGAATTTGAAGTTCATATACTTTACAAAGCATGTTGAAAATATGGGTATATTGAATTCCTTTATTATGCTTGGTTAGTGGGAATAACTTTATATTTATGCTTTATTATTATAAAGCTTGATTTTATTTGATATTTCTATCATGTGTATTTATATATATTATTGACATGATAGTTAATGGATTGCATTCCTATATAATTTATGTGCATATATAAAATAATAAAATACAACATAGTATCTCAAGAATGTGTTTTGTCTTGAGATTGATAGTTGTATGGGTATGTTTTATTTGATAATTACGAGGTTTCATTGTGTTTGGAGACATACAGACTTCTTTTAAAGTCATGAAATTTTTCTAGCTTGTTATAAAGCAGTAATTAAAAAGAAATCATGATTGATGGTATATATATTTAATTTGCTTTGATTATGAGATATCTATTTTGATTATGTACCTGATTAAGACTAGGTATCGAGTTTTAGATATGTTGTGCTGTCTCGTCATTGACATCATGGTTGAGTATGTGAGATGGAATGGCTTGTTGTTGGATGCCATTAAAAATTTTTCTTGCTTATTTTGTTTCTAAGCATGTTGAAGAGAAATTGGAGGACTGACAATGAAAAATAATATATTTTATTTTGATCACCTTGATACTATTTTCTTGCTATATTACCATACCAAGACTCATATTGATAGTATTTATGATGCTTTTAACCATGGATAAATCTTGTATCGGATAAGTGATACAATGATCCCATTATTCGGTATGATGGATATTGTTGGATCGAGCCATTTATAGGTGCTATCTATGGATCATATAGTGCCCACATTTTATTTTTAACCCGAGATTTATTTTTAAAATAAAATATTTTTAAAATTATAATTAATGTAGCCCAAGTGAAAGAATGTAAGAATTTTTTTTCTTGATTTGGGCTGATATTAATTATTATTTTATGATTTATTAAAAACCGGGTTGATTTTATTATCCATATTGATAGACGTATGACGAGCCCAATGTTATGTGATCATTATTTGGGCTAGGAGCACCTCATATAATTTGGTATGATTGAGGCGGCACAGTGTATGCCTTGGCCTAACTGGCCCGTGATGGAAGGACCTGTTAGGATTTGCTTATAAATAATAGGCTAGGTCTCCTCTCCACTCCTCGTTATGATATGATTATTCTACGTGAGATTTGTTCTCATGGCTTGCCCCATCGATGAGCCACCTGCTGTGAGATTAATGACGAATACAGATATGTATCGCCAAATCCTTTTTAACAGATTATGATAATGGATGTGATAAATAGTTTAAGATTAATCATATCAAATGTAAAATATTTTGTATTCCAATCTTTTGCCTATGATCCATGGGGATTAATGAAAGTTTTTCTTATAATCCTATCTTAGTTGTTCATGCCTAATCAAAAAATTAAGATTTACAATTCTTACCGTGCAAGTGTCATGCACATCCACATACCCAAATCCACTCTGTTTTAATTGTCTAGCTTGAAAGGCCAATCTTGATCCGATTATTAAGAATAAAATATTTTTTCAACCTACTAAATTTGAATCTCTCCAAAAGATTTAGGAAGAAGACAAGACATTTGATGAAAATAGAGATCTAATTTTTTTTTTTTTTTTTTAAGTACCATAGATTGAAATATATAATTTTTATTCATAATGGTGAGATCCGTTCATGAATAATTAAAATCAACTTTCTCTCCTGGTCCAAATATAATTCAATATTTCAAAATAGATATTGTTGTCGCCAGGATCGTCGTGGCCCATAGCTGCTGGTGGCATCGATGATCGCCCACCCACCTCTTCGAAATGCCTCCTGTGCCTCGGAACCTGCAAGAAACAGCATCAGTGACCCGGACCGGGAATTCCGGCGGGGGCGCTCCGACGGTCAAGTCAGTAATGATCTAGGAGAACAGATCCTCCTGGTCGAGCCCCTCGAGATGAGCTCCATGCTAGGAGGAGTGAGTGTGGTGTGAATGGAAGTGAGAGCGGGCTGGGAGAGGTGATGGCTGAGGTGGAAGAGTCCTCCTGTGTGGCCCTTCTCCCTTTTTTCTGTCGCCCGTCCCAGTGGTCTCTCTTCTTCTTTTTTGCTTTGCTTACTTACTTTTGGCTTACCCTGGCTAGGTTTTTACTCTGGCTTGCCTCGGGATCCCCCCGTGTCGTCAGACGTGTGTGACGAGGTATCGTGCCATAGATGGGATGCCTTTTCTGACAGATGGTTAGGAAGCTTCCATACGCTCTGACATTCCCTCCGTTTGCTCCATTCCGGAAAGCCTGGCAGGATCTCGATCAACGGGCCGCCACCCTCAAGACTCGCGCCCTCTGGCTGGGTGCTTCTCCTGGCGGTACGACAGGTTGGTGGAGAGCATGGCGCCTTGATCAAGGGGTTTCCTTCCCTTCTGGTGTGAGCGATGGCTGTGGGTATTAATTACGGCATGGCAGGCACTGCCGCATGACCCTCGGGAGGCCGGCCATTGTCCTTGGAGGGGAGGCGCCGCTTCCTTGGCGGTTGGTGCCTCTGCCCGAGCTAGGGACCAAGCTGGAGAGGTGGGGCCCAACTTCGAGGGTCTCATCCTCGAGGTGGCTCAGCTGGGCGGAGGAGGGCTGAGCTCGACTCTGGACCAGCTGAACTCGGCTTCGGGCGAGCTCGACCTGACGGAGGTGGGTGGGGCGCAACCCAGCCCAGGGAACTTGACCTCGAAGGGGCTCCACGTGGCGGAGGAGACTTGGGCTCGACTCCTGACCATGGGGCCCGATCCTAATGGGCCCGCCTTTGGGGGGACTTACGGTCAGCTCTGGCCTAAGCATCCCGCCCCGGTGGGGACCGACCTGGCGAAGGACGGAGCTCGACTTCGACAAGCGACTCCACTGTTCTGGGGGAGCTCAGCCCGGCGAAGGGGTCCATGTTGAAGATCCAGCATGGCGTCTGATAGGGACTCCATTCAATCTGCCCACCCCATGTCAGCAATCCAGCCACATCATTTGCACCCCACTCCCGAGGCCCGTTGGCACGCGGCGCTCGAGGCGAAGGGAGTAATTGCAGTGCTGACATGGAAAGGCAAAAGATCTGGTGCAATAATGACCGATATCGGCGGCGCTTCATGTGGTGGTCCTTCTAGCCAGTGCAGGAGTGCCACGTGGCCACGTTCGAGGAGCAGTTACTGTGGGCATGGAATTCAGAGCGGTCGCAGTCAAATTGAGGCACTGAACCCGTCGATTGGTGACACGTGGCGAGCATCTCTTGACGGGGGAGCCATAACGGTACGGTCGGGCGTAGATTGCTTCGAAAAGAAAGGTAAATTTTTCAGGACTTACCTTCTTTCAAATATTTCGTGCCCGACGTCGTACGGAGGTTCTCCCTTCCTTCTTCTCTAGCCGTTTTTGTCTTCCTGGGCTCTTAGCAAGTCAGTTCCCTCTTCTTCTCCCCCCTTGTCGACTAGGGGTCATCTTAGGTCTCCCTTCGTCTTTCTCTTCTTCTTCTATGGACCACTTCGGCCCAAACTTTCATCCTTCTTGCCAAGCCAAGGCTGGGTCTTCCCAGTCGAAAACTCGTTCCTCCGACGAGGAAAGGGAGGCAGCGCGCTACGAGTTCAATAGGAGGCCTACCTATGGTCCCGTAGCCATTAGGGAACCCGGGTCTGCTCCCCCACCTCGCTTGCCTCTTCTTCCTGCTCCTACTCCTGCTCCCGAACCTCCTAGGTCAACGGGTCCCAGGGGGATTGCTTCGGTGATCACCGCCAAGGAGCTCGAGACCATCCGGGATGATTACGACATCCCTGAGCCCATCCATCTTTCTGTTCCTCGTCCGAGGGAGTGAGTCACTTCTAGTGGCCCTCGTCGGATCGCCTTGTATGAGGAGACCTTCGCCGGGGGCCTCCAATTTCCTGTTCATCACTTTTTCCTCTCTTTGCTGACCAAATATCGCCTTGTTCCCGTCCAGTTGGTTCCAAATACCATCAGAACGATTTTCTGTTTCATCGTTCTGTGTCATTTTCACGGGATTGTCGCCCGTTTTTCTCTGTTCAGGACCTTCTTCATCCTGAAACGCCACCCTACCGAGGAGGGGTGGTGGTCTCTTTCTTCCCGCCCTCGAGATATTAAGTTTGAGCTCCCCTCTTCCATCAAGGGATGGAAGAGTATGTATTTTTTTGCCTCGATTGAAAGGATTGACTAGGTTTGGAGCGATCCAGATCGGTCTCCCAACCGAAACTCCTCCGTTGAAGCAGTTGATCTTGAACTGTATAAGCAGCTCAGATCGGTCGAGATCCCTTCGCTCGAGGTCCTGCTGACGGAGTGGAATCTCCACAAGGCCGGGGTCGGCTCGACGAGGGAGTCGGGTGAGTTCGGCTTGGCCACCCCTTCCCTTTCTTCCTTTTTCTTTCTTTCTTTTTCTTCTTCTTTTTTTTTTATTAACTTGGGGTTAATTGTGTCTCCCTTGGTGCAGACATGAAATTCTCTATAGATGAGCTGCTTTCTTTCTCTGAGGAGCGAGAACAGGCGGCTCCGGCCGGCGAGCCCGCTCCAAAGAGGGCTCGTGCTGATGACGATGCAAGGCCGGTGCAGGCTGGGCCAGACGCGTCAGTTTCCGAACGAAGGTGGAAGAGGGTAGCTAAGCCCATCCCGGAGCCTCCAAGGTAGCAGGACCCGGCCTCGGCGCCTGAGCCCGAGATAGTTTTTCGGGCCAGGTCGGCTGCTGCTGCTGCAAGGGTGGCAGCCCCCCTTCGGAGATCGTCGAGATCGAGGAGGATGGGGAGCCGAGAGGCGCGAGGCCGGCACCCACGGTGCGGTCTGAAGCGGCACCGAGCTCGCAACTGGCGCCGAAGGCGTCTTCCACCGCTGAGGGGTCCGAGTCAATGAAGAAGAGGGATATGGACTATCACTGGGTCCCTTTCAGGTTGGGGCCCAATGTCTCCCTTATAAAGGACCCAAGCCTCGCCGAGCGGATGATGGACTTCTCAGTCTAGTCCTATAACCGGCGAGAAGGGAGTGGGAGACTCCTTGGCGACGTCATCAGCTCATCCTTCGCCAACCTCTACACCATAAGTTTCTCCTCGCCCATCTCTATCCCTCCTAGCCTTTTAGGTATCGTAGTTGACGTGCTTTCTTTGATGCAGCAAGGTAGGGAACTGGTCCTCATCCGGGACTTATGCCGTAATTGGGCCAAGAGGGACAAGGAGCGGCAGGCGAAACTCGAGTCCCTGAGGGTCGAGGTGAGTCGGAAGGATGAGGAGACCTGGGAGGCTAACCTGAAGGTTAAGAGCCTCACGGGCAAGGTCGCCGATGCCGCTGGGATCAGGAAGGAGCTCGAGGGAGAGCTTGAGGCGAATAGGACCTGGTTGAAGGAGCTCCAGGCCGAGTCAGAGGCGGCAAGGGAATGGGCCGTCTTCGTTGAGAAGAAGGCAGCGGCCACTGAGAGGAGGGCTGCGGAGGCGGAGGAGAAGGCTACCGCTGCCACCCATTCTGCTGAGATAGCCGAGAAGGGGATGGCGGTAGCAATCCGCCAGGCCGAGCACGCAGGAGAAAAGTCGACCGAGGCAACGCGCCGGGTGGAGGCCGCAAGGAAGGAGATCGTCGATGCGGTGGCCAATTTCAAGGCCTCTCCCAAGTACATAAAGGACTTTAAGGAGGCGGCAACGGACTCCTTTGCCAAGGGGTTCGCCTACTGCCGCTCCTAGCTGCGAGGGATCCTTTCTGAGGAGCGGTTGGCCATGCTCCGGGCCCTTGGCAAGAAGGCTCCATCTTCGGCACCGACTGCAGTGGGGCTGGGAGCTGCTCCAGTCGGGCCTCTCTCGAAGGCGGCCTCAGTGACACCGAGCCGTGTCGAGCTGACCTCGACGGCGACGATGGCTGAACCATCATCGCGGACAAAGGCAACTGAGATAACTCCAATGGTGGCAGCAGCTGAACAAGTCCCCACGGCGATGGCCGCCGAGGAGGGTGCCCCCGCAGCGGAGGTGGAAGAGGGGGAAGTCCTAGTTGGTCACCGCCTGGGGAAGGAGCCGGCCTAGTAGAGTAGGACCTCTTATAAATTTTTATTTTTTTCTTTTTGTTGGACCGGGCTGGCTAGCTTGTCAGGGCCCAAGAAATAGTGTAACACTTTTTAAATAATAAAGAGTGTTTTGATCAGCGTAACTTCCCCTTTTTTGTTGTAGTGTGAATGCTTTCTCTCCTCTCCTCCTCTTTTCTCTTTTTTCTCTTCTTTTTTTTTGTGGTGTGGGGAGGTTAGAGAGGAGAGCTCCATCTTGTATGAGCTTGAGTCTCGCAGTCTTGGAGTTGGGCTCGATGACGTGTTGACCAGAGAGCTGGGCTCCGGGTCTTGGATGCCTTGGAGCTGGGCTCGAGGCTTTGGTGCCGGAGAACAGTGGCTTCGGAGTCACTGTCTTGGAGCTGGGCTTGAAGACATGCTGGCTGGAGAGCTGGGCTCTGGGTCTTGGTCGCCTGAGAACAAGGCTCAGGAGTTGTCATCTTGGAGCTGGGCTCGAAGACATGCTGGCCGGAGAGCTGGGCTCCGGGTCTTGGTCGCCTGAGAACAAGGCTCAGGAGTTGTCGTCTTGGAGCTGGGCTCGAAGACATGCTAGCCGGAGAGCTGGGCTCCGGGTCTTGGTCGCCTGAGAACAAGGCTCAGGAGTCATCATCTTGGAGCTGGGCTCGAAGACATGCTGGCTGGAGAGCTGGGCTCCGGGTCTTGGTCGCCTGAGAACAAGGCTCAAGAGTCGTCGTCTTGGAGCTGGGCTCGAAGACATGCTTGCCGGAGAGCTGGGCCCGGGTCTTGAATGCCTTAGAGCTGGGCTCGAGGCTTTGGTGCCGAAGAACAGTGGCTCCGGAATCACTGACTTGGAGCTGGGCTCGATGTGTGCTGGCCAGAGAGCTGGGCTCCGGGTCTTGAATGCCTTGGAGCTGGGCTCGAGGCTTTGGTGCCGGAGAACAATGGCTCCGGGCTTGAGTGCCTGAGAACAGTGGCTCAGGGCTTTTTCTTCCGGAGAACTGGATCCTGGACTACTTGGCACCTTGGAGCTAGGCTCGAGGCAGGCCTTTCGGAGAGCTGGGCCCCGGATAGCAACATTCCTGCAAGGCAAGTAACCTGTTGTGCAAAGGAAAGTCTTTATTTTTAATGAAGGAAAAACTTACACTATCGATAGTATCTTCTCAAATTATAAGCATTCCATGTTCGGGAGAACTTGGCACCATCCAGGTCCTGGAGATAGTAGGCCCCGTGTGAGAAGGCCTCGGCCACTTTATAAGGGCCTTCTCAGTTTAGCAAGAGCTTGCCGCACTCCCGGGGTTGAGATGCTTCGGCCCGGTGCAGTACCAAGTCGTCAGGTCGGAAAGTCTTCAGCTTCACCCGCGCGTTGTAATATCGGGCAACTCATTGCCGATATGCTGCCATCCGAAGTCGGGCTTTGTCCCTTGTTTCTTCTAGGAGGTCTAAGTTGAGCAGGAGGTGTGCCGAATTCTGCATCTTGTCGTACTGTTGCACCCACAGTGTGGGCACGCCGAGCTCAATCAGGATTATTGCTTCAGCACCGAAGACGAGGTTGAAGGGTGTTTCGCCTGTTGCCGTTCTGGGCATGGAGTGGTAGGCCCATAGGATGCTTGGAAGCTCCTTTGCCCATTTGCCCTTGGCTTGGTCCAACCTGGTGCGAAGTCCTTGAAGGATAGTCTAATTAGTCACCTCGGCTTCCCCATTTGTCTGGGGGTGAGCTACTGAGGTGAACCCGTGTTGGATGCCATGCTCGACGCAGAACCCTTCGAACTCCCGGTTGTCAAACTATCGTCCGTTGTCGGTGATGACGCAATTGGGGAGTCTGAAGTGGCAGATGACAAACTTCCAAAAGAATTGTCAAACGTTGGCTTTTGTAATTCGAGCCAGCGGCTCCGCTTCGACCTACTTCGTGAAGTAGTCAATCGCCACTAGCAAGAACTTCCGTTGCCATGGCACGGTAGGAAACGGTCCCAGGATGTCCATCCGCCACTGTGCAAAGGGCCAGGGGGATGACAGTTGGGAGATCGGTGCCGTCGGCAGGCACTGTATGTAGGAATGGCGTTGGCATTTGTCACACTTCTTGACGAAGTCGGCAGCGTCTTCTCTCATCGTCTCCCAAAAGTATCCCTGGCGAAGAGCTTTGTACGCCAGAGTCCTCCCCCCCACATGGTTCCCATAGAGGCCCTCATATATCTCCTGGAGCACGAAGGCTACCTCTGTGGGTCTGAGGCACTTCAGGAGTGGGTAGGAGTAAGATCGTCGATAGAGCTGACCATCCACTAGAATAAAACGGGTGGCCTTCCTTCTGATGAGGCCGGCTTCTCTGCAGTCCTCTGGTAGGAGGCCATCCTGGATGTACTTGATGTACCTATCCATCCAGCTCGGCTCATGGGCTACTTGTTGCACCTCCTCTGGGCTTTCATAGCTTGGATTCTCGAGGTACTAGATGTAGGCGCGCCCCAGCGATGAGTCCGACAGGGTTGCGAGCCTCGACAGTGCATCCGCACGAGCATTTTCTTCGCGAGGGATGTGGAAAATGCGAAAGTGATAGAAGCCTGTTGTGCTCGAACGGACCCTCTCCAGGTACTTCACCATCTGGGGATCTCGAGCCTCGTACTCTCCAGAAACTTGTCCGGCAACCAGTTGGGAGTCGGTGAAAACCTTCAGGCTTTGCATGCCCAACTCGCGGGATACCTTTAGGCCCGCGAGGAGCACTTCATACTCCGCCTGGTTATTTGTGGCGGCGAACTTGAAGTGAAGGGCGCATTCTGTCACCACTCCATCATAATTGGCGAGGATGAGGCCTGCTCCGCTCCCGTCGGAATTGGAGGCGCCGTTCATGTGGAGGATCCAAGGGTCCTCCCGTGGTCCGGGCTCAGTTGGCACTCCGAGGCCGTCCGCTCTGGCTTCTCGATGGGTTCTGTACATTCGACCACAAAGTCGGCTAGGACTTGGGCCTTCTGCGATGACCTCGACCGGTATGCGATGTCAAATTCGCTTAGCGTCAGGGACCATTTAGCCAGTCTCCCAAAAATTTCGGGGCAGCCTAGTATGGTCCTCAGCAGCTGATCGGTCACAACCACGATGGGGTGCGCTTGGAAATAGGGCCTGAGATGCTTAGCAGACATGATTAGTGCAAAAATGAGTTTATCGGAGCAAGTATACCCGATCTCCGCTTCGTGGAGGATTTTGTTGGTGTAGTACACCGGCTTCTAGGATCCATCATGATCCGTGCGGACGAGAACCAAGTTGACAGCCCTGGGTGTGACCGCCAGGTAGAGTAGGAGCTCTTCCCCTTCTTCCGGTCTGGATAGCAGAGGTGGAGAGGCTAGGAACTCTTTTAGTTCTTCAAAGGCCGTCTTGCACTCTTCAGTCCAAATGATGTTGTGCATCTTGCGCAACGTATTGAAGAAGGGGAGGCAGTAGTCGGCCGACCTTGAGATGAACTGGCTTAAGGCTGCAACCCGCCCCGTCAAGCATTGGACTTGCTTCTTGGATGTTGGATGCTCCATATCAACGATCGCCTAGACCTTCTCCGGGTTCGCTTCGATGCCTCTCTATGTGACCATGCAGCCGAGGAATTTCTCGGCCGCCATCCCGAAAGCGCATTTTGCTAGATTGAGCTTCATTTGGTGCTTCCGGAGATTGTGAAAGGCTTCGACGAGGTCGGTGACATGGTCCGAGCTTGGCTTGCTCATAACGTGCATGTCATCCACGTACACTTGCATGTTCCGGCCAATCTGATCCTTGAAGACCTTGTTGACCAGACGCTGATACGTGGCTCCAGCATTCTTCAGGCCAAAGGGCATCATCCAGTAGCAATATGTCCCTCGGTCAGTGACGAAGGCAGTGTGCTCCTCGTCCTTCAGGTGCATCAAGATCTGATTGTACCCAGAGAACGCATCCATGAAGGAGAGCAGCCTGTGCCTTGGGTGGCGTCTACTAACTGATCTATCTTTGGTAAAGGAAAGCTGTCCTTTGAGCACGCCTTGTTGAGGTAGGTGTAGTCTACACAGATCCTTCACTTGCCGTTGTTCTTCTTCACCATCATCACGTTCGCCAGCCAGCTCGGGTATTGCACCTCTCGGACGAAGCCGTCTGCCAGGAGTTTCTCCACTTCTCCGTTGATGGCTGCCTGCCTCTCTGGGGCAAAGCTTCTCTTCTTCTGTCGAACCGGCCTGTGCTTCGGATCAATGCTGATCTTGTGGGTGATGATTTCAGGGGGAAGACCTGGCATGTCCACCGCTGTCCAGGCGAACACATCTGCATTCGCCCGCAGGAACTCCAACAATGGAGCCTTCTCCTTCTCGAGCAGCTAGGCTCCAATTTGCACTATCTTCGTCTGGTCAGCCCCGAGCTGGTAAGAAAGTAGGTGCTCGACCGGGCCTCCTCTGGGGTCCTGAATCCTCTGATCGAGCCCGTCTGCCTTGGAGTCCTCCTCGGGGACCTGGGCCCCAAGAAGAGTTTGGAAGCAGTGCTGCACCAGTCGGGGTGTGCCCCTCATTTCTCCAATACCACAAGGGGTTGGGAATTGCACAAGTAATCTCTTGGTAGAGAGAACAGCGTCGAGGAGGTTGAGCCCAGGTCGGCCCAAAATAGCATTGTAGGCCGAAGGAAGCCTGACAACCGTGAACGCTATCATGACGGTACTCTACCGAGATGGGATCCCGGTAGTGACTGGGAGAGTAATTTCTCCCTCCACCCCTACAGAGTCTCTTGTGAAACCAACAAGGGGGGTGTGTAAAGGCTTGAGCTGAACAGCAGAAAAGTTTATCCTAGAGAAAGCATCGTAGAAAAGTACATCGATGGAGCTTCCACTATTTACCATGATGCGTTTTACAGGATGCTTCACGATCGTCATCTCGACAACCACAGCATCATTATTTACATTTTTTCCCCCGTCTTTCCCTTTCCTCATAAAGGAGAGTACAACCTCAAGATGCCCTGCCCCCCGAGCACTCTTGGGTGCGCGCTCGGCTCCCCAGCGTATCATCCCCACCGGTTTCTTAGTAGAGCGATTGTCAACCGCCGGGACTAGTGGGAGGGCGATGAGCGCCTGAGATTCCGCTTGAGGTTTGCCCCCCACATATCTTCCGAGGTAGCCCCTCTTGATGAGCTCTTCGATCTCCCACTTGAGATTGCGGCATTCCTCGGTGTCGTGGCCATGGTCGCGGTGGAAATGGCAGTACTTCGTCTTGTCACGGCTAGAGGACGGCTTCAATGGCGGTGGGCACCTCAAGTAGGTCTCGCCTTCGATCTCCATAAGGATCTTCGTTCTCGGGATGAGGAGGGGAGTGAAACTCCCCTCAGAGATAGGAGCACCTCTTGGCCTTGGTCCCGACTGGGAGCTCTGAGCTGGCGATCCCGACCTCCATGTCCCGGGCGCCTCGACGGGTGTCAGCTTCTTCAGCGGCTTCCTGTCGAGTTCCCGTCTCGTACGATCTGCCTCCTCGGAGCGGATGTACTTCTGAGCTCGGAAGAGGAGCTCGGAGTAAGTCTTCGGGGGCTTCTTATAGAGCGAGTAGGTCAGGCGAGAAGTCCTGAGCCCTCGCTTCAAAGCCAGCATTGCGACCGGCTCCTCCAGGTTGTAGATCTCCAACGCGGCAGCCTTGAAGTGAGCAACATAGTCCCGCAGTGGCTTACGGTCTTGCTGCCTGATGGAGAAGAGGTTGTCTGCCTCCCGTGGCATCTTCCGACAGGCATCGAAGTGAGCCACGAGCCTCTGCCCTAGCTGGGCAAAGGAGTTGATACTTTCCGGTTCAAGGCGGGCGAACCATACTCGAGTCAACTTCCGGAGAGTAGCAGGAAAGGCGATGCATAGAAGAGCGTCAGTGGCCCCCTGGACCCTCATGAGGGCCCGGTAACTTTCCAGGTGGTCCAGGGGGTCGGTGGTCCCGTCGTAAGGATCCACCTGTGGCATGCGAAACTGACGGGGAATCGGCTCCGCTTGGATCTCCTGGGAGAACGGAGGACGGGCGTCGTAGCCCATTGGCTCGCTAGCGAAGCCAAGTAAGTTAGCAAACCGGTGGGATAACTCCGCCAGCTTGCGGTCATGTTCCTCTAGGCGTTTCTCCGCCATGCGCCTGATGGCTTCATTCGTTGACCCCTCCGCTGAGAGAGGCGGAGAAGGTGACGTGGGTGCGCGGTGTCCATGACGAGGGGTTTTGCCCTTTCTGCCTTGGCGAGATTTAGATGCCTCCTGGTCAAGGTGTGGTGAGTAGCTCTCCCCATCGACAGACCCAGCCCGTTGTCTATTCGTCGGGGTTTGACGACTACCCCGAGGGTTAGTAACAGCCCGCGGCTGTGAAGGCTTTCCATGGAAGGAATGCACGCTATCGCGGGGTGCTGCGGCATGGGCCGCGGGGCCCTCTGGCTGCTGGTGAGTAGCCAAGGACCGATGCTAGTGCTGGAGCTAGCGCACGGCTGCAGTGAGAGTGTGCATCTGCTAGGCGAGCGCGGTTAGCTGGACTTCTAGCGGAGGCGGTTGAATCGGAGCAGGTGGTTCCATTCCTGGACCGTGCAGGTTCCCGTGAGAAGGGGATTCTCCCACACGGCTGGTGGAGGCTCCCCTCGCTCGCGTGGTCACCATCCTCCCGGTGAGCTGTTCGAGTGGGGCTTGAGCTGGATCAGAAATCGTTCTGCTTCACAGCCCCCTGCCCCTTCCTGGCACGCCAATCTGTTGCCGCCAGGATTGTCGCGGCCCGTAGCTGCTGGTGGCGTCGATGATCGCCCGCCCGCCTCTTCGGGATGCCTCTTGTGCCTCGGGACCTGCAAGAAACAACGTCAATGACCTGGACCGGGAATTCCGGTGGGGGCACTCCGACAGTCAAGTCAGTGACGATCCAGGGGAACAGATCCTCCTGACGAGCCCCTCGGGATGAGCTCCACGCTAGGAGGAATGAGTGTGGTGTGAATGGAAGTGAGAGAGGGCTGGGAGAGGTGATGGTCGAGGTGGAAGAGTCCTTCAGTGTGGCCCTTCTCCCTTTTTTCTGTCGCCCGTCCCAGTGGTCTCTCTTCTTCTTCTTTGCTTTGCTTACTTACTTTTGGCTTACCCTGGCTGGGTTTTTACTCTGGCTTGCCTCGGCATCCCCCCGTGTCGTCAGACGTGCGCGACGAGATATCGTGCCGTAGACGGGATGCCTTTTCTGACAGATGGCTGGGGAAGCTTCCATATGCTCTGACATTCCCTCTATTTGCTCCATTCCGGGAAGCCTGGCAGGACCTCGATCGACGGACCGCCGCCCTCAAGACTCGCGCCCTCTGGCTGGGCCTTCCCCTGGCGGTACGGCAGGTTGGTGGAGAGCATGGCGCCTTGATTAGGGGGTTTCCTTCCCTTCTGGTGTGAGCTACGGCTGTGGGTATTAATTGCAGCATGACAGGCGCTGCCGCACGGCCCTTAGGAGGCCCACCATCGTCCTTGGAGGGGAGGCGCCGCTTCCTTGGCGGTTGGTGCCTCTGCCCGAGCTGGGAACCGAGCTGGAGAGGTGGGGTCCAACTCCGAGGGGCTCAGCCTCGAGGTGGCTCAGCTGGGCGGAGGAGGGCTGAGCTCGACTCCGGACCAGCTGAACTCGGCTTCGTGCGAGCTCGACCTGACGAAGGTGGGTGGGGCCCAGCCTGCCCAGGGGACTTGACCTCGGAGGGGCTCCACGTGGCGGAGGAGACTTGGACTCGACTCCTGACCATGGGGCCCGATCCTAATGGGCCCGCCTTGGGGGGGGCTTACGGTCGGCTCCGGCCTAGGCATCCCGCCCCGGCGGGGACCAACCTGGCGGAGGACGGAGCTCGACTTCGACAAGCGACTCCGCTGTTCTGGAGGAGCTCAGCCCAGCAAAGGGGCCCATGTTGAAGATCCAGTATGGCGTCTGATAGGGACTCCATATCAATCTGCCCACCCCACGTTAGTGATCCAACCACATCATTTGCCCCCCACTCTCGAGGCCCGATCCTAAGGAGCCCGCCTTGGGGGGACTTATGCTCGGCTCTGGCCTAGGCATCCTGGACCAACCTGGTGGAGGACGGAGCTCGACTTCGGCAGGCGACTCCGCTGTTCTGGGAGAGCTCAGCCCGGCGAAGGGGCCCATGTTAAAGATCCAGCATGGTGTCTGATAGGGACTCCATACCAATCTGCCCACCCCACGTCAGCGATCCAGCCACATCAGATATTGCCAGTGAAAAAAATATAAACAAATTAATTTTTTACAAAACATAGATTTCGACTTTTATGTCGACTTTGCTTTTAGCCATTTTTTCTAATTCTCTTAGATAGGCAGATACATCTAGTCAAAGTTGTTCTCGAAAAAAAAAGTTTAATCCGATCTATTTTAAAGTTTAAATAAAGAAATTTGGACTCATCGCTCCATATGCCATACTTTTTAAGAGGTGTCACCCCTTGGCAGAGCTCCGAAAAATATCTGATTAAAAAAATCATCTTATTGTAGTATAGCATGGCCAAGTTATAACCCCTAAAAAATTTGACTTTTCAATATAGTGGATCTCGTTCATACACCATATTTAGCATTATACATAATGGTCAAATTGATGTATATCCAAGTAATTTTTCTGCATCAAACCTAAAGCTTGGAAGATCTGGCATCAGTTTCCTTTTATTTATTTTATTTATTTTTGTTGGCTTTTCCGCATCAAACCTAAAACTGGGAAGATCTTGCATCAGTTTCCTTTTATTTATTTTATTTATTTTTGTTGGCTTGCCTTTCCCTCCACTTTCTCCCTTCTTAACATTTTTTTTTTTTAAAGATACAACAATTTCACCAAGTACTTGAAGCTCACATCTTTTTATTTAATTAATGTTGTCACAAATGTTTGCCTTTAAATTTTTTTTTTTTTTTCCATACAATTTATTGCTACTTTGAAAATAGACACTAGTATTTTAAGATGTTGGTGCTTTGTTGATGGTAAATTAACTCCTCTTTATTTGCTCTATCCACACAAGAAATAAGAACGGGTTGCCAATTGACCATGGTCCATCTCAATTTCAACATTTCTAGCCTTGCCCTCCCGATACTTGCCTCTAACATCTGCATCTGGACAGATAATCTTTGATTACAAATAGTTTCCTCCGGGAGGATCAATTTTGATTAGCCATTCATTACATGGAAAACCCAAAGACTACTCATATTTAGAAATCAATTTGAGATTTAAAACAAAAGCCCAAATATTTGCAATGGCTGGAAATATAGAGAGAAAGCTATTCAACCTAACTATAAACAAATAGGAACACTTGAAAGGTCCATATTTGACCCTCTATAAGGAAATACGATTCATCGCCCCTCCAAACACAAGACAAGAATGCATCTTAAAGGTATGCCAATCTGTTTGACAAGTTCAACAGAACCCACACTCTTTCTCCTATTGATTTATTACACTTAACAGCTTCGAATGCTTTCAATGGAAAGCAAGTGGAGTTCCTAATATACAACTTGTAAAGCATAAATCCCATCAGGCAACTTGCTGTTCAATTGAGCCTAGCCTGGCTGCAAATCTAATCACCTCAGCTCATGCTCATCACTAAACCATCAATATCCTCAGGACTTGTGTTGCTGGATGAAAACAGCCCGTTGCCTTGGACCGTCACAAAATTGGATCCACGAATTATTGCTTTTCAAGATGTGGTGCTCCATCATACCGGACTTTTTCTTCTGTAACATCTATACACTTCTCTGGTACCGGAACCTGGAGGGAAGCAGACTATGCTCATCTCTAAAGGGTGCTCTTGGACCGGAAATATCAGCATCTCCATTATTTGACCCAGTCGCTGGCACAATTTGTTGAAGATGACTCTTCGTTTTTTCACATACACCAAGTTTGACAATAAATGTTGCAGTGCAACCTTTACCCGCACCTTCACTCTCAAGCCAAATGTGTCCTTCCATGAGACTTATAAACCTAAATTGCACCAGCGTAAATATGATGGGACAGTAAATTCGAAAGACACCCTCAAGAGAAAACATACACGTACTTACATGCTGACATGGAAAATCTACGCTCTCAGATTATTGATGATAACTAGATTTTTCAAAGAAGTGCTCTGAAAATTTGTGCAAGGTGATTTTTTGAGAATGTAAAGAGTAACATAATTTTTGAGAATGTAAAGACTAACATAACATGCATTGAATTTTTCCTCAAAAAAATAAAATAAAATAAAATGGCTACAAAATATGGCTGGAACATATTTTTGACCATACCTCTTAGAAATGGCGAGCCCGAGTCCACTTCCACTATAACCTTTGTTTGCTCCATGTTGAGAGCGTGCAAATTTGGTAAAGACGTGTGGTAAATCTTGGGAACTGATTCCACAACCAGTATCCTTTACCTGCAGCATTTAAGAATAAGCATTTGACGTAAACGAATATAAGATTTGTCATCTTGAGATGGTTTCACCACAATAATACACGCTGATGGTACTTATGGCACAAACAAAACACTGCTTCAATTTAAGGTTGGTCAGTTCATGGCATTTAGAATTGGCGGCCACATCATTTATAAGTTAGAAGCATGTTTTGGACAGAAATCTGGCTCATCTCATAACTAGATATGTATCCATTTCTTATCAAGAGATCCTGTCCTATAAAAGCACCGAGATAATCACAGTTAGCAAAGTTCTGGATGCTAACAGACCTGCACGCACAAGTAGAAGTGCCCATCACCAGCAATTGGATAAAATTCGGGGGGTTGAGGGTCTCTTCGAGAATCTGGTTTTGCAACAGAAGCCATAATTGATATATGGCCCTCCTTTGTGAACTTGACAGCATTACCAGTAATATTTAAAATAGCTTGCATAAGCCGTTTCTCATCACCAATGGCGCACAAAGGCAGATCAGGTGCCAGTGTAACCAATACTGAGAGCTTCTTTACAGCTGCTATCGGCCTTATCAAATTAATAGCCTACAATGCAAAGCTAAAAATTAATCAGGTAAAACAAAAAAAAAAAACTACAGATGAATATATTAACAAAAAAAATACCTCTGTGAAAACAGAATGAAGATTGAAAGCAGCTATCTCCAACTCAAGGCTCCCATCCTCAAGCTTGGAAAGATCTAAAACATCATTGATGAGCGTTGCTAGAAGGTTACTACTCTTTGACACAGTTTCCATCATCAAGCGTTGCTCTGGCATTAGCTCGGTTTCCAGAAGCAGGGAGGACAGAGCAATGATTGCATGCATAGGAGTCCGCATTTCATGATTCATGACAGCTAGAAAATCATTGCGAGCATGAATTGCCATTTCTGCCTCCCGACGGGCTAAATCTAGAGCAACATTTTTCTCCATGAGTAGGTCGCGTGCCTGCATGGACTCTTCTAGAATTGCAGCATGAGAAAGTGCAACTGCTACCTGAGTCATAATATATTCACTCAAACCACTATGAAATAAACCAAAGCTTAGAAAACAATCATGAAAATCAAGAAAAAAGAACATAATGGAATTTAAAGAATAAACAAGGACATTATGTATACTTTTATAAACACCAGCAGATTACTTTCCAGATAATGGCTGCTGTTTTGCCTCAATAATAGCTTTTTTATTTCTGGGTTTTTTTTTGACCAACATTTTACAAAAAAAAAAATAGAAATCATTAACAGTGGACGAAATATCTAAAAGACTAGAAAAAGCTTATTGATAGGAAAAGAGTCTACTTGAAGAATTAAAAGACATCCAATAACTTTATTGATTCAGTAAAATTCACATAAAAGGAAGCTTCATAGAAAGTAAATTGATTGATAATTTTCAGCTATCTCAGTTGAATGAAAATATAATAGTTCATTGTTTTCTGCTTCATTGTTTTGAGTGGGTCTCGGTGCTAAGTTTTGATCATAATAAACTGCTAGCAGTGACTCAATATTATATGCCATGCTACAAGATTACCCTCCTTGCTTAAAACTAAAATCAGTCTAACCAATTCTAGCCTCCTTGCACAACACATATATGATACAAATCTACTGATGGAAAAAGTCATAAGAGGACATGATGTATTAATCAGAGTCAGAATAAGAAGGGAGAAGCAACAGTGCATTGTACATGGCAGCTGTCTCTTCTAACTTATTCATTATCATTATTCACGTTGCTTGCTCAGAAGACGATCCTTCTTCAGGGAAAAACTCTTAGAGGGCTTCTACACAACACACCAAGTAATATTTATAGAATAGTTTCAAGCCCTAAATATCCTGCTCAAGTTAGACCATATATATTGTAACTTGCAGTGATGCACAAGCAGAATTTTCCTTCACAACTTCTTCATTAACATACACACTAATAATTTTTGGACAGGAAATTTGACACTTGGTCATAGTTTTCCTTTAAGTGGCATGACAATTTGATTCATTACGTGAGGATCTTTCACAGAATACTGGACTGTTTCAGAATATCATTCTGCATGAGCTTGCATAAAAAACTTCATTGAAACAAGGGATTTGGAAACATAGCAGTTCATACAGAATCCAACTGACAGCTACATATTTAAACTTCATCAACAATAAAACACAGCAGCAGACCTTCAGCAGTGGAAGGATCTAACTGTGAATCCCTTAGTTTGAAAGACCAATGCAGGATGTGGTCAAGCCACATACACCTCACTTGTTAAAAATGAGAAAAATACATAAACTCCTTTGCTAAAAACAATCAAATCTGAACATGCTGACATCATCAATAACATGCACATCACACCAGCTTTGTGCATCTTAGAGTAGCAATACTTTTCCATCTTCAACACACAGATTTAACATAAATTCCCTGAACACAAGATAGAAGAAAACATTGCAAATGGATTTCAGGTTTTCTCTCTTCAACATACAGATTTAACATCAATTCCAGGAACATGACAAAAGGAAAGATTGCAAAATGATTTCAGGTCAGTTCAGCTACTATCCCCAACAGTGTAGAGCAAAACCATGAAGAAAAAAGTACTCAAGAAAAGTAAAGAACACATGAGATCATTATAATGTATTCCAATATCAAGCAATGACTCAGGGTCTCATACTCACACATTTAAGTATTGTTCTGTGCCAATGCCAGGGTATCAAAATATGCCAGGCTGCATTGGCCCGTGCTGGTGTGTGATGGACCAATGTTGTTTGTCACAAACTTTAACATGTCATCGAGAACGTGACTGACATGGCTCAGCCACTTGGCACAGCATGAGATGCGATACTTTCATCCTTGCTCATACAGTATAAGATTAACCTTTTTGAACCCTTTTAAAAGCACATAATTAATGTAAATAGTGCTTACCACCTGCGAAACACACATTTGTAATAAAAAGGATATAAAGCTCTTAAAGTAAGCAAATACAATTTTGTTCTCAAATCAACATGCAAGACCAAACATCTTGCAAAGACTGACTTGGACAATCTCAACCTGTCCGGTTATGCAAAGAGACTAGATCCGCAATTAGCAAAGCAAACAAAAAGAGAGAAGAACACACATATGTACGTGGTTTGGCCTATAGCTTACGTTCATGGGCAAAGACATTCGAGAAAGCTTCACTAATTCTGGAGAAAGTACCAAAGAAGAGATGAACAAACCCCAATACAAAAGCCCTTAAATCTCACCAGCAGTTGAAAAATCCCAAAATACAAAAGGTTTAAATCCAAAACCCCTGGGATAGGTGAAACCTATCAGTACGCCAATGACCCAGGCAAAAAACCCATTTTACTGGTCAATCCTCTAAACACATGACACCATAACACAGCCCGAATGCCGTTGATGAACAATTACTAGAGTTAAGAATATCTATTAAGAAAACAGTGAGATTCAGTTGTAGCACCAAGGACAAGAATTATATGGCAACAGTTTGAAAAGAATTTAAAATCCAGATTGATCTTGAAAAAAAGTGTTTCCTAGTATTTCCAATCAGATGTGACAGTGAGAGACTATCAGCCAGAGAACAAAGGAGGGCATGAATAACCAGACTTTCTGAAGGAAGTTGAATGACAAGGAGCTTGCCAAAACTTGCAGCACAATGTAATTGAGTTCTTGCAAGATTGACAATGAACATGAAGATATGATGTGCTGGAAATAAGAAATCTGCATCTTTTTTTTTCCTACAAGATTGTGCTACAAGCATCTCAGTGGCTTATGGGCTTGTTGTCACCAGCCAAACTTGGAAACAAACCCTTTCTATGGCATATATTGTGAGCATTCAAAGGTATCCTTCTCTTCTAAGAACCATGGTCTACAAAAAGATGTGATCGCTTTTCATCCTTTGCAATCTAATGACATCTCAAGACCCTTTGTTGCAACTTCCCTTCCAAGGCTCACCTTTAAGTTTCTATAAAAAATCTCTCTCCAAGTTCCAACACTATTCGAAATAAAGACACTTAAATGGCAAGTCGTTGATTTTCTAAAATGTGATTAGAGTATATGCATAATCTCTTTTGCCAAAGTTACACCAACAGCAATTAATAATAAAGAGATCATTAATAAAAAAACTACTATTTTTCAAAAAGCAAGACCAACAATAGTTTATTGGGACAAGTGGAAAATAGAAGTTGATGACAACCTGATCAGCAACCACCTCCACAAGCTCCAGTTCATGGACATGCCACTTTCTTGCACTATTCGATGGGAGCATCAAAACCATTATTGCATAGCTTTTTGCAGATAGCTCAGGCCAATCATTTATTTGGAAATTTGAAAGATGTAATAGCGGTACACGGACAGCAACAACTTCTGGTGGCACATATCTTCCTGTGACTGGC
Source organism: Areca catechu (assembly GCA_021397845.1). Classification (NCBI taxonomy): domain Eukaryota; kingdom Viridiplantae; phylum Streptophyta; class Magnoliopsida; order Arecales; family Arecaceae; genus Areca; species Areca catechu. The sequence goes on along the minus strand of CM038045.1, from coordinate 8,323,356 downwards.
CGTATCCTTGCTAGTGGACATGTATGTGGGATCCTCATTGCGCGGTTGCTACTGAAAACTTGATTGACAATTGGTAGGTTAATAGACACGATGGATCCAAGAGGTATTTGGTGGTGCAGAGTGTAAGAAAGCTGAAGATTTAAACCACTATTGGATGGCATCCACAGTGCACATTCTGCCAAATTCAAAGTCCTCCCTAGCTCGACAAGTGTAGTCTTCAATATAGTGTGCCTGTCAAGTGTGCTCCTGATTTCATGCATCAGCATTCGGACATGCCTCCCTGTTTCTTCCTGTGTTCTTATAAGACCCATCTCCCTATCAAGCTCCTCAGCCTTATTCTTCAGAAAAAGTTCCCTTGTTTTCACACTCAACAGATCAGGTATTATATGCACAAGCATCAAAGCAGTTGCGCATGACACAATGGCAGTTGAAATCTTTGCTATTGTCATTACTACGGCAAGTGTTCTTGAATGCATGGTGAAAGTCCATAAATTAATCAAGTGGGTTGCTCCACAAAGAACAATGAAAGCACCAAACTGTATCAACACCCACCTATATGGGAAGAATGAAGACTTCTTCACAAAATAAATGAGCTCAAGGGGTATCGAGAAATATGCAAGTGCTATAAAGAAGTCCGATATATACTGATACTTCACCAAAAGCTCATCTGCAGGCCATTGCGGCTCAATGCAGTCACAGTTCTCCATCTCCCAGCAACCGCCACACCCAGAATATTATCCTCTCTACATACCTTTTAAACGAAGGAAAAAAAATAATATTATCAACCAAAACAGACCACCTATGCAAAAATCCATTTTTTGAGTTGGGCATTTCACATGGCATCTTTTCAATGTAACAAACATAAAATTTTTCCTAAGCAAGGGGGAAGCCGCACAAAGGAACACGAACGCCCATGCAGCAACTTAATCAAGTAAAGTTCCGTGGCACAAAAATGAATATAACACAAATTACATTCTGTGACATATAATTAACGGGCTATGCATTGATCACATGAAAGGAGAAAAGAGAACGCAAAAAAGAAAACTTGGTTTCATCTACTCCACCAACTGGACACCAGAAAGATAACTTGGTTTCATCTACTCCAGATAACCGACGCCGAGAAACTATCACATGGGGGCATTTACAAGTTACAACAGTGCATCAAGCCAGGCCCCAAAAGACCACTGGAGAACACAACCATCCAAGTATGGATGAAACTTCTGAGCTAAATCACCGATCTCCCTTGATTCCCAAGTGCTCATTCTACCACTCCAATCCCCTTCAAGCACAGCATGCCCAAAACCGCGGAAAACCCTAGACCACAAAATGTCACCAAAAGAATCCCCGATCGATGTGACATCCACACTGCCCTAACCCTAGACTCCACGACCACCCGAGGAGCAGTTCCCTTCACCCCCCTGATTCCAACATAAAACAAGCAACATACCCGGAGAACAAGCTCATCCCGATCAAAGACAGAAAAAAGATCGAAACCAACCAAAGAAATGACCGGAAAACGAGCTGCAACGAGCCGATTAACGAGAGGGGAAAACAAAAGAGATTTCTACCTGACACCGTCGAGGGAGAGAGCCGGAGGGCTTCTCCGAGATTACGATCGGAGATACTACCCCCAGAAGCCCATGCGAGAAGCTGTTAAATTTGGTTCCTGCTTCGTTCACCGTGGACTGCTAGAAGCTGGACGCGTCGGAGAAAGTATCGAGTATTAAAGAAAAGAAAATGTTCGTCACACGTGCGACGAATTTTATGGGAGCGGATGAGGTGGCGTCCATGGTAAAACGGACGGTGGATCAGGTTGTGGCAGAGGATTTTTAAGGCTTCGCTGGGAGGTGGGATAGAGATTACCGTTGCCGATGGTCACGAATAATGGCTGCAGTAACCATTTTTTTGATAACCTGAATATTTATTATGTTAGAATGACCCTTAAACAAAATGGGCTTTTATTTGGCATTTAACTAAAAAAAACCAACGTTTCCCAAATAGATATTTTTTTAAAAAAAATAAATATTTTCAAATTTTCCTTTCAAAAATTATATCATGCCAAAGATTTATGTTTTATATCGTTAAGGCGATAGTCCAATTGGTAGAGGTCTTGCCTCACTACCAATAGATAGTGTGGTTCGAGGCATGATTCCGCGGGTAACTCGATTAAATCTAGAATTTTTCTAAACTATTGATAATGAGATTCGATCCATGATTATATGGATGACTCGATTAAATTTAAAATTTTTTTGAACTATTGATAATGAGATTCGATGCATGATTTTGCGATCCATGATTCTGTGGATGACTAGATAAATCTAGGATTTTTCTGAACTATTGATAATGAGATTCGATGCATGATTCTGTGGATGACTCGATTAAATCTAGGATTTTTTTGATTCTGTGGATGACTCGATTAAATCTAGGATTTTCCTGGATCATGGATGACTAGATTAAATCTAGAATTTTTCTGGATCCTGAACCTACTCATCATTAGATGAGAAGAGACTGCGCGAATCTGAGCATATCGTATTGAATATTTCTGGATGGGATAGGAACCTGGAGGGTAGATACATCGGGATTTATCTCCCTATCTCTTTTTTTTATTAAAAAAAAAAATTATGTTTTAAACTAATTAAGTTTAATTGCGATAATGGTCAATGATATTTCCAATTGCTATATTATGATGGTTAGGGTTCTATTATTAAAATATTGGCTATTACACTCGCAAGCTGGTCCAAGGATTCGTTTTTTAAAAAAAAATAAAAAAAACGATGAGATATTTTAGAATGGGTAGCATGGTGGATGGAAGGTTATTGATTTTCATTTACCGGTGGTGAGTGGCGACGAGCAGGTACGCGACGCCCCGACCGGGCCGGTGCAGTGCAACGAAGGAGGATGTGCAGTGCCCCAAATGCAGGGATCCAGCGAACGACGTTTCGAGGCTCATTCCCAAAGTCACGTGGGCTCACCTCCGCCAACCAGGTGGAGGCCAATTTCTGAAACCATAACGTCATCTTGGTCTAATTATCGCTAGGACCACGTTCGACAGGACGGTCCAAAATTTCATGGTAGATAATACGCCACACCACCCCTCCCATTTCACCAATTCCCAACTGCACGTTATCCACCGAGCATATGCTGCGCGATTTGCCCTTGTCCACCGGTACCAGGTGCATGCAATAATTTCTAGGGTGTTATACTTAATTAATTTTTTTTAAAAATCTGGCCAACTCGTAAATGCGTGATTGATTCATTTTATCGGGATCCGATCGACATACTTTAGTAGAGATCCGAACAATCCGTTATAATAGAGATCCGGTTATCCACTTTATTGAAGGTCTAATCGATCCATTACAGCGGAGATCCGACCGATCCATTGTAGCAGAGTCCGTCCGACCCACCTTCAGTAGAATCTGATACCAGAATTTTATTACAACAGATTTCATGATATGACCACATTCTAGTACCATATGGTCACTACGAGGATTCTTCTAGAAACAAATTGGACATTCTTAGCTCAGCTTCTAACAGAATTCAACAGTATTCCATGTCTATATAAGATAAATGGAGAACTTTGAATGCAGGCTAAATAATCTCTTCCTGTTCCATAATTTTATCTTGTTTGATTTTCCTATTCTATTGTTTTTAAATACTCGCTAACTTAAATATTAAAATATTTTTTCTCAGGTATACCATCCATCCATACAGATCTTTTTACAGGAATCAGAAAAGAAGCGTTCCGGTCAAAACTAATCGAACCTGATTCGGAAAAAGTTGCAGCAACAAAGGGCATCGCTATGAAAGGAAGGGTGTCGACGTGGGTGTTAAAGTTTTGGTTAGTCGGCACACTCGTACCTAAGTCAAGTCGGTGGACCACCGAAGCCGGAAGGTTGTACAGCTCAGATGCAATGCATCCAGACTGGCCTGGGTACCGACATGTGTGTGATGTGACGTCCAAGAAATAGTGTGATGTTTCAAGTTCTTGGGTAAGGACGCAGCCGGCCATTTCCTTGACTTGAAGGGACGCATTAATCTCAACGTGGCCCCATTGCAGCGACGGAAAAAGGTGACCATTTTACAAGGAATGGGATGATGTGCCTCGTGGGTCCCAGCCTTATCTAATAATAGAAGTTTGGTATTTTTTTTTTTTTTTTTGATAAATTGATGTATTCAATTTATTAATCGAATATGAATACCGTCCATATAACTAAAGAGAAGCATATCAAAAAAAATTTCTCTGTATCCCCCGAGAAGATCCAAAAAACCATATCTGAGTGGTAAGCCATATGAGAAGCCATACAGTTAGCAGCTGAGTTGGCTTTCCGATATATATTACAGATAATGGTTACAGAACAAATAGAAAGATAACAGGCAATATCAGCTAGAATCGAGTGAGAAGGGATAGATCTCATGGCTGCCCGAATCTAAGTAATCACAGTAGCTGAGTCGCCTTCGAGAATAATGTAATCGACTTGAAGAATCCTCGTAGCATACCGTAGACCAGCCCAAGCACCCTGAAGCTCAGCAGTAGGAACCAAAAATGAGAAAAAATGGTGGCCACCCGCAGCCAGCAACTGGTGCCTCCAGTCTCTGATGACAAACCCAACCCCTATATATATTATCACCAATAACACTTCCATCGAAATTGACCTTAATATACCTCAGAGGTAGGGGCTCCCAGGAGACATAGGTGAGATAAGTCGCTTGGCGAGCAGGAAGAGAGTCCCAGTTGTTTGAGAAAAACAAAGTCAGAGATGAGTATTCATAAGCCTAAGCACGAGCCTTTTCAACAACCATTCGAGGGGGGTCAGATCCAGAGTCAAAAATTATCGCATTTCTGGATAGCCAAAGAAAATACGACATATATGCTAGTAAGGTGGCAGAAGAATGGGTCGAAGACGGTCGAAGAAGAACAAAGAGGGTATCACAGGATCAATGGCATCCTGGAATAAGTGATGGAAACCAGCGATCCACCATGCTTGCATCGTACGAGAATAAAAAAATAAAATATGATCAAGAGTTTCTGGTTCGTGACCACAAATCGGGCAAGCGGAAGGGACATGGAGGCCTCTAGAAATAAGAAGAGCTCTGGACGGAAGAAGTCGCCATACCACCTTCCATAGAATAAAAAGCACTCGCAGGTGAGCCTGGATCCTCCAAATCCAACCAGGGTCTAACTGTCGCAAGGGAGGCTGAGCAAAGTAGGAATATAGATCCGACAAGGGAGCCCAGGCCTGAGTGTTTGATCTCCAGATACTCAGGTCAAGGGGGGCAATAGTAGGTAGAGCAATAGCTGAGATGCGGTGATCCAAGGTATCTCCGAAGTAGAAGGACAGCAATTGCAAATTCCAGTGAGCGTCGTCCGACGTTGTCAAGTCATGGATAGTAATGGAATCCGGAATATGCATAAAGATAAATGTAAGCCATCTAGCTAAGGGAATGTCAGATATCCATGCATCCCTCATAAAGCTAATAGTGCGGCCATCTTCCACTAACCAGGTAATCTGAGAAAGAACATCCGGAGCATTGGTCAACATTTGTCTCCATATTGGAGAGCGGTGATGGCCAATGCGGTGCTGATCGAAGTAGGTTATGGATCCGTATCTCTACAGCATCATCATAGGCCAAAGCCCATCAGGGGAAAGCATAAACCTAGCTACATGCCTTGCAAGCAGGGCCTCACGAATGGCCAACATGGAGTGAATACCAGGACCACCCTCATGAAGGGGTTGGCAAACCTCCCTCCAATTAAGAAGATGGACACCTCTACCAATGGCTCCATGACCCTAAAGGAAAGTACAGAAAAGCTGCTCCACTCTGGTAATCACAGAAATAGTGATAATAGCATTGGACAGCATATAAATAGAAAGATCCCATTAAGGGTGAGTCGACCCATTAGAGAGAGGGCACGACCCTGCCAGCCATCAATTCTTTCCTAAACTGTCCTGATCAAGGTGTGACAATCTTTCCTCAGAAGGCGCCTGCCAGAAATGGGAACCCCCAAATAGATTAATGAGTCACTAGAATCTGGAATATGAAGAAGGTTTCGGACGGAGTGGCGAATCTAGCCAGGAGTCTTGGGGCTAAAGTGAATAGTAGATTTATTCAGGTTGACCCATTGGCCAGAGTCAATACAATATCTGTCGATGATTCGACAGAATCCATTAGCACATGCCAGTGTCGCTCTGCCGAGTAATAGGCAATCATCTGCAAATAAAAGATGCGAGATAGGATGGGCTCCGAGAGCTGAAATAAAAGGCAGAATCTCGGTCCAGAAACCACATCCCGCAAATCTCACGACAAAGTGTCAGAATAGATAATAAATAGATAGGGAGATAGAGGACAACCTTGACAGAGGCCTATATTAGAACCGAAGAAGTCTATAGGGGTGCCGTTGATAAGTAATGCTAAAGAAGGCTGAGTGATACAAGCCATAATACGAGAAATCTACCAGGGGTGGAACCCAAACTGAACCAGAGAATGCTCCAAGAAGTTCCATCGCATACAATCATAAGCCCGTTCTATATCCACTTTAATGGCCATCAAGCTTCGGCATGCCAAAGCTTTCTGAAGATCAAACATGAATTCATGGGCTATAAGAATATTATCCGATATACCTCTTCCTTCAACAAAATCCCCTTATTCAGGGCTTATAATATGAGTAATAATAGGTTTCATCTAGATAACCATGATTTTTACACATATTTTATATAGAGTGGAGCAAAGACTGATTGGCCGAAAATAAGCAGGTAGAGAAGCGTTTTGGCATTTGGGTATAAGAGTAATGAAAGTCCGCTTCCAGATAGTAGACATCTTGCCTGACATAAAGAAAGCTCCGACAGCTTGAATAACATCTTTAGAGATAATCAACCTGAATCTTCTAAAAAACAGAGGAGGAAAACCATCCGGTTCGGGGGCTTTGTCTTCCGCTAAGGACCATAGGGCTTCTTTTACCTCTTCCGCCGAGATGATAGAAGTGAGTTGGCAATTTTGAGATGAAGAAACTACCTACATAGGGGAAGGAGAAGTAAAAGGACTTTGAGTAATATTAGGAGCAATCCACCTGGACCCGAAATAGGTTAAAATTTCCTGACGGATATCAGTGTCGTCGTCAATCCAATTTCCCCGGGCATTGTAGAGAGCCTGAATACGATTAACATGCCGTTTGATAATGGTTGCTTGGTGAAAAAATCTAGTGTTCTTGTCCCCTTCTTTGATCCAATGAACTCTGGATTTTTGTCTCCAGAAGACCTCCTGCTGTCTGAGCAATGAATGATGCTTGGCAAGATGGTCTCTCAGAGAGGCCATATTAGTAGAATCCAGGCTTCCTTCTCTTCCCTCTTTTTCCTGCGAAGTTTAGATAGAGAGCTCATAGTTTGCCAGATGAGAAAAAATATTACCAACCTTTTTCTTGTTCCAAACCCGGATCCGCCTCTTTAGCAGCTCCAGTCTACGTGACAGTCTGTAGGAAGCCTCTCCCTGTATAGGTAATGATCAGACGTCCCTCACAATTTCGTCGAGACGAGGATAGCCTAGCCAAAATTTTTCAAACCTGAACGGTGGATTGCTTAGTACAGCAGTGTCAGTAGAAAGGAGCAGGGGGCAGTGATCGGAGGCTATTCTGGACAGATGCTTGACAAAAAAATCGGGATGAACCTGGAGCCAATTCAGATTAGCAAATGCCTTATCAATCCGCTTCCAAACCCTAGCTGTACCAAAGCGGTTATTGCACCATGTGAAGCAATTACCAGTGAAACCAAGATCAACCAGACTATTAGAATTAAGAAAATACAGAAAGTCCTGAAAAGCCAGATTAGGAGAGAAAGGCCTACCACCTATCTTCTCATCTTGGCTAGTTATACAGTTAAAATCACCCGCCATAATAGTTGGAATACCTTGATCCACCGGAACTCCAGCTTTATGCCATAATAATCTACGTTCCTTGTAGTCGGTGCTAGCATAAATAGCTAAAAGAAGCCACATAGGCCGGTTACTTTGAGAGATAACAATAGCAATCTATTGAGAACATCTATGGAAGACATCAATACTAGCAGTCCCAATGTCCCAGACAATAATCATGTCGCTAGATAGACCCTGAGAGTGAATGGTATAGAAATCCCAATTCCTCGGCAAACGATGACGAAAGCGGTCCAGAGAAGGACCACTCATCCTCGTTTCCGATAAAATACATAAATCTGGATGATATAATTGACCAAGTTTACGAAAGGCAGGAAAAAAAAGCAGGTTTTCCCGCCCCCCAAATATTATATAATAGTATCTTCATAGAAACATACAAAATTATATAAGTTTGGCCTTGGCTTTACTCGCCTTAGCCTCTACATTTTTCTTTTGTGGATGTTCCGACAGATACAGGGGCTGCATACAGGGCTTCTTTTAATTGATTGGTTAGGACCTGGTGTGAGTCCGTGACAATAGTAGGATTACCAACCTCCTTCAGACCTTCCCCCTGAGGCAGGAAAGGATCGGCCTCAGCATCCCCAGACTCCTTGGCTTCCCCTGGTTTTCCTTTTTTGTTTTGGTCTGCTTTTATGACGAGTGAACCTCCATCAAGAGCAATCCCACCCTCTTAGAACATTTGGTTTTTATCCTGTCACCCTTTTGGTCATCAGCCACCCACCCCCCCTCGTGGATAAGCCACTCGTTTTGGTTTTTCCCAGCTGAGAACCAGTGATTTGGTTCTCCTCATCGATACTCGTTAACCACCCACCCCCCCCCCCCCCCCCTAGAGACACTCCCCTTCAAGGCAGTAACAGTGTCAGAAGATTTAAGATCATGAGCGGGGTGCTTAGAGAATAGAGATTTAGCTGTAGGACCCTGAACATATGCCACTCCAACCAGAGATTGGGGTTCAGTGCTTACCTGGTCAGCAATAGTTCCCACCGTGGAGATTGCAGAGATAACATATGAGACAGGAAGAGCAGCATAAGCCACCAGAATAGCAGAGCCGTCCACCAGATTTGTTGCAGCTGTTTGGTTGGTCAAATTTGCCTAGGCCTTGGACTCATTTGGTGGGCTGCGAGCCCGTTTTTACACCCCAGCACCATAATCCACCATTAGCAGTAGATCACGTGGGCCAACCTCGTCGTCCCGGCCCAAGTCCATACTGTCCCCCAACTGGCCCAGAGCAGTGAAAACAGAGGAGTTCAGCTGACCTTCCCCAGTTTCAGTGATCGCCTCCGGTGGTCGTCGGCGAGCCAGCTTAGCTGGTTTTTGCCATCCGTCCAAATCCGGGGGTGAATTTGGTGAGGATTGTATAGTGGTTGGTGATAGGCGAGGCAGCGATGAGGAGTAGTGGTCTGATGAGGAAGGTCCCGGTTCCTTCCCTTTGGTCATCTCCGTGGTTCTCTTCAACGGAACCCTTGGCGTCCGTGGTTGCCGGACTCTGGACGTGACCAACCAGGGACCAAGTCGAGGCCGATTCGCTTCCACCTCGCTTTTACCCTCCTGATTGGGAGCTGCCGGCAGTGCTTCAGGTCCATCTACTTTCGAGATGATGATGTTCTTTGGTTTCAGTGTGCCTTCTCCTTCAGCTGGTGGGAGCTCCTCCGCCGGCACAGTATAGGTTTCATTGACATGCCTGATATGGCCACACCGATAGCATATGGCTGGCAGGTTCTCGTAGACGAAAGCCTACCATCAAGCGTTGCTTTTTCCCGGATGAGAACACCCGGCTTGAGAGGTTTGGCAGCGTCTATTTCCACTTTGACCCGTGCAGACCCAGATTTCCTCGAGCAATCCGTGAATTCGTCGACGGTGATGGGCTTCCCTGCTTCAGTTGCAATCATGGATATAGCTTTAGGTTTCCAATATTCAAGCGGTAGCTCCGGCAGTCGGAGCCAAACCACCGTTTTTTGGATGGCTCGGCGGCTGGGAGAAAAATCCGGCTCCCAAGGTTCTTCTGCAAGGAGCTGGCCTCCAACCAGCCATGGTCCAGCATTCTAGACCAGAGAACAGTCTTTGGCTGCCTTGAACCGGAAAATGAGGTGGTCACCGGCGAGCGGAAAGCTTTCCGGCTCGTAGTCGAGCTTTAACCGGTGACACATCTCCTTCGCCACCCATTCAGCTTTTATCCGGCGTCCAAGGCTTCGCACCAGAACCGCCAGTCCTTCCCACTGGCGGCGAGAGTCTTCAATCACCTCCTTCGACAGCTCGAGGACTTGGAAAAGAAAGCCTGCAACTGATCAATTTCCTCAGCTGAGATTTGGTGAGAGGTCCATGAGGGTCCTCATGATGGTCCCTGCACAACTCTAGCCCAAGATTTTGTACCAGTATATTGTTCCTTCTGGCCGACGTCGTCGTCTGATCTTGTCGCCGGCGGTGGAGACCCGGTTGAGCTGCGTTCTTTGCCCGATTCAGTGTCGTCCTCCATTGAGTTTGGCAATGTTAATGCAAGTTTGGGGAAGTCCATTTTGCACGACGGGTCACTGGTTTTATATTGGCATGATGTGCGAGTTACAAGGGGAAGGGGGGGGGGGGGGGGGGGGGGGGTGTAAAACAGCTAGAATCGTGGAAACAGAGCTCCCCAAAACAAAAATTCTTATTTCACAAGGAAGCAAAGAAGCATAATTATAAAATAGCTGAACAAATATAGTCCATGTCTATCAAGAAATAAATAGTATTGTTGATTTGATTGTCTTCTTTTGTCATTTATCATTCGAACATTTGATCTTGGAGTCAGGATGATAATATTTTGATGTCTCTTCAAAATCTTTTTTTCTTGATCTTCTAGACTATTCGTATCAGAATTGTATGGCCGCCAATTTTTATAAAAAAAAAATAAATATAGCCAAACTAATTGACCAGCGGGTTGGTTGGTTTTATGGAAAATATGGGATACCAGGAAAGATTAGATGGGCATATTGAATGGGAATAGTATTGGCAGCACCTCTTAATTTCATGCACAAGAAAAGTTCTGCGATCAAGATATGATTCATAGGCAAGATAACTAAAATGGTTCAATATGAAGCAAAGCGTCTGTTTAGATAATCTGATAGAATTTGGGTTGAATTTTCTGTTAAATTTATAGATTGGAAAGTCAATTAACCTGTATTACCCCAAATACCCTATTGTCCAAATCCTATGAAGAGGGTAAAAAAAATCTTCAGCGATCTTTTTTTCCTATGGATCAATAGGTTGAGACTAGGATTTCAATAAGTCCTTAGAAGAGGTGGACAAATAGGCTCGTATCCTCTAAGATATTTTTGGAGAAATATCCAAATAAGCTCTAAGTTGTTAGGATAATTAGTCACTTGAGATTTTTTTTTTTTGGGTATACTGGATAACATCCTAAATTATAAGTATGGCAAACAAAGTAGGACTTTACATCATAACAAATTGGATATTCAGTTTACTCGTTCATATACCTAAATAATAGTCAAGCCTATATAGACTCCAGTATAGCTTGCCACATCATCTACCAGGTTATCACATAAAGTAGATTTCTAAAATATTGTCACGTATCTCTTGGAAGTCATGTTGGTTGAAGTCCTATGCACTGTTCTTTCATAAGGAATAGTAACCTAGCACCGCATCTCCTTAACACCGACTACTCACACAAAGGCATACACTTTATGAAAACATGCATGCTATATGGATAAACTCCGCACCATCCCCATCCACTCCTCCAGGGGATATGCTCTGTAAAGACATGCTAACCACTACTCCCTGTACTATAAAATGTCTCTTAGACAACATGTATTCCATATATACATATATAAAAATCATTTTCTGGAACCTTCTATATAAGCTTTCCCTAGTTATTTTTGCCTTCGAAATAAGGCCTTATTTGGCTAAGGTTTTGGAGTACTAAAAAGTACTTTCGAACCCTCCAAAAATATTTTTAGAAGATATAATGATATTTAGTAAAAAAACAGAAAAATTATTTTAGATTTGCTAGAAGGTTGAAATTGTCTACTTGAGAAAAGCTCCATTTTGGAGCTCCTTCCTAAATGTACTCTCTAATCATTGTTAGAACATTGTTTTGATTTAAATAAAGTTTTGCATGATCAAAATACCCACCAATAAAATTTCATAATTACATCTTCAATCATATAATATAATATTATATAATTATACTAAATATTATCATATAATATATTATAATATATTATTAGATTAGATTATAATCTATTATACAATATTATATTGTATATTACATTATGATTATAATAATATAATAATATAATATATTATAATAATATTTTTTAGTTACCAAATATGTATTAAAGTTTATATATAATAATATATTATATTATAAATATGTATTATTATATTATAATAATATATAATAATATATTGTATTATTTTTTATATAATATTATGTAATGTTTATTATTATCATTTTGTTATACTAAAAATATTTTTTTATTGTAGTTACTAAACATGTATTAAAGTTTTAAAGCACTCAACTAATTTTTTTTTTGTAAAACCTTTACTTCCAAAAGCTCTACTTTTTAAAAGCTTTACTTTCAAAAGCTCTAAGCTCTACTTCTAACAACAATCCCAAACAAGGCCTAAGCCTTCTGAGAGTCTCAAAAATTCTCTTAAAGCCATAAAAAATCCTAGGTCGAAGCAGTAATAAAGGCCAGGCCAACGAAAATCCACATGAGATAAAGTAGGGAGGCAAAGCCGAAAGAAGCCTAGAAAGGAACGTGCTAAGCTTTCTCCGTACTCTTGCAAACTTCACTAAATCTCCTTGAAGCCTTACCTTCTTCCCACAAGTCTTACTGCTTTACCTGAACTTTGCCTTTACTCTTCTAAGCTTAGCCTAGATCCCGTCATATCCATCTACCATCTTCACTGCTTTGCCCAACTCCACTCCATCTGTACGCCGCATCCACCATTATACCATCAACCTAGAAGCTATAAACTTTCTCTTCTATTTGTCTTCGCATGAGACTTTAGGCATTGGAGAATCCACTACTAGGAAACCTTCCATCATGGCTAAATTTTCATGTCTTATTATTTTTGCAGGTTCTGAGTGCTCATGCATTTCAAAAGAGATACCAGAGTCATGCATCGCTATAGCTACATCCAGCTAGTCAACATGTCTCCAGTGAACTGTAATGCTAATATTAATTTTGTATGATGTTGTCGCCGAACCCAAGTAATCCTTTTGCACCATCAAGATTCACCAGTCGAACTCTTTTTGGGGCCTTGCAAAACAAACCCATGCACTGGAGGATTTCCGGTAGAGGACACTCTGATGTTTAAGTCAGCAAGGGTTCGAGTAATAGATATAGAATCTCAGAGAAGATCAGTAGGAATGGAAATACTTCAGCTAGTTTTTTACCTACCCTCGTAGGTTCCATCTTATCGATATTTATAGGCATTTGTCTTAACAGAATTTAGTTAGAAGGGGCTTCTTGCAGTTAGTTTCGACGTTATTCTATTGAGAACTAACCCGAACCCGTTATAACGATTTGTTGTTATTTTGGTAGGATAACTACCTTTTTTCTTTCCATCTTCATCATTCTTAAAGTCAGTCGGACTTTACGAGTTAGTCGGCCTTTATGAGTTGGTCAACCTTTATGAGTTGATCAGATTAATGAGCTCTAGAGATGAGTCGACCGAACACCATATTATCAACTTGTCTCTGGGTTTGCCACATAGCCTTTGATTAATTAGTCCGATCGGCCCATCACAACACTTGCCCCCCACTCCCAGTTTCAAGGCAAATTGTTGCCTTGAAAAATGGGAGTTAATCAACGTTGTTCTTTTTTTTGCCTTGTCCTCCATGTTTCTCACCAAGAGGGAAGAAGATATCTTTCAATGATGGCAAATCTTGAAGTCAGTTGGCGATATTAATTTGCTACTTTTTGGGTGTTATGCCTTTGCCACATGTCAAATTTTCATAGGCAGCAGAACCATTTTCTCGGATCGAGGGCCGTGCCAATTTTTCCTGTTGGGATTTTAATTCAAGTTATAATTAGGGGTGTCGATGTTATTCAAAGGTGTAATCACAGCCGTCATCATCTTTTATTACTAGCAGCTAGCTGGATTCTCGTGGATCAAAACTGACATATTGGTTTTCCTCGCGTTGTATCAACTTCTTTTCCATTGGCATCATATTTTTGGTTGAGATCTTCATACGTGGCATGATCAGAAAAGTTTGACATCATTCAAGGAAGAAATCATGGCCATTGTTGCCACCTATATAAAGGGTTTTCCCCCCTTAGGACAGGATCTTTCTGCCATTCTCAAATCTTTCTACCATTCTCAAGTTCTGATCTTAGGGAGTTCTTCACCCTCACCCTTCCTTCTTCCTCCAAGCTTCTCTTCTTCTCAGGTCAGATCTTCTTTTCCTGTTCATCATGGTTAGATCTTTAAGGGTTCCTGTCACCGGTAGATCCTCGACCGGTAGAGGAGGAGATGGATCCTTCGGTAGCCCTAGTCTCTAAGGGAAAGGGATCTCTATAGGGAAGAACCTGTGCTTGAGTCAATTAGGAGCAACCTTAGTGAGTTTAGGGTTACTGTCCTGCGAAGTTAGTACAAAATTCTGCAGGATTTTATTGCAATAGTCCCTCATTCCAGTGAAAGATTAGATAGGTCTTCTGCTGGAAGTATAGCAGTATACGAAGACCACCTGAAAGCAGGTCTTCATTTTCCACTCCACCCCTTCTTTGTTCGGATCTTCAACTTGTACCATATAGTTCCTGCACAGTTGACTCCAAATAGTATTTAGATCATCTATGCTTTCCTAGTCCTCTATCATGACCTTTAGATAGAGCCTAAGACTTCTTTATTTTGCTCTTTCTTTGTCTTGAAGAAGGACTTCTATGGCCAAGGATAGTGGGTCATCACCCCCCATCCCGATCGAAGATTTATCTCAGCGCTTCCATTGGCCATTCACGGATGGAAGCCTTGCTTCTTTTTCCTTGCTTCTGTCCATCTATGGGGTTTCAGTATCGAGTGGAAGGAGCCCCGTCTGATCCTGAATGATGGGAAGATCTTAGTAGCCGACAAGGAGGACTATGAAAAACTCTTAGGAGTTGAAAATCCCTCTGATGAAAGAATTGCTAAGCAAGTAGAGTCTTTACCTCGCTCGGGTTAGCATGTCTCCTTCTTTAGGTACATACTATCGGATAACTACTTTATTATTTTTTCTTCCTTTTACTTTTTTGCAACTAATCGATACCTTGCTTTCTTGCAGATGAGAACATGAAGCCTGATGCCAGGAGACTCCATCAAGCGATTAGGAAGAGATAAGCAGCAACTCCTCTTGTAGAGTTGGAAGGCGTAAAGAGGGTCAAGATGACTATTGCTCCCTTGGAGGCTCCAACTAGGGGGAATACTCCAATCATGGTGAGAACCACATCTGATGATGATGACATCCTCTTGACGAAACTCTGCCCAAGAGTTGCCCTAGTCATGCAACCTTTAGAATAGCTGACTGCCCCTTCAGATGTCGGCGCTCCTTCATCCCATCCTTGCCTGTCAGATAGAGATAAAGCTCGTTAGGTGGAGGCAGAGTCCGAGAGGGGCCATCAGCCCGAAGAAGACCAGTTCATGGACTTCAATGTCTATGCTGACGAGATGGGATTGGATAACCCCGGTTAGCCCGATGGTTGTTGAAGGCCATCATCCTCCCTAAGGACTGGGAGGTAATCAAGACTCGATGATTGGATGACATCATTCCATCCATATACCCCAGTATTCTCAAGGCAACATTTTTTCTTCCCTTCTCTTTTCCTTCAAAAAATATTATGAACATTACTAACCTTTTTTAATATATTGTAGTTCACCCACGAGATCTCTTTAATTGAAGAGAGTGTCTTTGGATTCGTTGGCTTGAGTCGAAGCCTCCGGGATCAGTTGGAGTCGGCGAAAGCAGAAAAGGAAGTGACCGAGGAGCTCAAGCAAGTCCTCGAAAATAAACTAGAACAAAGTATCGCTACCAGCCTTTCATTAGAGAAAGAGTCGAAGATAGCCTAAGTTAAAATGGTCGAGCTGGAGGTGATGGGGACATTGAGCTAGTTCAGATCCAGCCAGTCCAGACCCAACCAACCCAGATCTCGGTACCAGCCCAGCACGGATTTTGATGTATTTATTTTATTTATTTTATGGGTATACGTGGGATTTGGGATATCTCCGAATCGGAGATCAAATTTTTTATTTTTTTTAGAGTTTTCGAAATACTTAGTCGTTCCGATTATTTTATGATTATTTAGGATTTATCTTTATCATTGTTGCTTTATTTAAGGTATGTTTGTTATGAATAAAAAAATTAGCGAAGAATATTTGAGAAATCATCTGGGTGCGTCCCGACTTCTCCCCCTTCTCTTCTTCCCTCTTATGGTTCTCCCCTCCTTCCCTCTCCTCTACCTGGGTCTCCTCTCCCTCTTCTCTGTTTTTTCCTCCCGGCTATTTCCTCTCTTCCCTTCCCAGTTCTCTTATTTTTCCCCTTCTCTCTCTTCTTCTCTGATCTCTTTCTCCCCATTGGCTTGAGAATTAATCAAAACACCAACCAGCCTTTCAACCGCCAGTCTCTGCTGCAAACCAGAACTGCTCGAGCCTCACTATCGGGCATCTGTCTCTCCTCCCATCTCCGATCCAGCCACCGACCGGAAGTCTCCAACTGAATCTGTGCAAGCCGAAGCCCTCCCACATCCCAGCATCCCTTTACGATCGAGCATCCTTCCTGCTCAAGTCGTCGCCGGTTTTCCTCCTCCCTTCCGATCGAGCATTGCTACAGCCAAGCCCTCCACCCTGCCCCAGTCCATCTTCACTGCCAGTAGCCGACCAGCACCATCCCAGGCCACCTAGAGCCGTCGCCCCTCCCGTCCGTGTCGCCGCCTCCGCCCAGCGCCACCGCTGGTGAAGCCCCGCTGGAACTCCTCCACTCCACCATCGCTGCTGCCGTGCCTTACACGATCGCCGCATGTCAGCCGCCGCCCGCCACCGAGACCATCGCTGTCGCCCACCACCGAGACCATCACCGTCGCTGCCGAGCCCCGTCACCAGCAAGATCCCGTTGGATCTCCCCTTCCGCTCGGTCCCCTGTTCCTCTTGGTGTGATCCGTGGAGAAGAAAAGCAATTTGGCACGAACGTGAAAGCAGGAAGCGCACGGTTTTCAGAGCCACCCGATTTTCAGAGCTGCACGGATCCTAAAGCTACCCGAATTTTAAAGCTGCACAGATATCAGAGTGCTGGATTTATTGGGATTAATTTATTTATTTATTTTTATTTGGAATTGATACATTGCTTATTTTTGGTGATTCAGGTCCAACGGATTCAGATCAATCTCACCTGTGAACTACTGGTCCGAATTTTGGACGACCTCATGACGATCTCCCTCTTCCAAATTTCATGAGGTTCCGTGTTTTCGGGTGAGATCCACTTTGATAACCTGATCCAATTGATTTTTGGTTATTTCTATTTAATTAGATTTAATTTAATTAAATTGGACACCCTAATCTAGAGATCGTTTCTTAACGATCAACGGTCCGACACCAGTCTTGGTATAAGAGTGTTCAGTACCACATCATATTGGTATCAGAGAATAGGTTAGGTTATGGTCAATTTTAATTTTAATTTTGCATGACAACTAGGTCAGGAAACAAGTATCAACCAGAACATTCTTCATAACAAAATAGATCCCAGTTTAGAAGCTGCCCTTCAAGTAATCATGGGTAGACTCGAAAAAATTGACAGCAAGTTAGGATCTTTAGATACAAGGTTAGGAGCCCTCATGAATCAAGCCCCGACTGGTCCGCAACCTAACATTAGTCAGACCCTTGGTAGCCAACCCTCGTTTACAACCCCACCAATTAGAGATAACCAAGGAAAAGGGATTATAGAAGAGACTTTCCATGAAAGTAGCTCTAACATCCACTGTTTTAGGAGTAACGGGATAGGTCATGTAGCTAGTCAGTGTCCGTCTAAAACCTTGCATATAGGGGCACTTGAAGAACAAGAAGATCTAGGTGATGTTATTGAAGAAGAAATCTACACTACTGACCTAGGATTAGCTTATGCCTATGAAGAACATGACCATGAGGCTAGAGCTGAAAAATAATTAGGAGTTAATTTGATTAATAATTTGGATCTAATCGAATATAAACCAGTATTGATACCTGGTGATGTATTTGAGCCTACATCTCCTTTTGAGAGTGATCTTCCTCTTGAGAGCCCACCAGTCCAAATGAGAGGAAAGCACGATGTGATTGAACGAATTTTGGATGAGAAGATCAAGTCTAGGAGGAGTCGAAATTGCTACTGTTACCTGGTTCACTGGCGAGGCAGACTGAAGTCAGAGGACTCCTGGATTACTGAAGAGGAGCTGCAGAATATTGATCCAAATTTATTTGAGTACCTCCAGCCTGACTCGACGGAGTCGAGTTCTCCCTACCACAGGAGAAATGATGGGGACATTGAGCCAGTTCAGATCCAGCCAGTCCATACCCAGCTAGCCCAGATCTTGATACCAGCCCAGCATGGATCTTGATGTATTTATTTTATTTATTTTATGGGTGTACATGGGATTTGGGATATCTCCGAATCGGAGATCAGATTTTTTATTTTTTTTAGAGTTATCAGAATACTTAGTCGTTCCGATTATTTTGTGATTGTTTAGGATTTATCTTTATCGTTGTTGCTTTATTTAAAGTATGTTTGTCATGAATAAAAAAATTAGCGAAGAATATTTGAGAAATCATCTGGGTGCTTCCCGACTTCTCCCCCTTCTCTTCTTCCCTCTTATGGTTCTCCCCTCCTTCCCTCACCTCTACCTGGGTCTCCTCTCCCTCTTCTCTGTATTTTCCTCCCGGCTATTTCCTCTCTTCTCTTCCCGGTTCTCTTCTTCTTCCCCTTCTCTCTCTTCTTCTCTGATCCCTTTCTCCCTATTGGCTTGAGAATTAATCAAAACACCAACCAGCCTTTCAACTGCGGGTCTTCGCTGTAAACCATAACCGCCCGAGCCTCACTACTGGGCATCCATCTCTCCTCCCATCTCCGATCCAGCCACCGACCGGAAGTCTCCAACCGAATCTGTGCAAGCCGAAGCCCTCCCACTTCCCAGCATCCCTCCACGATCGAGCATCTTTCCCACGCAAGCCATCGCCGGTTTTCCTCCTCCCTTCTGACCGAGCATTGCTGCAGCCAAGCCCTCCGCCCCGCCCTAGTCCATCTTCACTGCCAGCAGCCGACCAGCACCATCCCATGCCACCTAGAGCCATTGCCCCTCCCGTCCGTGTTCCACCTCCGCCTAGCGCCACCGCTGGTGAAGCCCCGTTGGAACTCCGCTCCACCTTCGCTGTCGCCGTGCCTTACACGGTCGCCGCAAGTCAACCACCGCCCGCCACCGGGACCATCGCCGTCGCCGCCAAGCCCCGTCACCGGCAAGATCCCACCGGATCTCCCCTTCCTCCCGGTCCCCTGTTCCTCTTGGTGTGATCCATGGAGAAGAAAAGCAATTTGCCACGAACGTGAAAGCAGGAAGCACACGATTTTCAGAGCCGCCCGATTTTTAGAGCCGCACGGATCCTAAAGCTATCCGGATTTTAAAGCTGCATAGATATCAGAGTGCTGGATTTATTGGGGTTAATTTGTTTATTTATTTTGATTTGGAATTGATACATTGCTTATTTTTGGTGATTCAGGTCCAACAGCTTCAAATCAATCTCGCCCGTGAACTACTGGTCCGGATTTTGGACGACCTCAGGACGATCTCCCTCTTCCAAATTTCGTGAGGTTTTGTGTTTTCGGGTGAGATCCACTTTGATAACCTGACCCAATTGATTGCTGGTTATTTCTATTTAATTAGATTTAATTTAATTAAATTGGATACCATAATCTAGAGATCATTTCTTAACGATCAACGGTCCGACACCAGTCTTGGTATAAGAGCGTTCAATACCACATCAGGAGGCCAAATTGAAGAAGAAGAAGAAGCTCCGCTCGTCGAGAGTACTAATTAAAGAAACCTTACAAAAATTCAATGAAGCTATGTCCCAAAAGGTGGAGGCTGAGAAAAGGATGGCCCTGGCAGAAGAGAGAGTCCAGTAAGTAGAAGAGAGGGTCCATCAGGCCGCCGTTGAAGAGTACAAGAAATTTGATGCCTTTGATGATGAGATGACCGAGACAAGGGTAGTGAGATGACAAATAGGCTTTAAAGATTATTTAGATAAAGTTGCTAAGCTTTATCCTGACCTAGATCTCTCGAGGGCTACCTATTATGAATTATATCCCAAAGCCAATCGTCTAAGCTGTAGACGGTTGTGCTAATTTTGTAATTATATATGAATTTCTTAATGAACAAAAGTTATTCTTTTGGCTGTTCATCACATGTACATTTTTCTGAAAAGAACTCTTGTGTGATAGAGTCCTTAGAACTACATTATATTTGATATAGAGAGGATATATCAAGTAGTTCTTAAACAAGTTCACAACCAAAGGATACATTATTATAGGACGACGATGTATCAAGTATAGGTTATTGTATCTCACATTGATTGGTTGTCCTCTTGATCAAGAAGTGTGGTGACACTGATGTGACATACAAGTGAAATGTGTGATATCTCACTGAACATGACCATCTGCGGAGCTCCTTACTACCAAAGGGTTGCTCGTGAAGGGATATTGATAGGAGACGAAAATAAAATGATGAATGGAGAGTGTTAGCAAGATAACCAGCAAGCAAACTTGAGCAATTAATTATCAAATAAATGGTCTAAATTAATCCAAGAAAAGAATTTTTATAAGGAGACTAGTTGATCTAAATTACAATCCCGAAATGTAGATCTAGTTCAAAATAGAGATTAGGATCTTCATAGCAAGGAAACCATCACTACTAGGACAAGTTAACCTTCAAATGATCAGATCTAATGAAGCTTAGGAAGAGCTTTCCTACCAACAATGATGGCTAATTATTTGGTGGAAGAAGGAGCTCTCTTCACTCAAGGATTGAGGTCTAAACTATAAGACTAGCACTCCCTACCTTTAGGACTCACCTTGGCCATGATCCTTGGCTTGGAGACCTTCATCTTGGACTTGGAAAATCAGAGAAAACCTGCATCAAATCAGAGATTAGGCATGGAAGGAGAATTCAAAATTAGAATGGAAACAAGAAGAAGAAGAAATGGAAAACAAGGAAGTAGAAACCGGCGCCTTCAAGGAATGATGCTTGGATCTTGGATCAAGCAAGGTGCACTCCACCTTTTAAGCACTCAAAGGACCTCTCACTCCCTTCTCAAACATGAATTTAAACACTCCAACTTAAAGGACTAAATCACTCCAACTAGAAGAACTAAATCACTCAATATAAGAAGAACTCAAGATAGAACTCAACAAGAAAAAAATCTTCATTAATTCTCAAAATATTTCATACATGGAATGCCTTACAAGAGGAGCCTTGGACCCTATTTATAGCCTTAGGGGTCGTCCAAAGTGAGGAGGGGAGGTAGAGTTAGGTTGCTAACCATTTCTAGTTAAATCCAACTCCTTTGGTTACATAATTGCAATAAGAAACAACTTCTAGGTAAGTGGTTGAAACAACTTGCTATGTGGCACTTAGGTGGCTTTGACATGGTTTCTAATTGCTGATGTGGAGCCCTAGGTGTCATGTGATGTGGTATCCCACTTGGCAAGTTGGTTGGGGGTTGTTTGGTGAGTGAGGAGTGGTCCCATGCTTCCCCTCAAAATGCTTGATGTGTTGTTTCTCATGTCTCCCAAAATATGTCCCATGTGAAGAATAAAATGGGCTTCTAAGAGGTGGCATCATGGGATTCAAAAGGTGGTATCTTGACTTGCTTAGTCTTTAACTTAGGCATGCTTGAAGTTGATCTTGATCTGGATTGAGTCGACTCAAGGGACTGGCGGCCTTCTTTCATGAGTCGGCTTCATGAATTGGTCTTTATCTTCCAGGGTTTGGTGAGCTTCATTCCAAGGTTCTCATTAATCCCAAGTATACTATTTTTGCTGAAAAAAATATCAAGAGAATTAGTTGAAAAAATATTTTTTTCTTGTTGATGTCCCATCAGATATGGGTATATGTATCCCTCAGACCTGAGATCACCATGGTAGCTTGCAAGCAACTCACTGTACTTTGGTGCCAGACTACCTGGATTTCTAATCCAGTGATAAAAGATTTCTGGGTACAGTCAAGTACTTGTAAAGTAGTGGTGGATCAAGATGGAATTGATCCCTTCAAATAGTTTGGAGTGAATGACTCGCTGTGTCTCAATTTAGCAAAACCTTGGTCAGAATAGTTCTTGTGAGGAGTCACAGAACTTGTAAGGTTAAGACATGATCTGGATGAACCAAATTAGGGTTGGCCGTCGAACCCTAGGTCATCTTGAGCATTATAAAGTCAAAGGGATGAATTATGCGGTAATCATATGCCAGAGTTTCTAGAAAATTGCTCTGTAATCTTCGACCTATCCGGATATCGGGTATCATTGCTAGATGAGGACTTTGACTGGTATTAGAAGTGTTCCAATGTTACTGGTTTAATGTTCGAACCTATGAGGTCACACATCATAGGGATTTCTATCTGATCTAAAGGCTGATCGATGATTGAGAATCATTTGCCTTCACTGGAGGTCAATGTAATTGACCATGTTTCAAGTGTTGACACTTCAAAGTGTCAACACTTGGAAGTATCAACACCTGCAAGTGTCGACACTTGGTAAAATGAAAGTGTCGACACTTGACCGACAAGCAAAAATTCTAGAAAGAATTCTGGAAAGGTTTTGACTTCGAATTTTGAATTCAAATTTTGAATTCTGGGCATTTTTGGCTTCAGGCTTTCATGGTATGATTATCATACTTGCCATTTTTAGCTTAAACCCATTTGGTATGGTCCTTGACCTTCTCCCCCTATCACTCCTCCTTCCTCTTTCTCCCTCTCATGGCTGCCCTTATAAATAAAGTTTATTTTGAGGGCTGCTGCTGGTTACAACACATAACACAAGAAAAAGAAAAGAGAAAAGAGAGAAAGGAAAAAGGTGCTTTGTGAGGACTTGGACATTGGGTGTGAGAATACCTAGTACTCAAGCTAGGTCTTGGGAAGAGAGCTAGTTAGGAAGGGTTTCACCTCTCCTCCTTGTCTTTCGAGAAGAAAAAGATCGGTCCGAAGGATCCCAAGGAGCTAGCACTCCGAGGGAGTTGATCAAAGTCGAGCCCTGGTGTGAACTAATCGTAGAGGCCAGACGCGTGTGTGGCTTGAGAGCTTTTTCACTACCTCCATCTTTAAGGTATAGCGGTAAGGTACCTTTATGCCTTTTGATTCTTTTTTTAATGTTGTTTGTATGCTACATTGTTATACTAGGTCCTGTTGCAGGCAGATCAGTAGATCATTTTGATATATCTACCGAGCCTTCCACTGCATTTTTTAAAATAGTTTTAAAATACCATGTTACTACCTTGCATGCCTGCTTTCCTTTGCTTTTTCTTTCAATGGTATTAGAGTGCCAGGTTCTTCGTAGTATAATAATGCTAACATGCTTTAACACCATTATTTTCTCTTAAGTACTTGGATTGAGTGCTTCACCATGGCCGTCCAGTCATAGGAGAGAAGTAGGGCTGCAAGACTCTCTCTTCCCATTCAATGGGATCTCCTATGGCATGTAGGGGTACCGCTTATGATTGACTCATGAAAAGAAAAATAAAAGTAAATATAGATTAAAAATATTTTAATCTAATATTATGATCATAAAATATATTTAGATGAGATCTGAGAGTTTTATTTTGATCGGCTTTGATTAAAAGTTTGGAGAAACTTTGGATTTGAAATCATTATTTTTTGCCCTGTGACAGGCCTTGAGTCAACCCTTGAGTTGACTCATGAAGGTTGAAGTATCGACACTTGACCAGGAAGTGTTGACACTTGGACTCGTGAATCGACACTTTGCCTTGAAGGTGTCGACTCATGAGCGCCTGCCATAAAACATGGCATTCTATTCTCTTCCTGTCTCAGGTCATGAGTCGATCTAAGTGTCAACACCTAGTGTTGACACTTGTCCCTGGTGAGTCGATACTTGACATCAGAATGCAAGAAAATAGTAAATTCAAATTTTACATGATAAATTAAAATTATTTTAATTTATTAAGGCTATTGAACTTAATTAAGAATTAAGTTACATTAAATGACAAAGAACTCTAGGAATGTGATTCAAAGATTTTAAGTCATTTCAATAAGCCTTAAGGGTCATGGGTTAGCTTCTATTAAGTCCTTAATTGGGTTAGACCTAAGTTTAGATGCATTGGACTAAGTAGAGAACTAATCTAATTAAATATTGAGTTAGGATTTCTTCTCTATAGATCTCTCTAATAGTTAGATTGATTATTCCATAAATCTAAATGGATCTAATTTATGGCTCAGTGGTCAGCTCGAGTCTTTAGGCTAGTCTAATTGAGTCTGATGAACCAATTGGTGTCCAAGGTAAATTTGGCATTTTGATCTTAGTTCTTTGGGGCTACCTCTTACCTGGCCAACTCAGTTGGTGTCTAAGGCAAGATAGTTAATGGTGGAACCCAACCCATGTCTCACTTACCTAGCCAATATGGTCGATCATAATTGATTAGATAGCTCATTGACTCGTGTTAACCCATATCACCCAAGGTTAATCAGTCTTGACTGATTTTAGGTGCCCATGGATCATTAGTTATGTGTAACCTTCCTTGATTGCTGATGTGGTCAGTGGAAGGTTGATCCATGTCTTCTCATCTCTTCTTCTGTCACATTAAAATTAAATCATCTAAATTATTAGGACCATAAAAGGACTTGACTATTCGTTAGTTAAAAGCATTTATTTTATCATGTTAATGGTTGGACCTAATTGGGACCTTCAATAGGAGGCCCAAAAGTCGATTGAAGTGCATCTTGGGGCAAAACCTAAATACTAGAGGTTACTTGGAGAAGTAATCGGTTGAAGAACCTACCTTTAGACGTGCATGGGAGGGCCGACCAAAGTCAGGCTCATGTGTTGTTTATTGGACTCTAGTACCCACTGAGAAATTAAAGTAATTCCTCGGATTGGAGGTAGAGGCTACCAGTCTGAACAAAATAGTGAGAGGGGCTTTTAGACTAAAGTTCATGTCTTTAGGTTAATAATTCATATACACTAATAATGTTTGTGTTTTCTTTTCAGATGTCTTCCAACCTGTCACTCCAGTCTCTTCTCGACAACGAGAAGCTCAATGAACCCAACTTCGATAGCTGGTATCGAAGGCTCAGAATTGTCCTAGAGCATGAGCGGATCGTGTATGTGATATTGGATCTGGCACCTGAAATTCCTGCTCCCAATGCTCGAGGTTCAGTCAGAGACATTATCAGAAGTGGCTCTCTGGCAGGATCACTATCTGATGCATAATGTTGGCAGCGATGAATGACGAGTTCAGTCGTAAGTTCGAGGAAGCCGAGCTAGAGGAAATCCTTCAAAGGTTGAAGGAGTCCTTTGGCACACCAGATGATGTTGAGAAGTATAGAGTCTCCTGTGCTATCTACAACGTGCGGATGCGTGATGGGGCCTCAATCACTGATCATGTATAGTATATGATCGAGATGATTGAGTGCCTGGGCAAGCTCGGATGTCCCTTGCATGAACAACTTGGGAAGGATGCGATTCTGAATTTCCTGTCCTCTTCCTATCTAGATTTTCTTGATCATTATAGAATGAATAAGCCTGCAGTTAACTACCATGATCTGTTGGGGTTATTGCAGACTTATGAGAAAGACCACCAACTAAACAAAAGGCTGATAAATCAGTGGGAGGATCTTCGGCAGGGCGTCGTTCCTTTAAGAAAGGAAAAAAGAAAAATAAAGGAAAAAAGATACAGAATGCTTCTGGATCCAATCAGGCCAAAAGGGTGAAGGCTGATAAGAGCCATGCAGAGTGCTTCTTTTGCAAGAAGTAGAGTCATTGGAAGAGGATCTGTCCTCTTTACATTGTGTCCCTTGACGCGAATAGGTCCAAGAAGAGAAAGTAGTAGGACGGTGCTAGACAAGGTATTTATATGATAACACCTTGTAGTTTCTCTATCTACGATACTACTAACTAGGTATTGGATACAGGAAGTCTAATTCATATTTACAATTCTTTGCAGGGACTTCAAGTTAGTAGAAGATTTGAGGACGGCGAGAGGTTCTTGAATGTGAAAAATGGAAGCAAAGTTCCAGTCCTGGCGTTGGGAACCCTCAAACTAGTTTTCGAATCCTGTATAATCATTTTAAATGAGTATCATTATTATCCATCTTTTATCTTAAATATCATTGCTGTAGGCCAATTGGTCATGTATGGTTATGAACTATCAATAAAGAATGATATTTACAAAATCATTTGGAATGGCCTTGTAGTGATGATTGGACATATAAACAATGGCATTTATGTACTATTACGATCTGTTAGTGTAATGTACATGTCTAGCAAATGCTCTAGGATAGATAATGTCAGTGATGCGTACCTGTGGCATTGTAGGCTAGGTTATATTAACAAGAATAGGATAAACAGATTGAAAAGCAAGGATCTCCTCGATTTTAGTGAAAATGGTTCACTGCCAACCTGTGAGTCATGTCTTCTTGGAAACATGACAAAGTCACCTTTTACTGGAAAAGGTGAACGAGTCAAAGAGATTCTAAGTCTGGTATATATTCATGTATGCAGACCCATGAATGTTTGTGCTAGAGGTGGGTACAGTTATTTCATTATATTTACAGATGACCTTTCGATGTATGGTTATGTCTTCTTGATAAGACATAAATCTGAATCGTTTGAAATGTTCAAACGATATCGTAGTAAAGTAGAAAAACAAACTTGAAGGTGTATCAAAACCCTTCGATCAGATCAAGATGGTAAATACCTTTTCGGTGAGTTTCTGACATATCTCGAGGAGAATGGGATTCTCTCTCAGTGGACACCTCCAGGGATACCTCAATTAAATGGAGTGTCTAAAAGGAGGAATCGAACCCTATTAGACATGGTTTGGTCCATGATGGGCATTACTTCTCTGCCGCTATCCTTTTGGGGATATGCTCTGGAATCAGCTTGTTACCTTTTGAATAGGGCTCTGAGTAAGTCCGTTAGCAAAACCCCATATGAGATATGGACTGGACATAAGCCGACACTCTCACACCTTCGGGTCTGGGGTTGCCCGGCTTATGTAAAACTTTTGAAAACAGACAAACTTGGACCTAGGGATGATCGGTGCCTATTTGTTGGGTATCCAAAAGAGTCTAAGGGGTATCACTTCTACTTGGCTGAGGAACAAAAATCGTTCGTCAGTCTTAGGGCTATCTTTTTGGAAAAGGAGTTTCTTGGTGAAGGAATTGTAGTCGCTAAGATTGAACTTAGTAAAGTTCAACAAGTAGCAAAACCGACACACTTAAGGGACAACCTAGAACTGGTTGTGATTAGACCATACCCTGAGCCCACACAAGAACCATTAAGGAGATCCGGTAGGGTACCAAGTCGACCGGACAGATATTATGGTTTCTTAGTCCAGGACGGTGATCTCATTGAACTCAATGAGAACAATGAGGATCCGATCACCTATATGGATATGATGCAGAGGTCTGACTCTGAGAAATGGCTGGGAGCCATGAAATCCAAAATAGAGTCCATGAAAATCAATAATGTATGGACATTAGTTGATCCACCTAAAGGGATAAAATTCATTGGGTACAAATGGATTTTCAAAAGAAAAATGGGCGCAGACGGGCAGGTAGAGACCTATAAAGCCCGTCTGGTTACCAAGGGATATTGTCAACGTTATGGTATTGACTATGATGAGATGTTCTCTCCTATGGCAATGCTCAAATCCATTCGGATCATGCATGCTTTAGCGATACATTTTGACTATGAAATCTAGTAAATGGATGTCCAAACGGCTTCCCTGAATGGTGAGCTGAAAGAGGAGGTGTATATGATACAACCTGAAGGGTTCACATCCATAGACGAGTCAAAGGTATGTAAGCTTCAAAAGTCTATCTATGGACTGAAGCAAGCATCACGGAGTTGGAACATGCAATTTGATAAGTGTATTAAGTAATATGGCTTCATTAGGAACGAAGAAGAGCCTTGCATTTACAAAATGGGTTAATGGTTCTGTAATTGTATTCCTTGTGTTATATGTGGATGACATTCTCTTAATCAGGAATGACATTCCAGCACTACAAGGAATAAAGGTCTGGTTGTCATCTCAGTTCTCTATGAAGGACTTGGGTGAAGCCTCTTATATATTTGGTATGAAGATCTATAGAGATAGATCTAAGATGCTTCTAGGACTGTCCCAGTCTATGTACATCGACACTGTGCTGAAGCGATTCAGCATGAAAAATTTCAAGAAAGGTTATCACCCGATAGGCACTGGAATTGCTCTCTCCTAAAAGGATAGTGTGACATCTCCTGAGAAGAGCGAGCATATGAATAGAATCTCATATGCTTTGGTAGTGGGTTCTATCATGTATGCCATGACATGTACTAGACCAGACGTGGCATATTCACTAAGTGTGGTGACCAGATACCAGTCTGACCCAGGTGAAGCTCATTCGAAAGTGATAAAGACCATCCTTATATATTTGTGAAATATTAAGGACCAATGGCTGATTTATGGAGAACCTGACTTGAAACTTGTGGGGTATACTAAGTCCAGTTTCCAGTCAGATAAGGATGACAGCAAGGGTATGTCAGGATTTATCTTTATCCTAAATGGAGGAGCGATCTGCTGGAAAAGTTCTAAGCAGCCTACTGTGGCAGACTCAGTATGCGAAGCAGAATACATTGCAGCATCGGATGCAACGAAGGAAGCTGTGTGGTTATGAAAGTTTATTGGCGAGCTGGGAGTGGTACCTTTCCTGGATGGTTTTGTTCTGGTGTATTATGACAGCATTGGAGCCATTGCTCAAGCCAAAAAGTCGAAGTCTTATCACCGCACAAAGCACATTTTGTGGCGTTATCATCTTGTATGAGAGATCATGGAAGGAGGTGACATTGACCTTCAGAAGATCAATAGAAAGGAGAACCTGGCTGACCCCTTCACTAAAGCCATTATAATTCAAGAGTTCGACAGTTGTAAATAAAAAATGGAAATAAGATTCTATATCGATAGGCTTTAGTCCAAGTGGGAGTTATTGGAAATTATGTCCCAAAGCCAATCGTCTAGGCTATAGACAATTGTGTTAATTTTGTAATTATATATGAATTTCTTAATGAATAAAAGATTTTCTTTTGGCTGTTCATCATATGTGCATTTTCCTGAAAAGAACTCTTGTGTGATGGAGTCCTTAGAACTACATTATATTTGATATGGAGAGGATATATCAAGTAGTTCTTAAACTGGTTCACAACTAAAGGATATATTATTATAGGACGACGATGTATCAAGTATAGGTTGTTGTATCTTACATTGGTTGGTTGTCTTCTTGATCAAGGAGTGTGGTGATACTGATGTAACATACAAGTAAAATGTGTGACATCTCACTGAACGTGATCATTTGCGGAGCTCCCTTCTACCAAAGGATTACTCGTGAAGGGATATAGGTATATGTGTCCCTCAAACCTGAGGTCACCATGGTAGCTTGCAAGAAACTCACTGTACTTTGATGCCAGACTACCTGGATTTCTAATTCAGTGATGAAAGGTTTTTAGGTACAGTCAAGTACTTGTGGAGCGATGGTGGATCAAGATGGAATTGAGCCCTCCAAATAGTTTGGAATGAATGACTCGCTGTATCTCAATTTAGCAAAACCTTGGTTAGGATAGTTCTTATGAGGAGTCACAGAACTTGTAAGGTTGAGACACGATATGGATGAACCAAATTAGGGTTGGCCATTGAACCGTAGGTCATCCTGAGTATTATGAGGTCAAAGGGATGAATTATGCGGTAACCATATGCCAGAGGTGTTAGAAAATTGCTTTGCAATCTTCGACCTATCCAGATGTCGGTTATCATTACTTGATGAGGACTTTGACTGGTATTGGAAGTGTTCCAATGCTACTAGCTTAGTGTTCGAACCTATAAGGTCACACACCATAGAGATTTCTATCTGATCTAAAGGCTGATCGACGATTGAGAATTGTTTGCCGTCACTGGAGGTCAATGTGATTGACCATGTTCCAAGTATCGATACTTGGAAGTATCGATACCTGTAAGTGTCGATACTTGGTAAAATGAAAGTATCGACACTTGACTGACGAGCAAAAATTTTGGAAAGATTTCTAGGAAGGTTTTGACTTCGAATTTTGAATTCGAATTTCGAATTCTGGGCATTTATGGCCCCATGCTTTCATGGTATAATGCTCATACTTGCCTTTTTTAGCTTGGACCCATTTAGTATGGTCGTTGACCTTCTCTCCCTATCACTCCTCCTTCCTCTTTCTCCCTCTCATGGCTGTCCCTATAAATAAAGCTTATTTTAAGGGCTGCTACTCGTTACAACACACAACACAAGAAAAAGAAAAATGAAAAGAGGGAAAGGAAAAAGGGATTTTGTGAGGACTTGGACATTGGTTATGAGAATACCTAGCACTCAAGTTCAGTCTTGGGAAGAGAGCTAGGTAGGAAGGGTTTCACCACTCCTCCTTATCTTCTGAGAAGAAGAAGAATAGTCCGAAGGATCCCAAAGTGCTAGTACTCCGAGGGAGTTGATCAGAGTTGAGCCTCGGTGTGAACTACTCGTAGAGGCCAGATGCGTGTGTGTCTTGAAAGCTTTTTCACTACCTCCATCTTTAAGGTATAGCGGTAAGGTACCTTTATGCCTTTTGACTTTTTTTTTGATATTGATTTTCATGCTACATTATTAAACTAGGTCCTGTTAAAAGCAGATCAGTAGATCATTTTGATCTATCTATTGAGCCTTCGCTGTATATTTTAAAATAGTTTTAAAATATCATGTTTTTGCCTTGCATGCCTGCTTTCCTTTGCTTTTTCTTTCATCACCATGGCTCTAGAGAAAGAAGAAGAAGATGATGATCAGCAGGCAGCCGATGAACCTGAAGTCGCCGACCTTTCCGAGGTAGTTGACCGAGCCGAGGATCATCCAGAAGGAAATGTTACCGAGGGCCAAGAATAATTATAACTTTCATCTTCTTTTTGTAAATGTACCAACTTCTGAAATATGAATGAATTTTTTTTCCCAAATGTCTTCTCTGCCTTCAAACTCCTTGGATGCCTTCTTTGCTCTTGTGTGCATATGAAAAAATTTCTAAGTTCCAGCTCTTCGACATTATACTTCAAGCATTTTTCCTATGATATCATTTTTTGCTAAGTACCAGCTCTTCGATGGATTAGCAATGAGTTCTCCCGAAGTCAATGCCTCAAGGAATATGTAGACAAACTTTGGTATTAAGCCCTTGGCAGCTTTGTCGAGTATACCAGTTGAGTTGGCTGATTAGATAACTTCTGTGTTTAGTTAGATATACCAATTGAGTCAGTTGATTAGACCAACCCTTACTTTATCGGGTGTGAGTTGGTGGGCTAGACCAACTCTCTATTTATCGGAGATATCGATTGAGTTAGCGGGTCAGACCAACTCGATGTTAAGTATACTAATTGAGTCAATTGTTTAGGCCAACCCTTGTTTCGTTGGGTTTGAGTTGGTAGACTATACCAACTCTTTACTTTGCTTCGAATACACTGATTGAGTCAGTCGATTAGACCAACCCTTATTTTATTGGATGTGAGTTGGTGGATTAAACCAACTCTTTATACATAATAGAATGTTTCCTCTGAAGAGAACATCAAAACAAAGGCTCTTCATTAATAATATTTGCATAAATTTTCTACATTCCATGGCTAAGCAATCCGATAACCATCCAGGCTTTCGATCCAGTAAGTTCCAGGTCGTATCATTCCAACGATCTGATAAGAACTTTCCTAATTAGAAGAAAGTTTTTCATAATCTGTAGGTCAGGATATTTTGGCTCTTCATAGCACCAAATCTTCGGATTGAAAGATTCTGGCTTTCACCCATGAATTATAATATTGGGTGACCTTCTGTCGGCACATGGCCATTTTTAGTTATGTTTGGAGTCTTATGCCTTCAAGCAAGTCCAGGTTGGCTCTTCTTTCCTGAAACTCGATCAGCGATGTAACATGCCGACCATTTCATCCATGGGTCGTTGATTAGGAAGCTCCATATCATCTACGGTCTGCTCTGAGTAGCAACCTCAACTTGGCATTTTTGACCATGGATGTACTTTTCCAAGTATCCATGCTTAATTAGGCCTTCTATTTCATCTTTTAGCTAGATGCACTCTTTAGTAGTATGCCCGTGGTCACGGTGGAACCGACAATATTTATTCTTATTCCATGAGACCGGAGGTGCCCGCATTGGCTAGGGTCTTTGTAGGAAACTTTCGTTCTCTATTTCTATGGGTATCTTTTTTCTTGGGAGAGACAGAAAAGTGTATGTATCAAACTTTCTAGTTAAATTCTTTAGCTTGGGACTTCATCATCGAGTCGGAACATCTTTATTAGGAGGCCATGATTCATCATTTTTCTGACCCTTTTTCTTTGAAACCGATCTTCCTTCAACTTGGCATCGGCTTGTTGCTTGCTCTTCGGCTAGCGCATATTTTTATGTGCGCGCCAACAATTCAGAGTTTTTGGCAGGGAGCTTCTTATATAGAGAGAAAGTGAATCTTGACAACCGGAAACCTTTTTTTATAGCAGACATAGCCACATGCTCATTAAGATCGAGGATTTTAAGTGTGGCAGAGTTAAAATGGACCATGTATTCTCTCAAAATTTTGCCTTCTTGTTATTGAATGAAAAAAGACTATCTGAATTGTGTGGCATTCTTCTACTGATCCTAAAATGAGCCATAAATAATCTTTTTAATTGATCAAAAGAATAAATGGTATCTGGTCGGAGGCTCGAATACCACATTCATGCAGCCTTCTTTAAAGTCACTTGGAAAGCAAGATAGTGGAGGGCATCGATTATCCCTTGATCATCATATAGGCTTTGAAGCTGTCTAGATAATTGAAAGGATCAGTGGTTCCATCATACGGTTCCAACTATGGGATCTTGAAATGGGATGGGATCACTTCTTCCATAATTCTCCTAGAGAATGGAGGTCATGAATCATAGGTTATAAGTCGCTCGTCGCTCCTCTGTTGATCGTCGAGCTTAGCAATTTGTAGCTCCAGCTTCCAGAAATTTTTTTCGAAGTCATCATGTCGTGTTCTCCTACTTCAATGGAAATTTCTTGGGATGGAGTCATTGGAAGATACATAAAATGACCTTTAGCATTTCCCTCTGAGCCGGCTCTCTCCATATTCATGAAGTTGAGAGCCTTGCCACACGAGGGAAAGTCGATTCAAGAAATGATGACATCGAGAACATTGACTCGGCTTTCATCATCGAGCCTCTTCCAAAGGAGACCGTCGGCTGCATCTTGAGGCAATTGGTCATTGTTGCCCATTGATCATGACTTCTTGAAGATTTTGAGCAGTAGTAGTCAGAACCTCCAGTTTATCCACGAGAATGCCGATCTGTTATCATCCTATACTCGTCGTGGGAGCAATATCATTATCTTCCAAGGATGGATCATTTTTGTTGGATTGTGGGCGATCTCTTCTAGCCAAAGTATTCTGCACTTTTTCTTTTACCATCTTCTCTGTCAAGATTCTTTTTCAAGATTTCTTCCCCTATCTGGCATGCCAATCTATTGTCGCCGAACCTAAGTGATCCTTTCGCCGTCAAGATTCACCAGTCAGACTTCCTTTGGGGTCCTGCAAAACAAATCCATGCACTGGAAGATTTTCGATGGAGGACACTGCGATGCTTAAGTCAGCAAGGATTTGAGTAACAGATATAGAATCTCAGAGAAGATTAATAGGAATGAGAATGCTTCAGCTAGTTTTTCTTACCTACCCCGAGAGGTCCCCTCTTACTGGTATTTATAGTCATTTGCCTTAACAGAATTTAATTGGAAGGGGCTTCTTGCAGTTAGTTTCGACGTTATTCCGTTGAAAACTAACCCGAACCCGTTATAACAGTTGGTTGCTATTCTGATAGGATAACTATCTCTTTTCTTGCCATCTTCGTTCTTCTTAAAGTTGATCGAACTTTACAAGTTGGTCGGTCTTTACGAGTTGATTGGATTAATGAACTCTAGAGATGAGTCGACCGAATACCATATTATCAGCTCGTCAGTCTCTAGGTTTGCCACATAGCCTTTGGTTGATTAATCCGATCGGTCCATCCATCACAACATATGACAATTTATTGGTTCTAGGTCAGCACGGTATTCACGACACATTGTTATCGTGGATTTTGGTGCGTTGATGTAGCCATGCTTTAATTAAGTGAAGTAAACAACAGCTGTTTCATGTTGGACTTGCTAGAGGTATTGGAATTAGGGTGTGATCGTGCTGACATGTCTCTCGATCAACATCTGAAGTTGATTACATACATAACAGATGACTCCCAGAACAATATGTGTTGTCTTTTTATTAGCGATACGAACTGAGCTCTCATCTAATCTTATCATGCCTGTTTAGTTATCAAAGAAAAAAGAACTATCTCACTTAAATTTGTTATAGCCAATTAAGATCTGGCATGCATGCTAGTTGTATGAACTTCTTGTAAGTTGGATTGTACATTGGCATGTCATATCGTTGCTTACAAAATGGAGTGCTTAAGTTATACCAAGTAGGGTAGAATAAATTTATCATGCATAGCCCGCAGGACATGGTATATATATAGACCTATCTTGATACCTGACAATGGTCAAGGAAGATTTTATGGATGCTTTCCAGCATTCTATAAACTGAAATTATCTGATATCCAATACATGCAAATATGCAGGATGCTCCGAATGATAAATATTTGAGAGTAAGAGAAGCCATTAAAGTTAATTGGAGATGGAGGGAAACAACAGTGTTTGACATACTTTCTAAAAATGCTCAAGTAATCAACAACAAGATTATACGAATGAAAAAAAATTTGTTTTTCATCTTGAATCAGTCTTTTGTAAATGAAAGTATTTATTGAAATCGAGCAATATTTTTTTTTTATAATTTTGTATTTATCAAATTAACATATATATATATATACACACACACATAAAGAGTCATAAAATCGGAATTCTATACTTTCAGGATAAGAAATAAATTAAATCGGGATCCTGTGATCTTAGTACATAAAATGTATATTACAAATTTTTTTTCCGTACTCCGTAAAGTAGTGTATTATTTAAAAATATTTCTTAACATTCTTATAATATTCTCTGATGTGATATATTGGTTGAAAATCTCTTTGATATTATTTAATATTTTATGATATTCTTTATTATTAGTTGAAAATCTTTTCTAATATATTTTATATTTTCTAATAATATTTGTGATGATATAAAATTATTAGTTTTTATTAGAAAGATGAACATTCTCTATGTATGTCATGAGATTTTCTTTCTTTTTTTTTTTTTTTTAGCCTGCAACTTTCCAACTTAACTCTTTTGCACATGTGTGCACACGCAAGAGAGAGAATCTTTCATTAGATAAGAATCCCCGCGTGGCTATTTTCTTTTGAAGATGCTGTAAGGTGTTCAAAAATATAATACTATCATTTTCTATTAAAAAACAAACTTTGATTTGTGTATTAGGAGAATTCTTTTCAAAGTCCACATCCTTTGAAATTAACTCTTCTGCACTACCCGAGCACAAGTCATTAGATGAGTATCTTTCATCTGCGGGTTCTTTTTTATTTTACTTTTGAGATGTTGTAAGGTGTTATTCATTTGGTAGATGCAAATCAGGAGAATTATTCTCTTTGAGTCCAAGGCTTTTCACAGATACCTACAAGGAATTAGAAATATATTGGACTGCTTTAATCGATAAACAATATTCAAGCCATTATTTGTTATGGTTGTATTAGGGTTTTGTCCTGTGTTTGTGGGGGAGGGGAGTATATATTGTTGGTTAGATGATGGTAGACAAAACCTTGTGAATTGATGCTTTATATATAAAAGTTGTTAGAAAATTCCAGATCATCGTATATTCCGTGGAAGCACCGTGGAAGAGATCCTGACGTGATGATGGCAGCTTTCTTTGTAAACCAAGAAGTAGGAAAAGTAATAGAAGAGATTAGGAGAAAAGAAACACTGATCTTTATTAATCCTTGGAGAAGAAACCTTGATTACAATCAAGAATGTTGGATGGGCCAGCTCGTACCCTCATGGTTCGTTCGGATGTAGAGTCTGGACCCACGGGGATGTGGGTGCCACCGGTAAGGCGGGTCTGGTGCCACTCAACGTCCCTTGGTTGGTGCTGTGGTGCTCGTCTCCAGCGAGCCGACTCGAGGTTTAGTATCCTGGGTTGCTCTTGCGGGGGTCGGCGGAGGGGTCGACTCGAGTGCTCGGGGTTGCTGCGCTGCTGGTTTAAGAGAGGTAAACCGGTCTCTTATAATAGGGACGTTCCTTTTATAAGAATGGTTAGGGGCATCGATCCGACAAAGAACCAGCGCCTCTCTGACACCAGAGAAGCAACTCTACCTTGCGGACTCCCTCACGCAAGATCCCCCTCTCCAAATCCGTGGAAGACCTCCACGCTCAAGCCCTTCTTCCGCATGATGTAACCCTCACACTGATTCCTCTCACACCCCTCTAAACCGATGCCCCCTCTATATAATCACACGGGCAATTTGGGGCTTCCTAAGATGGTTGCAACCAACCAACTAATTCTTGGACTTAAATCCCATAACCCACAAACTAGGTTATGTTACAGTTTCTCAAAAACTCCCTCCTAAGTCACATGAGATAAAACCGAAACTTAGAGCATCCTGGAATACATCCAGGAAACCCTTGGAATACATTCAGGACCTGCTTGGGACACACCCCCAAGCTCCAGGGATCCTCGAACATCCCTGCCATGGCCTCCCAAGTCTCTTCAAGGCTTAGGAGTACCACAAAATCCCTACAATCTCCACCTTGGTGCCCCCAAGCCTTGGCAAACCTGGCAACGTCCTCCTGCACAACTCCACTGTAACTGCATGTCCTGACAACCTCTTGTGTGGATCTCCTTGCCTCTGCCAACATCATTCAGTTGTTGTGCACCCTTGGAGGCCTTTGGGATGACCGCCTCCATTGCTGAAGATTCTTGCTTGCACCACCATTGTAGCCTTCCTTCTGCTTGGCAACTGCATCAGCCTTATCCTTGGACTTCCCTAGAGAGAACCCAGCGAACCTGAACCGGCACTCGCTGCAACTGGAGCTCTACCTGACACCATCTTTTTAGAGCCATGCCTGACTACCTATGCACGTTGCTCCACCTGCCTAGATGCATATCTGGCGCTGGTGCTGGGAAGTGATTCCTCCCCGTGCACTCCTCCGCTCTGATCTTGTGTCGAAACCTGCTCCACCCGTGAAGCCACCTCTTCCCGGTGCTCCACCTAAAACTAAAGTCCACCCGATGCTATAGAATGAAACCCCGAGGCCAGCAACTCAACGCTGCCCTACTGAGCCTGCCCTTGCACCTTGAACCCCATCGCTGCCTCCTCGGACCCTCCGCATCCTGCGGACCCCTCCGAGACCGTTTCAGATACACTGCCTCCCGCAGTTCCTCCGAAACCAAGAGCTCATCCGACTCTTCTTTTGACCCAGCGACTGAACTTGAGAAATCTGGGCTTTTCTTATTTCCATCCTTGTACTTCTTCCTAAGCGGACACTCTCGCTTAAAGTGTTCTACTACACCACACCTGTAGCACTTGCCAGCCATGTTGCCTTTCCTGGACTATACCCATCCCACCTGTTCACCCTTCTTCTTCCATTTTCTTTGCCTCTCTAATGCAACCAAACCCTCGTGGAAGACCTCCCTCTTCGTCATTCGTTCCCGCTGCTCATTGAACCTTAGCACTGATATGATCTCCTCATACACCAGCATCTCTTTTCCAAAAAGCAGTGTAGTTACCAACGGATCGAAGCTCCAGGGTAGTGAACATAAAAGCAGCAGACTTTTATCTTCCTCTTTTAAATCCACCCCAATGTTGAGCAAATCCATGCTCATCCGGTCGAACTGCTGAATGTGTCGCACAACATATTCACCCTCTTACATCCGAAGGCTATACAGTTGCTTCTTCAGCACCAACTTGTTGCACATATTCTTTTCCATATACATGGTGTGCAACCTCGACCACAATCCCTTGAGTGTCTTCTCCTCTAACACGCCATACAAAACTTCATCCGCCAGATAAGTCCTAATTATGGCACATGCCTTTTTCTCCAAGGACATCCACTCCTTGTCATTCATATCCCTGGGCCTATCTTCCAAAGCCAGATTTAATCCCATATGAACCAACAAGTCTTCCACCGTAACCTTCCACATAGTGAAACTCCCTTTTCCATTAAACTTTCCACACCAATCTTCACCTCGTTGCCTTCCATGATCCAGAATAATCATCAACAGCGAAAGATTGAAAACCCTGAAGAAGGAACTTGATGAAAGAGGGATGGACAGAAGCCCCAGATCTGAATCCCAGATTTGAACCCTTCTCCAAAATCCTGGAGAAACCTTAATGGGATCATGGGATAGAAAACTCCTCTCTCCATGCTCGAACCCGCTCTGATACCACTTGTTAGAAAATCCCGGATCAGAGTATATACCATGAAAGCACCGTGGGAGAGACCCTGACATGATGATGGCGGCCTTCTTTATAAACCAAGAAGTAGGAGAAGTAATAGAAGAGATTAGGAGAAAAGAGAGACTGATCTTTATTAATCCTTGGAGAAGAAACCTTGATTACAATCAAGAACTAGCGCCTCTCTGACCCCAGAGAAGCAACTCTACCTTGCGGACTCCCTCATGCAAGATCCCCTACTCCAAACCCGTGGAAGACCTCCATGCTCAAGCCCTTCTTCCGCGTGATGTAACCCTCATGCTGATTCCTCTCTCACACCCCTCTAAACCGATGCCCCCTCTATATAATCACACGGGCAATTTGGGGCTTCCTAAGATGGTTGCAACCAACTAACTAATTCTTGGACCTAAATCCCATAACCCACAAACTGGGTTATGTTACAGTCTCTCAAAAACTCCCCTATGAGATAAAACCGAAACTTAGAGCATCCCTAGAACACCTCCAAGAAACCCCTGGATACATCCAGGACCCGCTTGGGACACGCCTCCAAGCCCTAGGGATCCTCGAACATCCCTGCCATGGCCTCCCAAGTCTCTCCAAGGCTTGGGAGCACCATAAAATCCCTACAAAAGTCTCAAAATTACTTTTGTAAAAAACAACATATGTAAATTAGATTGTCAAATCTATCTTATTTACATGCGGATCAAAATTTATTAAGCGCGGGGGGTCTCATCTTGTTGATCCCACCATCCCGATGGCGGAGCTTCAGGAGGCTTGGGCTGGTATCCGTTATGCCAGGAGGACTCTCTATCTCGACCGCCTTATCATCGAGGATGATTCTATTACAGTTATCTCTTGGATCCATCAGGCTTTCCGGCCTACACCCATTTATTTTCTTATTCGGAACATTATCTGGCTTCTGCAGGGGTGTTCAGGGATTGTTGTCAGACATGTCTATCAGGAGGCCAATTCAGTGATTGACTGGGTGGTATTCTTAGTTGCGAATCACTCGGATGAAGTTTTCTGGTCTCATTTGGGGGAGGTGCCTAGGCCTCTCAGGGATATTCTTCTTTCTGATTCTCTTGGTTGTACTCATTTTAGAATTGTGGATTGATCACTCTGGTTTATCAAAAAAAATATTAAGCATAATTTGGCTAAACAAATGATAAATATGTAAATAATCTTAAAGCTGGTCTATGACAAAGATGAGGCAAAGCTAACTTTTTTTGTTAGGAGATTTTCGAAATCCATCCCAGCACATTCGCCGACCAAGTCGAGATGGGTCAGGTTCAAACAAGTGATTGGTTAATGTTAGCATGATAATGTTTGACCCCATGCATTTGTTGTAAGTTAATGTTTAGGTCAAATTCATCTAAATCAAATTGTGCTGACCCTAGTTTGAGACATCAAAATTATTTTATCCCTCTTTTTTGTTTTCTCATGGCTTTACCTGCCTGCATTACAAATGACACATGACATATAGCCTAATCATAAATATACCTTGATGACCCCTATTAAATGAAGGCCTTGTTTGGATGATGAATAGCTAATCAAAGATTAAATACCTTATCTCCAAGTAGGGTTGGAAATGGGCCGGTCCAAAGCTCATTGGACCGGCCCAAAGACTATATTTTAAAAAATTTTGGACCGAATCCGGGTATTTTTTTGATCCAAAAATTAAACGGACTCTATTTTATAGCCCTAAGATTAGTCCAATATGTTTAAAATTTGGTCCGAAGCCTGAACCAATTTCAGGCCGGCCCGAACTTTATTGAGCTGGCCCAGCCCAGTTCCAGACAATGGACTTTTGGGCCAGTCCATTTCCAGCCCTATCCAAGTAACTATCCCTCAATTATTTATGGATCGTAGTTCCCCTTTTTTGGTTAATGTTTGAGAATTAGTGGGATGGGTTGTGAAAAAAAACTAAAAGAATTAAAGACTCCTTATGGTTAAATCTATTTTTTCTCCCTCCCATTTAGTAAACTTAAATTCTTGGCCACCATAAAATAAACCTAATTTGGTCAAGCCAATTTTTGGAGTGTTGATCAAATAAAGTTAATACATCATTTCTTGTGATGGTTAAGTGAATAACCATCACCACCTCGCGTAACCTCGGGTGCTCTTGGGTAGGCCGAGTTGGACTTTTGCTAAACTTAGATCCATCATTGTTGGGATTCATTTATAACTTTTATTTTCTACTCAAGTAAATAAACAATCGGGCCAGATTTGATTTCGAGTAATAAAACTATATATTATATTGAGTAATTCTTTGTCCATCTGGATAGATGAAGAAAAAATACATCACCAAATATGATTGGACAATATAAATCTTACTTTTCAATACACATTTAACACCCATAACTTTATCTTGTCATTAAAAATTCTAAATAATAAAAAAATATATTTTTTTAGAAAAATATGATATCGCGTGGTTTATATTATGACACACTGTATCATAAGATTGAAGGCAATTTTGTCATTAAAAAGTTTAAAAATATTTTAATGATGAAAATATTCATAGTATCATAATATTCTCTAAACAGGATTATGATATCCCGTTCAAAAGGGGTGCAATAAAGGAACAATATTTTCGTCATTCAAATATGTATTTAATGTTTGCAATTTATTTTTTTATTGAAATTTTTGAATGACGAAAATATCTTTCCTTTATGACATCTCTTTGTGAACAGGGTATTATAATCATGTTTATAGGATGTCATAAAATTGAGGAATATTTTGTCATCAAGGCCTTATAATATATGGATATCATAATCCAAGCCAAGGAT
Source organism: Areca catechu (assembly GCA_021397845.1). NCBI lineage: Eukaryota > Viridiplantae > Streptophyta > Magnoliopsida > Arecales > Arecaceae > Areca > Areca catechu. Next base: position 8,282,031 of record CM038045.1, on the reverse strand, counting down.
GATATAATGCAATTCAAGGAATGTCATAATTTTTTTTGAAGGATGAACATTTTGATCATTCAAAATTTTTAATAAAAGATAAAGTTATAAGCATTAAATGCAGGTTTATATGATCCAATCAAATTATATGATGTATTTTTTCTTCATGGGGCGCGCTGTACAAAGTCTTTCCCATATTGCATTCAGTTTAGGTGGAAATCAAGTACGGGTACCCATTAAGTAACTAAACTTAAGCTCAAATAAATCATTTGAGAAGCTTGTCAATGAAATATTGAATCCATACTGTAAAAGTTAAATCATGAAACACAACTGCTTGATATAACTATATAATAATATGATTGAGTAAAATTTGGAGAGAAGTACTTTATTAGGAGTCAAATCTAACCCCCAAACAAATTCTACCTTGTCATTACCTTTTTTTTTTTTTTAATGCATCCCTAAGTTATTATATAAAATTTCATATGCTAAGAGTATAGAAATCATATAGATATCGGCAGTAAAATATACGTATATACATATACAATAAGTTAGGTAATTATACAAGTTGGGGTCGGGCCGGGTCTACAACATCAAACCCAAATCCAACTCAAAAATTAGTGAATTTGACTTTGGATCCATACCCAACCCAGTCATCACGGTTTCCAATTCGGTTTTGGGTCAAGATTCTAAGTTGGAAAGAGGCCCCGTGTGCAACTTTGGCTGCATTAAACTAAATTTAATAGGTTTGAGTTTGCTAGGATCGATCCATACAATTTGTATCTGGCTTGGGTTGGAAAATACCGAATCCATTATTTTTTTATTTGTTTCAGAGAGAAAAGTATATATCGGTATAGTATCAAAGTGATTCAGGATTAGCTCGATAATCTCAAAAAATAGCCTGAGGCCGAATCCAAGTGATCTTCCATGGCATGATTCCTAGCTCAAGCAAGCCTAAAATCTAAGTGAAGACTTGTAAATATACTTCAATAATACTACAGCATGAATTTGCCATCTTGGCCCAAGTCATGTCTCTCTAATTGAATCGGAGGGCTCAAATTTCCTAATCACAACCATTCAAGCATTTTACAAATTAAATTGACCCCATACTGTACAATGGGGCTTGTCGTCCCATTACTACATCACACCCGCCCGATCATGGTTGCTAACAACCCTAATCGAGATATTGGATTTTCCGGGTTCAAACCCAAACTCCGGATTCAAACACAATCATGCGGATGCCAAGGGCATTGGATTAAAAATTTCAGAAGCGGGTCGGATCTGAGTTACCGGGTTCATTTTGATGTTCACAAGCACTGCTCGGTACTCCACAGACGGGCGCTTACTCAACGGCGACCCGGATCCGATAGTATAAAGAATACCGGGATTTTGAGGAAACTCCGATCTTGCCCCGTTCTGCCAGGGCGGAAGTTTTTTTTGCTGAATCGAAGCTCGGAGGAAGAAGGGCGAAAGGGGGCTGATCGATTCTCAGAAAAATGGTTTGTTCTCTTAAATCGACCTCAAAGTATTGTTTGAATCGAGACATTTTCTTGTTATATCTGTGAATTTCTCGCCGTGATTTAGGATTTAGGGTTCGTGTATTTGTTTTGATGTGTTGTACTTTTGTATTGAAATCATTGTAGATCCGAATGCAGTGATGTGGCAACAGATCAGCAGATTTGAGTTGATTTCTTGTGAACGTTTATGCCTCGTTGATTTATTTGTGTGATGGTTAATTCTTTTGTTTGCTTTCTATTGATCGAGATGGAGTTATCTGATGTGATTTCATTTCACTACATTTTTATATTTGTGTTCTGAAATGACATTTTGGAGTTTTTAAGTTTTTTGACGGGCCTCCGTTTAGATCTCGTAATGCATTTCGATGATTTGTAGGAAGGATCTTGTTAAATAATTTGATGGGTCGTTATTTAATCCGAGTGCTACGGAGCCTTTCATATATATATATATATATATAATCCGTGCGAGCCAGCGATTATTGCCTTTTTCCCTCATCTATACCTATACCTGTAGTTCCCTTTATACATATATATATTTTTCAGAGTATTTGTCACGCCCCGAATCCAGATCTAGGATCGGCCGCACAACCTTAGGTATCCCCCTAGAGATCATGCTAGGCCTAACCTCAATTCAATATCCAAACAATGGTAAAGAATAAATCTCATCAATTATTTATTATTTTTAGAGTTTTCCATAAAGGTTAATCAGACAGATAAAATACAAATAAAACTTAAACTCATAATTTAACATCTAAATCTTAGCTCCTTACTGACTGGTTCCAAAGTCCAAATGATTTTCGATATCTGTAACAAAAATATAGGAAAACAGGGATGAGCTATACAGGCTCAGTAAGTTATCATCACTTTCAATATACATATACAAATATGTTAATAACAACCAGTAATATATACAACTCATATATACAAGATATCCATCTTAAAATAATATACCAGCAATACTATGCAAATGTGTATACTTAAATGCAACCGACACAGACACGACATGACTATGGATGGCCAACCATTTACTCTACTCTTCTAGTCCCTCTGACTATGGCCACGATCGGCCCGTGGCTCGTCCTGAAAGAGACTAGATCCTGTGTCATATACCGCTCAACAATCATATGCCAGTAATAGTCCTGCTGGAGGTCCAAAAGGAAAACTAGCTCTGAGTATCATACAAGAAACATGCATCCTCTGCATGTACCTGCTATGCATGGCTAAAATAAGGCAACTAGCTCCTGTGTCACATACCGCTCAACGGTCATGTACCAGCAATAGCTTCACTGGAGGTCCAAAAGGAGACTAGATCCTCGTATGATCGTAGTTAGACTAGAGAGCACCCACACCGACACAATGCACTCACACCAATACAATGCATCCACACCAACACGATGCACGCAATCCAATACAATGAAATGCAGATATATTACATATATTTACTATTTCATAAATATATATATATTGGCATATAATATCAGAGGTCAAGATAACTTACCGAAGAGTATCTACCAACTAAGTGCAGTTCAACACTAAACCTGGTCTTCCAAGGTCAACAACAATCCTGTACCACAAATCCTTTTATTTATTAATCATCCTATTAATTTTTATGCATATCTAAATAAGAACTAAAAAGAAAACTAAATTTCCTGAAATACCCTCGAATCCCAGTTCTATCTTTCACTTCTTCTCCCTTTTCCCTTCTCTCTCCAAAATTTGCTTTCACCGAACAGTCCATCCCAGAAAACCGAGTCAACACAATCGGAACTCTCTCTCGACTCTGTCTTCCTTCTTTCTCCTCTTCCTCTCTCCTCTTTCATCTTTCTCTTTCCTCTCTCTCTCTCCTCTCTTCTCTCTCTCCTCTTCCTCACCACTCTTTCTCTCTCCACTTTATTTATTTATTTATTATTATCATCATCATTATTATTATTATATATATATTTTTTGGATTGTATTTTTATTGGGCCGACCCACTCCAAATAACAGGCTCGGCCCAGCACGAAAATCAAAGCCCGGCCCACCTGTTAACAGAGTCACCCTTCTCTGTTAATAGGTCGGCTAAGCTTCCCCAGAGAGAGAATGGAGGGACGACGGCGATCCCCTCGATCAACCGCCCGGGGATACCCTTCTCTGTTAACAGGTCGGCTAAGCTTTTCCAGAGAGAGAACGGAGGGACGGCGGCGATCCCCTCGATCAACCGCCCGGGGATGATCGCCAGAAGGGAAGGAAGGGACCGGCGATCCCTTCGACGGCTGTCCGGCCACCTGCCAGAGAACCCAAACAAATCCTCCCCCCGACCGAACGCCCTCCACAAACCCGTGCTCGAGAGGAGATGGGCTCCTGTCGGTCACCCCTGATTATACCCATGTTCAAACGGAAACAGGGGTTAGGGCACTTACCGGCGAGGTCGGCTGCGCCGGAGGAAGACGACCTTCAAATTGGCCGGGGCACGCGAGGGATTGTCCGATGAGGTCGGCGTTGGCCTCGGCATCCACCGGAGGAGGAGGGTTTAGATTGGGCTGAAGCACGCGAGGAACCCCCGATCCCAGAGAAAAACCCTTATCCCCCTCCCTTGCGCCGATCGACCGGCTTCTCCGCAGCTTCCGTCGTTCGTTCCGAAGTCCGGTGCCAATTGAAATTCGAACTGAAGTCGGCAACCCAGTTGCCAACTTCAGCCCAAATCTGCATGGATGAACAACCGGATGGGCTGGGCCTCACAGTATTAAATATAGAACCTTTAGAAAGGTATAATGAAAGAAGAAGCTAGCCATTAGGGGCACTAAAGAAGGTGCTGGGAATGTAAGGTTAGAGTAGTAGTGATGAGAATGCCCGGGCAGATGTATGGGAAGTCTAGGTTTATAGTGTTAGAAATGGGGGACATCAAAGGAATTTTGGTCAGTGGTAGTAGAAGATAAAGTGGTGGACAAATCAGGGTAGTACAATAATGTGAATCAGTATAGCATCATCCGAGCTTTATCTGATCAGATATGTAGCTGGCTATGGAGAAAATCTCCATTCATGAAGGCTCTATGTGGCAAGCGTTTGAATTTTATGATCACGAGGTCAACCTATCGTCTGTCCTCTAGTTATTGGTCGTTACATTTATATGCACACGAGTCATGGAAGTTGAATAAAATGTATAAGAAAAGAAGAGAACCATCATTTGTAGGAATTTTTGAGCTGCAGAGATAAATTTTGGTAATAATGCCTTTATCCGAACACTAACTCTGCCCCACTACTTCTTGCTGGAGGATAGTTGCAGTTTTGTTCTTATATTATGTGCCTGATTGCACATGCCATTTCACTATGAGAGGTGATTGAATTAAGCGAAAAGGAGATTTGATCATGAGAGAGAGATTTCACTTCTTGTCCTTAAACTTGCTAGTTTAGATTTTCTACTTGCCTGGAGACCTTGGCTGCTGTTCTTATATTGCATGTCTAATAATTTATTTCTTTTTTGCTTGTTCCAGATCCATTTTGTAATTTTAATTAGTCGACAAGGAAAGGTTAGATTGACAAAATGGTACTCCCCTTATTCACAGAAAGAAAGAACTAAGGTATGCTGTTCTATAAAATTTTATCATCCATTGTTTTCGATATATTGTTACTTTTTATTGTCCCTGATATATTAAATTATTTGATTGTTTGATTTCTTGGTTTCAAAAGCTTGTCTTATGTAAGCTGTACCATTTAACTTGTGGCTTAAGACATGGAACTGTTTTCCTCCTGTAATATCTGTGGTAACCAGATTTTCTTGTAGCTTTCTGAACATTGTTATCCTCTCCTATGTTTTTGTATCTTTTATATTTAATTTAGTTTTGTATTTGAATTAATGCCTCTGTTTGTTGTTCACCTGTTTCAAGAAATGCAATTTGTGTCTAGGTGAATATATATATCGAGATTTGTTTTCTGCTTACGTATTTGATACCCAGACTTGACTGATGGGAAGATGATCGAAACGAAACTAGTTCAATTTTTTCTTCATAGTGGGTTCATCACTTGTATCATGTTCCACTTTATCTAGGAAATGCATACGTACCTGGTATTGTAAATAGATGGTTTTTGTGTTTGGCTAATGGCTGGCTTTCATCCATTCAACACCTCAATTGTCAATGGCTGATGTCATGGGGCTTCTTGATGCTCTCTTGATACCAAGACATAAAATTGACCCTGAATTGATGGGCTAAGAGCCTAAGACTTGTTTTGTATTCTCAAGTAGATGTTACATTTCCATTTTATTTAAATAGGTAATGTTATGTTAAGCTTGCCATTGCATTTGTAGCTTCTAAGTTGACATTTGTGGTTGTTCTATTGGGTATGCTAGTTTGTCTGTTATAGAAAGAAGGTCGATCTAACATCTTCAAGAGTTAGTAGTATAAATGAAGTGATGTTTTCTTGATGTCCTGTATCACCCTTCCTCCCTGATATGTTTGAATGGAAATAAGAAACTCCGAACTTTCATTCAATTTATGTGCTTCCTAAATTGGTTCCGGTTCCAAAACCAGAGCCATTACGAAGGTTCAATTTATGTGCTTCCTAATGTTTTCACTGTCTTACAAAGGTCATTCGAGAGCTTAGTGGAATGATTCTCACACGAGGCCCAAAACTCTGCAATTTTGTTGAGTGGAAAGGATACAAGGTTGTATATAGAAGGTAGTGTCATGTTAAAATTAATATCGACAGGTTCCTTTCAAGGCCTGCTAATTTTTATGCTGTTTGCTGGGGTTACCAGACATTGTTCTTTTTGCATCTACAGATATGCCAGCCTCTACTTCTGCATGTGCATTGATGCAGATGACAATGAACTGGAAATCCTTGAAATTATTCATCATTTTGTTGAGATATTGGATCGATATTTTGGCAGTGTGAGTTGATTGTTTTATAGTTATATACTTTTGATATGCCAACAGCATTCCTATATAAAATTATCATTTCTTACACTTTTTCAGGTTTGTGAGCTTGACTTGATCTTCAATTTTCACAAGGTATTGCCCTATATTGCCATTTAATTAGGTCAATATTCATCTTTGTCTTCTGCTCTAACATCTCTGGTACTTCTCTTATTGTCAGGCATACTATATATTGGATGAGATTCTGATTGCCGGTGAACTTCAGGAGTCAAGCAAGAAGACTGTTGCACGGCTCATAGCTGCACAGGTAAATAATTACAATAATTCTGCTTTGATATAGCCTTGATACCAGTGGATGTTTCAACCTGCAGTCTCGGAACATTTCAACAGTATTTCTTCTTGACTGTTTATGGCAGATGAGAATTCACTTTCATCAGATAGGAGTTCATATAATTGTCAGGGCATAAAAAATAGGTAGAAATGACATAGTTTTTTAGAAAACATGCGTGAGGATGATATTTCCTCAGTTGTCTTGGGAAAATATTTCTGTTTTCATTTATTTACTTCTCTATTAGTGTCATTTTGATCATCTAGCTCTCTACTAATAACTATCAAGGAGAGGAGAGGAGTAACGAGACTGGTGCGCTTACAGAGTTTCTTGATTAGAACAATGTTGTTTTAACAATTTGAATTTGGTCTGCAGGATTCATTGGTGGAAACAGCCAAAGAGCAGGCCAGTTCAATTAGCAACATGATTGCTCAGGCTACCAAGTAGAAAAGCCGGTGGTTTTGTATCAAAATTGTTGTTCGTTCGTTCTTAACTTCATTTTCATAGAGCACATTGGTATCATACTAATTGTATAATTTTTTTTGCTTGTGCTAAGACAATCTTATGCTTTAGTTGAAGCGAGAACCATGTAATGCAAATATCGTTTTCTCTAGCTGGTATTTGAAATTTAAGTAGAGAAGCCTGTATATATGGTTTCAACTTTTATAGTGTGAAGTTTTTATTATTATTTTAATCATCATCATCTTGTCAACAACACTGTGTCTGTCATGTATTGCCTCCCATTTTGTCCCAGTAAATTGGTTTGGTCAGCCAACCCTGCGACTGAACTTTCCGATCAAAAAGGTCAAAAAAGAACTCTGCGATTGAAGTCGGGCCTCGGGCTAGAGAAAGAATTGTATTAAAAAATGCGAGGTCAAAAACTTGGAATGAAAGTTTTTTGAGCAATTTTGCGTCTGGTGATGTCTTTATGGGGAAGTTATGCTAACGGTAGATGTTCAGCTGCCTGATTGATCTCGTCTCTATAGCTATTGATAGAATCAAATTGAAAGCTCTTGTTGATTGGATGGCAGGATATTTTCTAGTATTTAGTGTCTTAAGGGTAAAGGCTAAGATCAGTTCCAGGGTGTTTTGCAAGTGACTTTATGGTATTCATTTTCATCAAGGTTTAAGAGAGGAAGCACCGGCATAACAAAGCTCACGAGGTGTACTTCGGACTTTGGTGTGTGTGTGTGTGTGTGTTGGGGGGGGGGGGGGGGTGGGGTGCTTGCCAGATTCTCAAAAACTGTCATGGAATACTCTTATTCAGATAAGTCCAATACATAGATTTATTCGGATAATTATATTCCCTCATAATAATGAAATATAATTATTCTACGGCATGGAGAGAACTTATCCTCCTCCCAATTATAATTTTGCCTCTATCTACAATTTAAACACTCCAAAAAGGAGGATTGCAAATTTATCCTTGTAATAAAATCCAAATAATTACGAAATGGAGGCACTCATTTATATCTCCACTTATCTCTCCTACCAAATACCAAAAACAAACTTATTTCATGGATAGATTATCCTAATAATAATAGAGGGGACTGCCCTACAAAATTTGTGCCCTCTACCAAGCGCACAGCTCCCATTCTGGAAGAAAATTAAACAGAAAAGAGCTTATCTTTAAATAAGCGCGGAGAACAAATATGCATTGTCTGTAGTCAATTATTCAAACAAAAAAAAAAACCATCCTGCAAACCGTTGGACATAATCTCTCATATCAACCATGATAAAGTTTATGCCGCTTTTCTTGATTGATGCCGAACAACGCCTACGACTTCTGGGCTTCGTTGTAGCCGTCCAGCTGTCTTCGGTCTTTCAAGACGCTTGCTTTATAGAAAATACAGCACATAAAAGGTCTTAAAAATTCAAAGACTTTTTTTTTTTTTTATAAAGAAAAATTCTGTCTTCAGTCTTTCAAGGCGCTTGCTTTATAGAAAATACATCACATACAAGGTTTTAAAAATTCAAGACTTTTTTTAAAAATAAAGAAATGGATAGGGGGATAAATTCTGGTGTAGCTACTCCCGCAGGTCTCGAACTCGCCATATAATATTCGATGCAAGCTGCTCGGATTTGTGCAAGCTTTTCCCACCTAAAGGTGAGTATGTCAACCTGACACCACTAAGATGCTGGCTTGTAGAACGGGGACAAAGGGGAGACCCTGACCTCTCACTCACACCAATGATCATGGATCCCAGGATAAATCCTGAATTTAATTGAGTCACCGTAAGAATCTTTCTTTGAACCAGCGACTGATTGGTAGTGAGACAAGGCCTCTATCAACCGGGCTACCGTCTTAGCGGTAAAATTCAAGACTATTCAGTTGCTTGCTCAAGAATCGAGATGCACGGTAAAGCTATTAAACTAAGATATTATGCCAAGTGTCTTCTTGGGGTTGATGTGGCGTGAACGCTAACATGGAGCCCATGTCAGACCAATATGGCGTGAACGCTGACATGGAGCCCACGTTGGACCTAGCTGGCGGTCGAGCTGGAGAAAGGCGCCACCTAGATGCTATAGCTAGATAAAGGCCGAGGTCGAGCTCCCATTCGAGGTCAAGCTCCCGTCCGAGGTCAAGCTCCTGGTCAAGGTCAAACTCTCCACCCGAAGCCAAACATGAATAAAGACAAGTGGATCCGGTCTCCCCCCGAACGACCATGGAAGCGGTTGGGATAGTGATCCCCGAAGGTGGTATCACCATCCCCGTCGGAACCTCCATGTTGCCCAGAGGAATTGCCACCTCTACAGAAAGGCGCTCCATCAGGGCATGCTGGCTGCAACCTCTATGGAGAGGCGCTCCGTCAGGGCATGCTGCTTGCATTTTCTATAGAGGAGCGCTCCACCTTGGGCATGCTGCCTACCTCCCCGCGGAGAGGCATCTCGTCGAAGCACCAAGCCTCTTGGCTCACTATCGGCACCTTCTTTAGAAAGGTGCTCCGCCTGGGACGTCACGCCCTTCAACCCACCGCCTGTACCATCCGGAAGAGGAATATTTTATCAGGAGTCTCAGACCCTATAGCATCTCCTGCCAGGCTAGTGCTTTGCTAGGTCCCCAAATATGGTGGCATGATGCTCATAAGAGACAATGTCCTATCGGGGTGTCAAGCCTCGTGGCATGCCACTTGTACTCACTGCGCAAGGGATGCGCACTTCATAGTACTTCACCTACACCTATGGCAGAACCTCCCTGCGAGGGATTCAGACCCTGTCTCCCTCCTCTCAGAAGGAGTGACAGGCCTACGCTCCATCCACATGAGGCGCACCAAGAGAACGGGCTCTAAGCCCCACCAGATGAGACACGCTTCTATAAGAAGCTCGAAGGGGCCTCTAGCAAAGGTAAGTGGAAGATAAGTACAAACAAGTGTAAGCTCGAGCAAACAAGGGAAAGTCAAGGCGAAGGCAGGAGGAACATCTAAAGACTTCCCCGAGAACTCCCATTATTCTAGCTCCCTGGTGAGGACACCAGAGCTAGAAAGAAATGACTGATCACTTCCAGCTCCTTGTAGATCACCAGTGAATAAGTTATCTCAATTTTAATTTCTGCTTGAGTTATGTAATTAAAGTTTAGTCTACTTTAATTTTATTTTAGTCTTGCAATTTGATCCAATTAGGATCAATTTGATCAAGTTCGGTTTGCTTTAGTCTTAATTAATCAAGTCGAGTCAAGTTGGTCTTGTAATTGGTTAAGGGGTTCACAAATTAGCCAAGATGGGAGCAACCACCCCAACCACTACATCACCACCACATGGACGCCCATTCAAATTCAAATGGATGAGGACTTCACATTCAAATGGAGGATGGATGCCCATTCAAACTCAAGTGGATGAGGACTTCACATTCAAATGGAGGATGCCCCTTATCTCTCTTGAAATTCATGTTCCAAAGGAGGTTGTCGCCCACTCTCATGAAGAAACCATTTGAAATTCAAACCCAAGGAAGGACGAATTCCAAGTCATGAAGAACTCAGAAGAGGATGCCCACATATTTGCCTTCTTTCATGAAAAAATTCAAGTTGTCAGCCACTTCTTTTATGAAGACTTAAATTCAAAAGAAGTCAGCCAAGAGTCATGAAGGGAAGGTACCTACTTATGAAGCATTCAAAATTCAAATAACAAGAGGGTTGTCATCCACTCCAACAAGAGCAAGTTTGAAATCAAGAGAAGTTGGAAGCCCACCTTTATCCACACTTATCCTTATCTTATCTAGCATGGATAAGCCTTATCATGTGTTCCAAGCTCTTATCCATATCTTGTATTTAAATTTGAACCTTTATCTTTCTATCTTGTACTCAAATTTCAAATGAGGGCTTGAAAAAGTCTATAAATACCACCCTCATTTTTCCTTCTAAGTACTTTTGATGATTGAATGAAGAGTTTTTTTTCTTATATTCTTTTGCTGTGAGAGCATTGTCATCCGTGAGGGAGGGCGTGAGGTCCATTGGGCCTGAGGTCCAACTTATCCGCCAAGATCCAACAAAACACCATTACGCCTTCTCCACCCTTTCTTCTTTCCACCTTTCAATTTATTTCTTTCCTTCCATCACCCTCCACGGTCACTAACCTCTTCTTTTGTAGGATCCCCGGTGTCCATAATATGAAGTGAAGGTCCTCTTTGCTTTGGAACCATCGACGTTGAAAATCTACACCCAAGAAATGGAAGTCTTATAGTTCAACCACAAATCTTGAGTGCAGAAATGGAATCTACAACAAGAGTGCATAAAAATCATCCTTGGTAAGTAAACACAATCCTAATCTCTCTAGATCTGATCATTTGAAGTTGATAGTCCTAGTTTAGATGGTTTCTCAACCATTGGATCCTTGTTTCTTTATTTGATTGTGTGAAATTACATTGCAGGTATCTTAGTTGTCATCTAATAGTCTTCTTGATTAGTTCTTTTGATTAATCTTTGCATGAGATTGTTGATGTTTTTTAATGATCATTGCTCACTTAAAAAAAATAATTAGTTTATAAGATTTAGATTAGCTTCTTGCATCCCGCATCACTCCCATTGTCCTAGTTCATACTGCTCTAACTCCCACTCTGTCTTCTCAAAAATACTCTGAACGTGGAGACCACTCTGGGCTCCACCAAGGAGGATCTGTTTTCCTTGATCACCCACTGACTTGATCTGTCTCCTCTTTTTTGCAGGACCGGTTGCACTCAGAGGTCTCTTGGTGGGACGTCCACTCGATTGAGCCACATCGGAGCTACATGCCATGGTGATCTAGGTGGCAACAGAGTGGCATGCCAGGTAGGGACGGTGCTAGTTTGGATTAGCCCCCCACTACTAGAAGAACTTTATTGGAAGCCCGCGACAACATGGTGGTGATGCATGCATGTGAAGCCTCCATCAACCGCATTGGGGACCCTTCCCACTGCGACGACCTCCACAGCCTGGAGATGGGGCTCCCCGCTCTGCCACCGCCACCTCTGGTGGATTCACAGTTCACCACACTCACTCAGCAGGTACAGACCCTATTTGTGGTGGTGCGACAGTTGCACCATTAGCACCGGTCCCTAGCACCTAGCAGCAACCAGGGATCCCAGCGGCTCAAGCCACTGGGCCCCGCGGTAGCTTGCAATCCTTTTAAAGAAGGTCGTCGCATCCACGGGCTATGTCCTACCCCCGGGGGAGCCTTCGGATCCCAGGGAAGAGGCAGTGAAGTAGTTCGGCTGGCCGGGAGAGTCAGTCCCCGGTCTCGAACCACGGTGCCTAATGGCACCGCAAGCATCGCCACGGCAAGGCCCCATGGCGTGATCTCCTCTGGCCCTCATCTCCCTCTCCTTCGATAGCCTCGATGGAAGGTTCCACCGATGAGGCTATCAGGCAATGCGCTGAGAGGCTCCTAAAGGAACAGGAGTGCAAATTGGTCGAGCTATCCCTCCAGTTTGCCAATCTGCAAGGCTCCTCACATGAGCCCATGGGCTACGATGCCCGTCCCCCTTTATCCCACAGAATCCAAGAGGAATCAATTTCCAGCTAGTTCCATATGCCTCAGGTGGATCCCTACGATGAGACCACCGACCCCCTGGACCACCTCGAAAGCTACAAGGCCCTCATGAGGATCCATGGAGACATTGACACCCTTTTCTGTATTGCCTTTTCGGTTATGCTCTGGAAGGCCGCTCGAGTCTGGTACACCCATCTCGAGCCAAGAAGTATCAATTCCTTTGAGCAACTAGAGAAGTTCATGGCGCACTTTGATACCTATCGAAAGGTGCCACGTGAAGCTGACAACCTCTTCTCCATCCACCAGCAGGACCACGAGTCCTTGCAGGGCTACGTGTCTCGTTTCAAAGTTGCCACCCTGAAAATCTATAATTTGGATGAGCTTGTCGCCATGTTGGCATTGAAAAGGGGGCTCAGGACCTCCCGCTTCACCTACTCTCTTGATAAGAAGCCTCCAAAGACCTACTCTGAAATCCTCCTCTATGCCTACAAGTACATCCATGCAGGGAAGGCAAACCGCATCAAGAGGGAGCTGGATGGGAGGCCCCTGAAGAAGTAGCCTCATGGGGAGTCCTCTGGGGTGCATGGGCTCAGGGTGACCCCGAACCTCCGAGCGGGCCCGAAGCCGAAGGACGCTCCTATCCAGGGAGAGAGGTACACTCCTCTCCTCTTCCAAGATCCAAAATTCTCATGGAGATCGAGGGTGAGCGCTACATGCACCACCCTCCCCCACTGAGGTCATCAGGTGGTCGTGACAAGTCAAAGTATTGTCAGTTCCATCATGACCACGGTCACAACACCAAGAAATGCTGCCACCTTAAGAGGGAGATTGAATACCTAATCAGGAGGGGCTACCTCGAAAAGTTCGTGGGAGGTAGGACCCATTCGAATCCCAAGCGATCGTAGCTCTTTCTCCTATTGATAATCAGCCCATCGAGAGGCTAGTGGGAATGATTTTTTGGGGGATAGAGCATAGCTCGAAAAGGACCATGATGAGGGAAGGGAATGATAATGTACTCTCTTTCATGGGAGAAAGGAAAACCAAAGTGGAGAATATAAATAATGATGCCATTGTCATCGAGATGACGATAGCGAAGCATCCTGTAAGACAGATTATGATCAATAGTGGAAGTTCGATTGACATCCTTTTTTATGATGCTTTTTCCGAGATAAACCTATATCATACCCTGTTGAGGTGGTACAATCTGGTCCACTTTACCGGGGACTCCGTGGGAGTGGAGGGAGAGATCACCCTCCCTATCACCACCAGGATGCCACCCTGGCAAAGCACTATCATGATGACTTTCACGATTGTCAAGCTCCTTTTAGCCTATAATGTGATCCTTGGCTGCCCAGGGCTTAATCTATTCGGCGCGGTCATATCTACAAAGCGACTCCTAGTTCAGTTCCCAACCCCTTACGGAGTCGGGGAGATGAGGGGGACCCTGCAGTCGGTCCAGCATTCCCTGCAGGCCATCCCTGGGGCTAGGAGTGTCGAGGAGGATCGATCGCTGACCAACTGGATCAAAGAATATAAGAGGCCAAAGGTGGGCCGGTTGAGCGCCTGCTTTCATTCCCCCTCGGGGTGGACTCCTTGAAGATAGTGCAAGTGGGAGCCCAGTTGCATGAGGATGAAAGGGCTAGCCTCCAGAGTTTCCTTCGGGTGAATGCTGATATTTTTACCTAGTCTGTGGCGAACATACCCAGGATTCCATTCGACATCATCACCCACAGGTTGAACGTTGACCCGAAATGCTGCCCAATCTGACAGAAGAAGAGGAGCTTCACCCTAGAGAGACATAAGGCAATCAATGAAGAGGTGGAAAAGCTCCTCACCACAGGCTTCATCCGAGAAGTCCAATATCCCAGCTGGTTGGCGAATGTGGTCATGGTCAAGAAGG